>OW964831.1:9458662-9938662 GCA_943142095.1 Ophonus ardosiacus | reverse complement strand
CCAGAAAAAGCTGTCAGAATGTCACTAAAACTGTTGATTTTTGACACTAAAATGTGTCATTTACAATGTTATAAACATTGGAATTTGTCAACTGGTTTCCTTAGTGCCTTAGCCTCTGCGATTAGATTACTCTATAAATTATAGTGTCATAATAAAATTTTTAAGTGTATTAGATGGATAATTTTATGTTCTTCAATATTTAATAAAAAAAACTCCCAAAAATTTATATTTAGAAGAATTTTTCTAAGAAACTACTACTTCCGGTTGTTCAATTGTTACCAAAACCTTTTCAGCTCTTCCCAGGAGTGTCAGATTGAGGAAACTGCAGTTAAATATTTTTTAAGTCTTATAGTTTTTGAGGAATCGTGTCTACAACATCCAGACATACATACACACACACACACACACACACACACACACACACACACACACACACATACATACATACACACACAGACATCATTTTAAAAATGTTATAATCGGATTCTAGGGACCTTAAATCGTGCTTATTCAATAAAATCTGGATATGCGAATTTTAGCATGAATCCAATACCTCTCTTAGCGAGAGGTAAAAAGAAATAAAAATATAAAGTCAGTTTAAGTTAAGCGCCCTCAACTGTATAAATATATGTATTATTATCGAAATTTGCGAATAAAAGCAGATTAGCACATTCAGAAATGGGTAATAATCCGTGATGGTATATTTATTTATTTTATATGAAAAAAATATATTTTTACGGTATTCCACAGATATTACAGGAAAATATGAGGTATTATATAGAAATTTGCCTTGAATATTTACATAAATATATAGAACTTTATAGTACTGTATCTAATAAAATTAAGGATGCTTATTATAAACATGCATATTAGGTGCGTATAGTATACACAAGATTTTAAAAATATGTGGGTATAGGTAATGTATGTTTATTTATATGTTAATGATTTGTGAAATTATGAATAATGCATAATTATATAAATTTATTTATATGGTTTATTACATATTTCACAATTCAAAAAATATATCTCAATTTTTTTTTTTTGTGTGTAGTTCATTTAAATTAGTGAGAATAATCTTATATAAATGCATTTATATCTCACGACCTTAAATTAGCATAAAATCCACACGTATGAAATTTATTTCGTTACAAAACTGCAGAATTTTGTCACAGTGAAAGTAAACAAATAACAAGCAACTTAATTAAAAGTTATCCAAGGATAAACTACATTGTTTGCAAAGAAATAAATTCACTTATAACAATATAAAATCACTCTTATTTGTTGTTGAATTTATTAAACATAATAGTATTACTTCAGGCTTATAACAAAGGACAGAACGAGATATACGGCGAGATTTAAATAATATTTTTCCGGTTTATAATATTAGAGAAATTTGTTATTGTTGAGATTTATTTCATTTTTATTTATTTACATTATGAGTCTTGGTCTATGATTTAGAGTTTGTTTGCATTTATTTACAAATATATGTCAAATTTCATATAAGTTAAGTTTATCGTCTTCTGCTGCTTTGAAATTAGTTTTTCCTTGTTCCCTTTTCATCCAGTAATTATTTTTCTGCTCTCTTCTTCTTGTAGAACACTCATATATTCCTGGGTTTCCAGGATAATTCAATATTTATTTGCATTTTCTTCATTCGAGAACTTTAATTTAATGAAACATATTAGTAGGCTGAAAATTTAATTGAAAGAATGTGTTTAGTTTAACTACAATGGGGGATTCTACCATTTCTTACCTCCCGCTACCCTTGGTAAGGGAGGTATAGAGATCGTGCTAAAAATCACATGTCGAGATTTTAGTAAATGATCACGTTTTAAGGTCCCTAGAATCCAATTTTAACATTTTCACGATGATGTGTGTATGTGTGTGTGTGTGTGTGTGTGTGTGTGTGTGTGTGTGTGTGTGTGTGTGTGTGTGTGTGTGTGTGTGAGTGTATGTGTATGTGTACGGATTTTGTTAGCACTCTAACTCAAATACTAATACTAATACTATTCAGAAAATTCTGAAACCTTGTATTTCTACCCTATTCTAATATGAAAAGAAGCCATTAGATTTTGGTGTAAATCGGATAATCGGAAATGACACTTTACTTGAAGCTCATAATGGTTTTTCTTCAAAAAATACCATTAAATGCCATTTTTTCGCATTTTTTGTCATTATGAAATTTGAATGAATATTGAATTTTCTACAGGTATACATTAATACTTTTTCTATATATTTTACAGATAAATTTAAAAATCATGTTTTTTTTTACCCCGAAGCCTAAGATAAACACAACTCCTTCGTTACATAGTTCAATGTAACTGACAAGTAAACGTCATTGTCAAAAAACTAATCACTTCATTTCAAATTAACAATAGGGACATATTAAATAATAAAGAAAATCGTAAATAAAGCAATAGTTATATGCAATTGAATATAATATAGTTTGCAGCATTACAAAATACGTAGGTATGTATTTAAATTAATAAAAATTAAATAGCGGGAGGTTTAGTGTTGGCCACATCAGATTTTTTTTTATAATTTCATCTGCAAATATTAGAAAAACTAAGACTATTGATGAAAATCCGGCGAAAAAATTCCTATTAATAAGCGAGTTATGGTCTCCCGAATTTTGAAAAGATTGAGGTGACGTCACGCTTATGTGTTTTTACATGAAACTGTTTTCACCATGGATCTAAATGTTCTTGAAATATATGCTATTTTAAGTTATATTTACATAAAATAAATGAATATTATAACACTGTATAAGTCTTTTATAATTACAGGTGTATTTAAATTATTAAGTTTAATGGAGGAAATTTATGTTAAAATAAAAACTGTTTGGAAACTGCAGTACAGGAATGTTAGCCCCTTGGAAACTGCAGTACAGGAATGTTAGCCCCTCCTTTCGAATTTGAATTTCTTAACTTCTATTGGTAGTAATCCCCACCTCCTAACACTCTATTTGTTATGCATGTATATGCGGTCTTTCGGTCGCCAATAAAAATATTATATATAGATTTCATATTGGTGTCGAAGCGCTATAACAAAGAACCCCTTATTTCCGAAATATTTCAATTATACCATTTCATTTTTTTTTATTAATATTCGTTATTCAGCATATACATTCGTATTTTTTTACTATTTTCCTTTAATTCGATTGAGCTGGAATCCCCTATTTAGAAGGTTTTTTTTCTGTGTATATAAAGAAAACTTTTTCATCATTGTTTAATACTGGATTATAGTAATGTAGTCCTTCTGTGTTTTAATTTTAAGACTAGTAAATTGATCCGGTTCTCTCATCAATCTCTCATATATTAAGAGATTATCTAACTAGCAGTTGTTTGGCGACATTAAAATACCAAAGCACTCTTGATCCTTGACGACGTATCTAACAAGCTTCAAGTATCTTTGTCACACTTGTACCGCAGTAATTAACGCTGTCTCACTCTTGCAAATGTTCAAGAAGTCGAGGTGTCGTATGGTCTGATTTCCGCATCGCGCGTAGTGTAATAAACCGGTGCTCGTTAGGGTACTTTCAGCAATAAATGATCCATACTTTAACACTATCTGTTGTGAACAGATACGCGATATCTGGAAATAGCAATAGTTAAAATTTTTATCATCTGTTAAAAACATCATCTTCTTCTTTGCCTTTTGTTGGAATTTCAGACAGATTAAGTTGCATCTGAACAATGCATGAACTTCGCGTCTGTCCGCCTGACGTTCAAAGTGTGATATATTGTCACAAGGCAATAACACTTAAATGACAACCTCTCGATTAGATGGAAACGATTTAAAAAAAAGACTGCCGGCTTCTTCTCCTTGTTTTACTCTTTTATTGTTCGCTACAGTATAATTTTCATTTCTAATTTTTACCTCCCGCTACCCTTGTTAAGGGACGTATAGGGATCGTGCTAAAATTCGCATGTCGAGATTTTGGTAAATGACTACGTTTTAAGGGCCCTAGTATTCGATTTTAACATTTTTATGAGGATGTTTGTGTGTGTGTGTGTGTGTGTGTGTGTGTGTGTGTGTGTGTGTGTGTGTGTGTGTGTGTGTGTGTGTGTGTGTGTGTGTGTGTGGATTTTGTGAACGCTCTAACACAAATACTATCATTCTAAAAATTCTGAAAGTATTTCTACCTTATTCTAATATGAAAAGAAGCCATTCGAAAAATACCTTTGAATGTATTTTTTCGCGATTTATGTTTTAAGAATTAAATGAATTTTTTTTATAAACGAGCGTGAAGCTCTCAAAATTGAAAAACATTCACGGGGTAATCGCTCAAAAGCAGCTGTAGACACGTGTTTAAGAATTAAAGATTATTAATTTTTCTATAGGTATGCATTCATCCTGTTTCTGTACATTTTACAGATAAATATATAAAATAATATATTTTATAAATCCCGGAGCCTATGTTTTAAAGATAAATACAACTCCTTAGTTACTAGTGTTTGACAAGACAAGATTTCTTGTCTTGCTAGGCTATTTCTTGTCTTGTCTTGCAAAACAAGACAAGAAATTTAAATAACTCTTGTCTTGTGTTACTCTTGCAAGCAAAAATCTTGTCTTGCTTGCAAGACTCTTGCATATTTCTTGTCTTGCAATTTCATATCAATAGGAACAACATATTTAAATCGGAAGTGATATTTTACTTGAAGCTGTGAAGAGATTTTCGTGAAAAAATGTATTATGCTATAATTGAAAACTTTTCAAATCTTGTATTTAACACTTTTATATTAATGAGACCGACATATTAGATTCTTGTTAATATTAGTAAACCTTAAGTGGTACTTTACTTGAAGCTCTGAACTGATTTACTTGGAAAAATATATTAAAATATGATAAAAAAAACCTCTCAAATTTGGTTTTAAAACTCGTATATGATTGAAAACAACATTAGATTTTGAGTATATATGATAAGTCGGATGTGGTTCTTAACTAAGAGCTCTTAGCAGATTTTCAAAAAAAAAAACTTGATTAAATATAATACAAAATTTCTTATTAAAGACTTTTCTATTTATTGGAACAACAAATTAGATTTTGTTTACAAACGATAAAGTGATATTTAACTCCAAGCTCATTGCAATTTTAAACATCGAATTAGCGGGAGGTCATGTGCTGGCCATATCAGATTTTTTATCTCTAAATCTATAGAAGATATAATAAGAAAATTTAAATCAGATTGAGTACTTAATGCTCTTTATTATTTTTTTTACTATAAATTTTCAAAATATAATATTTAGAAGATTTTTTAAGAATCTACTACTTCCGGTTGTCAATTGTTACCAAAACCTTTTTAGCTTTTCTGATTAATGTCAGCTTAGCTAGAAGTAAAACCTATAATAATATGTTGATATATTGAATTATAATATAATATTGCAAGAGTGCAAGAATGCAAGAAAATACTAAAAAATCTTTCTATTCTTGCACTTTTCTTGCAACGCAGATTCTTGTCTTGTTTTGCAACGAACTATATAACTCTTGTCTTGTTCTTGTCTTGCATTTTATGCAAGAACAAGACAAGAACAAGAAAAATGCAAGACTCTTGTGAAACACTATTAGTTACACAGTTCAGATTTCAAACGTATGCAACTGACAGTTAAAAATTTCTCAATTATTTAAGAACCCATTTTAAACTCATATTTTTCGGGTTTGAGAGAAATGAAAAGATGGACAAAAGCAGATAAAAGTGAAAGGAATGGAATACAATTAATTAAAAATTAATTTTGAGAAAAGGAAATTTCTAGGTATCAGGGTTATAGAGAAAATGAAGAATAAATATTCTATGCAAATATTCAGAATCTGCAGCACTGCAGGAATAAACGCAAAGAAGAAGAAAACTTCGAGTTTTTATTTTGTCAATTTTTAAACTATACGGTAAATAAAAACTTTGTTGTGATTACCAAAAATGAGTTCCAGCAGCAATTTTTTTTTGTCAATATAGGACCAGCAAATATATTTGTTACAGTTACCTAGGTAAATTTGCTGGTAAAAAATTGTTGTGGCAACAAATACAGTTTTGTTATATATAACTAAAGATATTTGTTATGCGAACGAATAAAATAAGTTACCATTAATAACTATGAATTTGTTTTGGAAGCTAATAAATTTTGATAGATATACAAATGCATTAATGAGGTAGTAAGGTAAAAATTAAATACATGCGTATTATAATAATTTTATTTATTTATAATTATAATCTATATACATGTAACAAATATTATATAAAAAAATAACATATGAAACAATAGTCACTTAAATTATACAGATTTATCAGTAATCGATACATATACCTTCAAATTTCTCAATAAGACACTAATTGCCATTGTTTTAAAATATCTTTTACAAAATCATCCATTTTTATTGACGGGCACAAGAAACAAGCACTTTTAAAACACAATTTTCGACAGGCTAAAACTTAACAGCGCAAGCAAATGCGACAGGACGTAGTATAACACGAACAGTGAATTATACTGTATACCAGGGAATACCCTGTCTACACAAAAGTTTTAGTTACCTGTACAAAGTATATGGCGGAAAGAAAAATTTGTAATTTTTACAAAATATAATGTCACAGGATACAAAAAAATAAAATTTGTCCCAGTAACAGATTAAATATTTTTAATTGTTGCAAAATGATTTTGTAATCTGAACAAAGTAACAAAATGACGGCTTAGTACTACTAATAATAATTGCTACCATGACTATTATTTTACAGCAAATAATACTTTTTATCCACAACAAAAATTGTTTAGTTTTGGAAACTTAAAATACAAAGTTCTTCGTATACACGGCAAAAACATATTGTCGAAATAACAAAAAAAATACAGCTAACTAAATTTTGTCTGGAATATCAATGTAATTTTTTACCGTGTAAGTACTGTTATTTATGTCTTTATCGAATGATAATCGTAATCGTAAATTTCTAAGATTTGTTGTTCATATGAAGTTATGTTTTGTTGAATCAACTAACAACATAATGGTTAATAATTTTATTATCAAATACTAAACGATTTTCTCCATAATCAATGGCTTGTCAATATAGAAAGCATACATGAGAAAGTATTAAATTTGCATTGTTCTCTATCTATAATTTATCTTTGCCCTTAAGCCTTTGATGCTGATAACAATCGTATATGAATTCTGCCGCTCCTATTAATATTAATACTGTCCTAATTAAAAAATTTCTCTCCTCATAACATTTCATAATTGATTCGCGATTTGAAGTAATCAATTATCTCGTCGATATTTGCAACGGTATGATTATCATGCTTAAACTATTTTATTGGTCGAGATGATTAATAAATTATGTTTATCTTTGACAAATAAAATGAACATAAAGTTGCGAAAGAGGTGCATAAAAAGTTTATACATTTGACATACATTTTATATGTAATTACTTTCAACTACAGTCAAGGATACTAAACTCTTTAAAGAAATCAAATATTGGATCTTTCCAATCAATTTATTGCTCCAGAAATAGAAACTAACAGTATAAATTAAATTTCAGAAGGCATATGTTAACCGGCAACTAGCTGAAAGTAGAAATTGTCCCAAATATTTCTCAAAATTTACTCACAATAAAAGTAGCAATCTAAATTTGTGCTTTCAAGTTACTGCGACAGTTGTCTGCTGACTTACAACGTCTGGTTCAAATTAAGTTTTACAGTTTATACTGATATTTATTTATTTATTTAGTTATTTATTTACTCTTTTACTCGTCTTGTGCCCAGTTTTATAAACATCAAATAACTTGCTGAGTTATTACTTTGAAAGTAAATTTAATTGATGAGTAAATATAAATGTCTGTTTTGTAAAATAAGTTGCAGAGTAAAATAAGTACTTGCAGAGTAAATATTTTATTCTAGCGATTTACCGACAGAGACATCGTTTATTATTATTCAAACGTCAAAATAAAGTGTCATAAAGTGTCAGTTCTCATTAAAAATGGAAAAAAAGAGAGAATGGCGAAAGAATTATACTGAAATAGATAAAGCGAACATGTTAGAGATAACAGAAAAATATATTAGTATTATTGAAAAGAAGCAGAAAGACGTAGCAAGCGTCAAAATCAAAAATAGTGCATGGGATGAGATTGGTAAAGAATTTAATGCAGCTTCACAAATAGGTCCCCGGAATAGTGTTCAAATGAAACTGTTATATGACACATTGTATTTATGTTGGCTTGGAGTAGTTGGGTTTTGTACAGGTGTTAATAAGTAATTTTTACAAGGGTATCCACTATCCCCTAACAAGTAGCAATTACCAAATTCTCCGTTTTCAAGCCTAGCTCTTATTAATGAATTGTTAAATATGTTGCTGTCGTGTGCGGAACCAGGCTATCTAACAACAACATCCGTTATTTTTAGATTTGCTGAACATACCATTTGGCAATTCACAGAAAACCATCCTTTTCGGTTTCTATAAATTTCTGCGTTCTCTATAAAATAAATAATTTTGACATGTGTCAAATTTATTCTACAGAATAAAATTTACTTCCTCGAAAATCAGTGGAGTAATTTATTCCATAGATTTACTTAGCTAGTATTTTTATTCTTGCTTTATAAAACGAAAATCTCTGGAATAAACTGTTTTACTTCGAGAATAAATTTTACTTTGCTAGTAATTTACTTATCCATCTTTTATAAAACTGGGCATGCGGATGAAATGAATGTTTAATGACCGGTACGTTAAAGCGCGCGAGCGCGGAACGTGAGCGTCTTGATCCCGCGAGTTAAACGTTCTTTTTTACCGCGAGTGTAATACAACTGTTCAATTTTGCCTTAATAATCTTCTCCGATTTGAGTGTAAGATTTTTATGAATGAAATCAGAGTCTTGAAATATCGCTAATCTAGTTGCTGATTGTGAGTTTTTTTTATGCGATGCCATAGTAATCTGTGGTTGCAATGGGATGAATTGTTTATAATAGACTCTGAAATAAATTATTCTGAAAAGGTTTTTGTAGAGGTCAACATCTCAATATGACATACAATATTTTATTCCAACAATCAAATGATTTACAAGCCTTAATGTTCCATATAGTTTATTTAAAATACGAACAGATTTAAACGTTTCGGCAACAATTAGCCCATCATCAGCAAAAAGAGAAGATTTTTTACCTCTCGCTAAGAGAGGTATTGGATTCATGCTAAAAATCACATATCGAGATTTAAGTGAATATGCACGATTTAAGGTCCATATAAACAGATTGTAACATTTTTACGATGATATGTGTGTGTGTGTGTGTGTGTGTGTGTGTGTGTGTGTGTGTGTGTGGATGTGTGTGTGGATGTGTGTTGTATGTATGTGTGTATGTATGTGTGGATGTTGGAGGGATGATTACTCAAAAACTATTAGACATAAGACCAGTTTAACTATGAATTCCTCAATCTGACATTCATGGGAAGTAAAGAGCTGAAAAGGTTTTGGTAACAATTGGACAACCGGAAGTAGTAGTTTCTAAAAAAATTCTTCTAAATATTTTTTGAATATTTTTGATATGCTAATATTGTAGAACATAATATTCTACATCTGATACATTTAAAATTTTTATTATATCTTCTATAAATTTAAAGATAAAGACGCTATAATATATAGAATATTGGGATGTACATAGTAAGTCGTGTAGGCTAAAATACACTAAGGAAACCAGTTGACAAATTCAAATGTTTATAACATAATTTGTAAATGACAAATATCAGTGTCAAAAATCAAAATGTTTAGTTACGTTCTGAAAGTTTTTTTCTGGGAAGTACATTTAATCTTTCTTACTGTTTTATTAATTAAATATTTAATATTATAGGTAACATGCATATATCCATTAGAAATACCGCCAATCTTGTTAATGAATTGTAAAAATCTCTGACATTTAGAAACTTCCTCACACAATGAAAAATAGACATAATTAGAAGACATGTTAAATACAACAAAAAACAGTATTTGGGTAAAGTTCTGTAATTTTTTTTTGTTATAAAACGACGGTTCGATAGCGAAGTGCAATACAATACTTTTATAACAAAAAATGGAAATAGCGAGAGGTCTTGTGCTGGCCACAACAGATTTTTTCTTTTACAAACCAGTAGTGCTCTAGTGCTTGACTATTAATAAATATCTATAACTGGTTTTTGTAAAAGAAAAAGAATCTTGTCTTTTTGCTGATGAGCTAATTGTTGCCCGAAACGTTCAAATCTGTACGTATTTTACATAAACTATATGGAACATTAAGGTCTGGAAATCATTCGATTCAGAACATAAATATGTTGAATTAAAATTAAACTTGACTTATTTTACTGACAATTAAAACAGTCCATATTTGTAAATATTCATCACTTTTTAATTATAAGAGAATACAGTTACCTATTAGTATCTATTAACCATGGCAATGAAATCAATAATCTAAAACTAAAATAGTTAAATTTTGTGTCAAGGCAAATGTAAAAATTTCTCACAAATATTAACGCATGACCCAATCGCTAACCGTCAGCCTAGATCAAATAGTCAGTTTATATTTATTCCTAATCCACACAACATTCATTGCGAAATGATATGTTTACAGTTTTAAACCTATCTGACATCTACAGAGAAATGTTTCATTATTCACATTTGCATATAATTCCGTTACTATAAGGCGACGCATTTGACTATGTTTAATAATATTGTAATGAGAAAGTGTAACAGGATGTAGTTTTTATTGTGTGAGTAGAAAATTCCTTATTGTTGTTACGTAAGGTTTTACTTACAGAGAATATACAGAACTTTTAAAAGATCTTATAATAAAATTTCCAGCAGCTGTTTAGCAAATAAATAGTTATTTATGTATCAAGGCACTGAAGTTCTGTTTTTTATCACGAATATGAAATTTATTTGCCGAGGCCCTGAGGGCCGAGGATAATAAACTATATGAGTGATAAAAAGGAACTACAGTGCCTGTACTTAATGTTTGTATTCGTTTTATTCGAAACCGATGAAGATTTCGGAAAAAAATTGAAACATAAAACTTCTTTAACCTTTAACTACTCGCGTGGCGCCATATGACGCCAACGTAAGTTTAAAGTATTGTAATTTTCATATACTTTTTTCTGCGGAGTTCTACTCCCAAATTATTCTTTTGTTATAGTTTTGAGATATATAAATGCCCATTATTATTATTTTTCTATGATGAAGTTTGAAGCTATATTCATTTTAGTAGTACAGCGCGCCATTAAGTTCAAAAGCAAACCCACTTTGACAAGGCAATGGTCGTCGACCAACCTGCAGTGTCTGGGCCAAGAACCCAAAATGCCTATTTCACACGGAGCACGCGAGTACTTAAAGGTTAATTCATTTATTACAACTTCGTCGCTGTATATTACGGTCTATCTCGTAAGGACGAAAAGTTTCTTGCTTAGTGTTTCTTGTGCTACAAAATCCAAAAGAAACTTGTTCGAATGCTAGTTTTTATTATTTTTCTTATCATTTTAGAAACAAATATGATATTTTTATTACGTAAGTACATTATAAAAACATAAATAAATAATAATCTGAAAAAATCAGAAAGATATCTTCAATAACTACAAAGATATGAGTAGTGTTTCACAAGAGTCTTGCATTTTTCTTGTTCTTGTCTTGTTCTTGCAGAAAATGCAAGACAAGAACAAGACAAGTGTTGTATAGTTTATTGCAAGACAAGACAAGAATCTGGCCTGCAAGAAAAGTGCAAGAATAGCAAGATTTTTTAATATTTTCTTGCATTCTTGCACTCTTGCAATATTATATTATAATTCAGCATATCAACATTTTATTATTGGTTTTACCTCTCGCTAAGCTGACATTAATCGGAAAGGCTAAAAAGGTTTTAGTAACAATTTGACAACCGGAAGTAGTAGTTTCTTAAAAAAATCTTCTAAATATTATATTTTGAAAATTTAGCATTAAGTACTCAATCTGACAAATTTAAATTTTCTTATTATATCTTCCTATAGATTTAGAGATAAAAAATCTGATATGGCCAGCAAATGACCTCCAGCTAATTCGATGTTTAAAATTGCAATGAGTTTGGAGTAAAATATCACTTTATCGTTTGTAAACAAAATCTAATTCGTTGTTCCAATAAATAGAAAAGTCTTTAATAAGAAATTTTGTATTATATTTTATCAAGTTTTTTTTTTTGAAAATCTGTTAAGAGCTCTTAGTTAAGAACTACATCCGTCTTATCATATATACTCAAAATTTAATATGTTGTTTTCAATCATATACGAGTTTTAAAACCAAATTTGAGAAGTTTTTATTATATAATATATTTTTTCAAGGAAATCAGTCCAGAGCTTCAAGTAAAGTACCACTTAATGTTTATTCATTTTAGCAAAAATCTAATATGTCGGTCTCATTAATATAAAAGTGTTAAATACCAGATTCAGTTTCACTGAACATGATAATATATTTACTACTATAATTTTAAAAACAACTAGCTTTTGACAATGACTGCACAATATAACAACCAACGGTTTGGCAGCTAATAGGGGAACCCCAAACAAGTCTAAATAATGTAACACTACGCGCACGCGCGAATAAGCAAGACAAGAAATATGCAAGAGTCTTGCAAGCAAGACAAGATTTTTGCTTGCAAGAGTAACACAAGACAAGAGTTATTTAAATTTCTTGTCTTGTTTTGCAAGACAAGACAAGAAATAGCCTAGCAAGACAAGAAATCTTGTCTTGTGAAACACTAGATATGAGCAGTTAAAGTTAAAAATTGTGAAGACATGATTTTTTCGAGAAATGTGAATTACGGAAATTTTTTATAAGATCACGTTATCACGTAACTTTTAACATTAAAGTAGCTAGGAAGGTTTCAATCTTCAACTAAAATTGTATTGAAATCCTCCAACATGGCGGCGTTCAAATAATCACAAAACGCTGTATTTAACTTGGCCGCTGTACACTGTCCAGATAAATGTATAGATAGTGACTATACCTCTGGTAATAGCTCATTATTATTTTTGTTGTTCAAGTAATCTTTTGGTAATCAATACTTTAAAATTTTCAGAAGTTGATCCTTCAAAATAATTTAAATAATTACTGTCTGATAACTCAACTCAATAAGTTCGTAGGATGACTAATAAAACAACAACTTTTAGGCAAAATTCGACTTCAATCATCAACATAGTTTCCTTTTAGAGCGATACATTCATTCCAATGCTTCTCTAACATTTCGATGCCTTTGTTGTAGAACGATTTATCTTTGGCCTCAATATACCCTTCAGTTTCGGCAATCACTTCTTCATTGGAGCTAAATCTCTTTACTGCTGACTGCCGATTTGACTCTGGAGTGAAGTGATGGATCCATGTTTCATCCATTGTCACATACCGCATGAAAAAATTCTTTTTATTGCGCTGAAACAGCTCTAAACAGCGCTCTGAATCGTCAACGCTATGTTTTTGATCGACTCTGAGAAAATGCGGTACCCATTTCGAACAGATCTTTTTCATGCTCAAATGTTCATGCAAAATGGTAAATACACTGCCTTCTGATATCTTTATGGTGTCATCTATCTCACGCAACTTCAATTTACGATCGGCCAAAACCATTTTGTGCACTTTTTTTTATCTTTTCTGGAACAACTGCCGAATTTGGGCGACCAGAGCGTTCAGCATCATCGGTGTTTGTACGGCCGCGTTTAAAATCAGCAAACCACTTTTCTACCATTTGTCTCGATGGAGCATAGTCCGAATATCACTTATATTAAAAAGCAATGTTTTATCAACACAAGAAATTCAGATTTTTCCATTATATTGAAAATTACAAAAGTAGCGTCACAAAAACCACTGTAACTTGTGAACTAAACGTCAGATTATCATAAAATTTTGAAACTTATCGTTTGAAAGTTGGTACTTCCTAAAAATCATATGGATTTGTCAATAATGACAGTATCTATATGTCATCCTAGGAACTTAATGAGTGACGGATTATTAAATTCCTTAAACTCTAACAGGCAAGTTTTATTTAATATTATTATTATTATTATTAATAATAATAATAATTTATTTGCCATAAGATTTACATCGAAATTCAATTGACTTGTCAATACAAAAGTCAAAAGTAATGTATCTTATTGTAAATTCTTTCTGCAAAAGTAAAAATGTAAGTTATTTCATCGTTGGTTATGTACTGAAGAAAGTCCGGACGTGAAGGCATGTGTTCGACTCCCGCCTAGGGCAAGCGCGAACGGTTTCATTCACCGTTGGTCGCGGAGAGAATTTCGAGTCGGATTCCTCGATCTATTCGGTATTGAAGAGCCGCAGGACAAGAGTTATCGATGAAGTGAAACTGTAAAAGTTTACTCGTAACTATGGGAACAAACAAAAGTGTTGCTGTTGTTTATAACTTTGTTTTAGATACAGAAATTTATTACTACCGTAAAGAATTACATGTTTATAAGACAGGGAAGAAATTGAAATTATCGTTTCGTATCACATAAATTACATGGGAAGTGATTTGTATGAAATCTTCCTATTCGTGAATAAAACAATGGAGGGTTATACTTTTGACGTCACACGCAAGAAAGAAAGAGTTGAGGTAAAAGTTGAGATGGAAGATCATAATACAAACAAACCATCACCATTTTTAAAGTTCAGTCTTCTGTCATTTGTGTTTTGATATTTAAGATGTACATAATTCACTCTCTTCGGATAGCTGTGGAAACTTATGTAATTTCACATTTGTCATATTTTCTTTATAATTATGGGCCCAATTCTCAATTTTCACTTAAGTGATATCCAGTGAATTTTTTTCACTTTATCACTTGGCCCTGTGACTGTCACTGTTGCAAAAACCTTACACTCAATTTTTCATATTTGGCGCCATCTTCTTTCAACTGTCATCAGGACAGCGATTTGTTTGTATTATAGCAGCTGAGTCACGTGTAGGCCAAGGAAAATACCAATAGATGGCAGTACGAAAATGTATATCTCTGTATAACTTCTATCGAATATAAGTAATATTTTATTTTTTAATTAAATTATTTCCTAATTTGTATGGTGCTCTCTCTATTACAGTTTTGAATATAAAATCAAATTGGTACACACAGAAATAAACAGTGATGATATATTATAATACTATTAGCACTAAAATTTTCGGTTTGTAAAAAACCAAATCCAACATTTTGTGTCCTTCCTTGTCCATGTATTCCAAATAGTCCAGGCAATAGAAACCAAAAAAGACCTTTGCCTTGCAAAAGGTGGTGTAGAAATTTTAACATTATATTATTAGGGCGAATAAAAAAATTAACTTTTTGACATTGCGGAGGGTCGGCGCGAGCCGCCATCTTGAATCAATGGTGCATTAAATGAGTTGTTTTGGGTTTTTGGCCGTTTTCTTGCAAACAGTGGCCCGTATTAAAATTTTACAAGTATGGCCTAATGAAGGTAGGACTCCGTTGTCGAAACGTCGTTTTCTAATGAAAAAATACAACACTACTCAAACATTGTTTTATTTATGCATACCGAAACGTCGATTTTGTAAAAAAAACATTGTATGATTGAGATTTCGAGTAATTGTTAAAATATTTAACAAATTTAGACCTGTTTCAAATTTTTTTTGGTTAAATTCCATACTAATTTTTAGAACCTTTTTTTTTTGATAGTTTTCGTCCAAGTTCATATGGCGTCGTTTTACGTAATAAGCTGATATCTACATGAAAACTTTAATATATTTTCTTTAATTATTTCAGCTCTTACTTGGTGTACTTATTATTCATTTTAATGTATTATAATACACGGTTTTTAGTTTCACAAATTTTATTAGTCGATGATTAGTTTCTCTAACAATACTAATAATAATTTATTTCTATTTTTGGTTACTAGTTACTGCAAAATTTCTTTAAACAAAAAAAAAATTACTGATATATTTGTATTTTTCATTTATATAATTATACAATATAAAGTTTTTTATATTGTATTAGCGAAACTAGTCATCAACTAATAAAATTTGTGAAACTAAAAACCGTGTATTTTAATACATTACATTTAACATATTTTTTTCACTACTAGCCTAGGAACCCACTATTATTTACCTTTATTTGACATTAGAAATTGTTTTTCACTACCGCTTGCTTGTAACTATGGTAACATAGGTGAATAATAATTTATTATTAACCTAGGTCTATAATGCAAACTGTCACTTTTCAATCAAACTCTAGCCTTCAAATCTGAATAATATTTAAGTCATTAAATTCAAGAAAGGTGTTAAGTATATAATTTAAATTTGCCGCTTAATTTTAAATAGACCTACAGTGCCGCCTCGCCTCGCCTAGCCACTGTGATGTTTGGGTGAAAATGTGAAACATGTGTAAATGTAGGAATGAATAAATCACTATTTTTTTTTGTATTTGTAGGCAAATACATTTCAATAGATTTATTTAAAAATAATAATGAACTAATAAGGCTGCTGACTGTAACAAAGTGTTTTTATTAAATAATTAAATCAAATACAAGTCAAGGCCCATAAGTGAGGTTATCAAACCAGCGAAATGAGCGAAACGTCAGATAAAAACAAATGCAGCCTACTTTGTTTTTGTGAATATTAACAAATAAGTAACGTAATTATTCATGTCAAAATAATTGTTATTATCAATAAAAAAATTCAAATAGGATTTATGTGCTAGTAGTGAAAAAAATAGTATATAAACCACGGTGGGTCAATAATGATTATCTTCTCAACCTTGGCGTATAATATACTATTATATACAATCGGTAAATAATGTTAACTTTATTCTTATGAAAATCATAACTTAATATGCTTCATTATTTATCGAGGGAAATAAAATACTCCCTAGGGAAATAAAGTACTCCCTAGGGAAATAAAGAACTCCCTAAGTACTCCCTAGGGAAATAAAGTGATTCAAGTTTTTTGTTAATTGATATTGATTAACAAATAAGGAATATTATTAATTATATTTATTTTGGAAAAAAATATAATAATTTTTGTAAAATTAAATTTAAAATAAATAGTTTTTCTTCGTTTATAGAAATGTGCTTCATTCTTCTTCTTTTCCGTTTGTAAAATATTGTATAAAACACGGGAGTAAAGTGTCATTATTTGTCTCAAGCGACTGCATCCCTCGGGCCACGCCATCAGGATTCAATCTTCGCTCTCGACAAATAATGACGAACTTTACTATATAAACTACTATTATCTAAAAACAGAGTTATATTTTTATAAAATTCTAAAGTTGTTATAGTATAGTTACATATTTAATTACCTTTTCTGTACAATTCTTGTTCCTATTGTAATTCTCTTAAAGTCCCTAGTAATTGCATTCGTTCTTTGAAAATATAATTAGCATAGACAATAACTATTTTAATTACTTGTGTTTATGGTCTCCTTTTACGATTGTACTAAGTGCGTATTGTTTGCAGGATGCTTTTTTGGGCCGAAGCCGATTCATATGGTGAGTTAATGTTCAACGTTTCTTGACTTTAAATTGGCTATCTTCGAATAACGTTATATGTGTTCAAATAAAAATCACTTTAATGCTTCTCTACCTTCGCATTCGCATGCATGCAAATTGAAAAGAATAGTTAATAGTTTATTGACGGAAGAATTGCAAATATTTATTTTAAATGTACTATCCCAAAAAATTTAAATGTACAGCTTTATAAAATTATAAAAGTCAACGAACTGATTATCGAGAATTCATTGACTGTTACTTAATCTATGAAGCAAATACCATTAAATACGAGAACTGGTGGAAAAGTTTCTGCAAACGATGTAAAAGACGACCTATGGCTTTATTGTTTTTCAAAATATTCTTCTTTAACATTTTTGCACTTTTGTATGCGCTTGAATCAATTTTGGAAGCAGTTGTTCCACTCTAGATCCGGTGTAGTTTGTGTCAAGATAAATGCACATTGACTTTTCCGCCCATCTCAGCATGTATTTGCTTAAGCGATTTGCAAGGGTAGGAAAACAGAGAGGTATTCATATTTTTCCAATTACCAGATTTAAAACAGCACAAATTTGGTATTAAAATTCATGAGAAAGTTATTGCAATTTATTATTCAATAATATTATAACATAATATACACAAATTAACAATCAACAATAATGCTTTTGTCACATTTTTTTATATTTTACAAACATTAAAATCATATACAGGCCTATTCTGTAACTCAGTGGTTATTTTTTAACAACTGGTTAAATTTTTTTAACAACTGGTTAATTTTTTTTAACAAATCAAATATTTTCATATATTATAACAAATCATTTGATTTTCAGTTGTCAAATCAATATCTATTGGATAATTTTTTTAACGAGTTTCTAAAAATTAACCACTGATTTGCAGATTATGCCCGATATATACATAAATTAAAAATCACCAATAATGCTTTGGTCACATTTTTTTATATTTTACAAATATTAATATATTAATATAGATACATAAATTAACAATGAACAATAATGCTTTTAATAATTTGTGGCACGTTGTCCTTCTTCACTTAAAATATTAGAATTTTCTTCTTCATCATAAGAATCACTCCACGTATGCCACATTTTATTTCAGCTGTTTACAAATTAACACTTGAAACAAGAATAACGTGAAACAAAGTTTTGCGAAATTTATATAGACGAAATACAAAATAGTTAATTGAATAAACTACAAGTATTTCGATTTTCGCCGTTTTTTTTTCTGAATTTTTTTATATGAAATTAGAATTAATAATCATTTGTCAATATTTCAAAGCTAACCAAAATCATATTAGATTCAATGTAATAACTGTATTATTAGGAAGACAAAATACGAAAAAACGTTATAATAAAAGAACCGTACCTTAATTAAAAGTTTTAATAACTGAAACATGCGTTTTAATTCAAGTAAAAATTTTTCTTCCCTCGGCATTTTTTCGTAAAATCAAAAATAAAAATTTTTTCCTCTTGTAAACTCAATCCGGAGAAAACTGTATAATAAATATTGAAAGCAACAATATAAATACATATTGTTGTAACAGGTTAAAAAGTTGTTTAATGTAATTTCTATTTCATTTCTTATGTTTGTTAGGTTAGAGTCCAACTCTGTGCAAAACTTGAGATATCATTGATAGTGTTTACATTTTTATTTATGGTAGATAGAATTTAACGTTTATTATGATCCCTCGACTTTTGGTGACATACTATAATAAGAAACTATCGTTATTACTTATTAAATATGTTTCTTGTTATATCAAATTTAACACATTTAAAAGAGATCAAAACGTTCTGATGAAGATTTTAAATAAATCGAAACTTTAGCGGTCTTCTGATTGTTTTGCTACACCCTTGCTCAAATTCCGACTTCTCTTTCAACTTAGAATATTATATATGACGAGAAGTTCTTTAACGATTTCTAATAAAATATCGTTCTACGAACAATTAGCACTATGCTGCACAAAAATGCAGTTTTTCCACATACGCAGAAGGCAGAACTTGATTTAAGATTAGTCATTCATATATTCATTGATAAAAATTTCCAAGTATATGGAATAGAAAGTGTAGACCATGAACTAGTATTTCTTACACTGCAATATGTTAGACATCAGCCAGTTTTATCTCTCTTTATTAAAACGGAAATGATTTTAACTAATCAACTTATATTAGACTACAAGTACAAGTATGGCTATACGTGTACTTTCGTTTTAATACATCGCGTTATTGGATTAATTATTGTGTATTAACTAACTAATTTTATTAATTAGATACCTTTTATTATTAGACTGCATAGACATTTAATTTGATGAATTTAAGAAAAATTAAAAATAATTTTTGAATCAAGCCCAGTGTTTTAGAACAATTGTTATAAAATTACAGATGTGGTTGAAATGTAAAGCCAAAAATGGAATTAATTTTATGAACAAGGTTTGGAAGTATATACAGGGTGAGCAACGAAATGTGGAACGTAGGAGTTTAACCTAGAATTTTAAAAATGTTCGGACATTGGCTCTCCTTTACAAATACAAGAATGCAGTTATTTAAAATTAATTTTTACTGTTATATTTACTGTTCATTTAATGCAATAGAATACCTGTCTTTTAACTCTAGATAAAAAATCTGATGTGGCCAGCACAATACCTTCTGTCAATTCTATGTACTTTGTACAAATTCTATACCAAAAGTTTCTTGGGAAAGGTTCTATATATCCAGTAAAATTGTAACATGAGCCTACTATTTTCTACAAATTCCGTACCGAAAGTTCCTTGCAAAAGATTCTATAAATCCAATAAAATTATAACACGAACATGCACTTGACATTAACAATTAGAATTATTTGAATATATCAGCTGTTTCCACGATTTTAGCAAAACAGGCTGAATTATGGAAGTTAATCTCTTTATAATTTTTTTAATTTATACCTATAGAATATGAAGGAAAATGTATAATCAAACCGTATAGACAATAAGATATTCTTTCATATTGACAATCACACAAAATGTCAAAAATGATATTTAACTACGTTTTTTCAAGAAAAACTGTTAAACTGGGAACTTCCGGTTGACCAATTATAACCAAAATCTAATCAGCCCTTTGTATTGTAACAGGGGGGAGTGGGAGTCAGATGATTCTGTTTTCTCTTTGTTCTCTTACCCAACGATGACACTTTTTCTTCTTTTTGCCGAACGGTGACTTTATCTAACTGGTGGATACTTCACCGAACGACTACTGTTTTATTGAGGAGGAACACGCTCTTACTCTCTATCACTAAGCACTTAACACTTGATGATAGAGTTATGAACATATTTTGAATGGATGGCACACACACATTAATTTTATATTCTAATTTTTATTTACATAATTTTACATTAAACTAACTCATTACACAAAACTAATTAAACTAAACTAAACTGTTATAAACTCTAATGGGGGATTACACCATTTTTTTTTTATAATTTCATCTGAAAATATTAGGAAAACTAAGACTATTGATGAAAATCCGGTGAAAAAATTCCTATTAATAAGCGAGTTATGGTCTCCCGAATTTTGAAAAGATTGACGTGACGTCACATATATATGTTTTTATATCAAACTGTTTTCATCATGGACCTAAATGTTCTTGAAATATATGCTATTTTAAGTTATATTTACATAAAAATAAATGAATATTATAACACTGTACAAGTCTACATACTTTATAATTACAGGTGTATTTAAATTATTAAATTTAATGCAAGAAATTTGTGTTAAAATAAAAACTGTTTGAAAACTGTAGTACAGGAATGTTAGCCCCTCCTTTCGAACTTGAATTTCTTAACTTCCATTGGTAGTAATCCCACCTCCTAACAAGCTATTTGTAATGCATGTATAGGCGGTTTCTCGGCCGCCAATCAAAATATTTTCATATTAGTGTCGAAGCGCTATAACAAAAAACCCTTTATTTCTGAAATATCTCAATTATACCATTTCATTTTTTTTATTAATATTCGTTATTCAGCATATACATTCGTAATTTTTTACTATTTTCCTTTAATTCGATTGAGCCGTAATCCCCCATTACGAGTCATGGCGTAAACGCCCAAAAACTAAACACAGACTACATGTCTTAACGGTTTGAATCATAAAACTCGACTGCCTTAAAAACAAAGGGTTATCTCTTCAGACGTATATCTGATGAAGGGTGCGAGGGTGTAGCATCCATAGCAAAATAACAAGACTGCACGTATCATAGGCAATAACTTATATGGTTACTTGTCTAAACAATAAATGTCTACGCGGTTGACATCTAGACTAAACAGAGATATAGGAAAAATGATTATTATTTCTAAACAGGATTTTGACTTACAAAGATGATAGAGTTAAAATGTTGATATTGAAACTATAATTTAGAAGAGTTTATAATAAAGTTATCTACTTGTTATTTCGCCATTCTCACCTTGCTACAGTATGGATGTAAAGAGGAGGAATACGAAAGAATTATAATTTTTAGAATGGGGGATTACACCATTTTTTTTTATAATTTCATCTGAAAAAAATTAGGAAAACTAAGCCTATTGATGAAAATCGGGTGAAAAAATTCCTATTAATAAGCGAGTTATGGTCTCCCGAATTTTGAAAAGATTGACGTGACGTCACATTTATGTGTTTTTATATCAAACTGTTTTCATCATGGACCTGAATGTTCTTGAAATATATGCTATTTTAAGTTATATTTACATAAAAAGAAATGAATATTATAACACTGTATAAGTCTACATACTTTATAATTACAGGTCTATTTAAATTATTAAATTTAATGCAAGAAATTTATGTTAAAATAAAAACTGTTTGGAAACTGTAGTACAGGAATGTTAGCCCCTCCTTTCGAATTTGAATTTCTTAACTTCCATTGGTAGTAATCCCCACCTCCTACCACGCTATTTGTAATGCACGTATAGGCGGTTTCTCGGTCGCCAATCAAAATATTTTCATATTAGTGTCGAAGCGCTATAACAAAAAACCCTTTATTTCCGAAATATCTCAATTATACCATTTCATATTTTTTATTAATATTCGTTATTCAGCATATACATTCTTATTTTTTTACTATTTTCCTTTAATTCGATTGAGCCGTAATCCCCCATTGTGCGAGTAGTATTGGAGTTATCGTTGGAGAAATTTTTATTATACACACCACACACACACCACACATACACCACACATACACCACACATACACCACACATACACCACACACACACACACGTATTCTAGGGACCATAAAACATGCTTATCGAGGTGCTTATTCATTAAAAACTCATCACGGATTTTTTTGAGCAGACAATAGCTAAAGGTGACGGAAGGTAAAAACAAGGATATTGCAATTTTTTTCTTACTATGAAATATCGCTCGAAGACTAAAATATATCATATCCTATTATAATTTGTCTATGAATAGAGCAATTATATTAAAAATTTCGTTGTAGGCGTGATGATATATTTACTTATATGAAATATAGCACACAATTTATAAAGTAATAACATTGAAAGCATATAACTAAAATATTACGGTAGTTATTAAATGAATTGTATCTATCATCTACCCACATCAAATTTTAAATCAACGTAACGGTAGTTTAGTATGAATTCCGATATTTAAATTTCTAATACGAATACCCGGTAATGTTCAGCATATTACGTTAATGCCGTTTATATATTCAAAACTATAACACATAGCGAAATTTGTTAAAGCTGTTTTACTACTACTTAAGTTATAAACAATTGTCGTTGTTTTGTTCTAATATAAACAACAATTTGAACGGCTGGTAGTTGGAGACAAGTTTTTGTTATACATAATTTGCATTTATAATGAGAATATTAACAAGAATGCGGCATTGTAGTATGGAAAGAATATTAATGTTACATTCATTTCTTAGAAATATATAAACATTAATATTCAAACAATTATAGAAATTTATTCTTCGAATCTTAAAATTTATAGGTATCAAAACATTTTTAAAATTCTATTTCTTCTATATTTGGAAATTCGGAACTTCCAATTTTTTTCTTGCAAACCATTAACCATTCATTCATTGGTCAACTATTCTTGCATGAAACCACTATTGAAAAACTCTTTCATTTTTATATATATTTCGACGAACAACCACAAAAATGCTACTGTCATCCGTTTTTTCCAAGTATTACGCAATTATTGACAGACAATTGTCTTTGACTGTCGCTTGTAAAATATGTGCATTGTTAAATAAATGTTGGTAACACTCCCAAGCAATTTGATTATATAATTATGTTTTATAAAGAAATAAATATATCTGAACCGCTTTTCACCTAGTACTGAGGGTATCAATCTATAAAAAAAATATCAATAATTTCAAATTAAAAATGATGGTATTTTAAGTAGAGAATATTAGAAATATGAATTTATAAAATATCTAGTCAATATAATGGTTTTTTTTTTATATTTGTAATACTGTAACTGATAAGAAATTAACGCCATTATCACAAAATAAATTTATAATGATAGGTAAGATTTGGAGAATAATACTTATAGGGAACCGGGTTCGATCGCGACCGACGCCAAATATTTCGATTTTTAAATGGCACAAAAGTGATCCCTGTGGTGCACGCTCCACGCCAGCAATGAGTACCCGCGAGGTGACGCCTGGTAAGCGCTCGCACGGTACAAATATGTCACCATCATTACCAATGTCTGTGAAAACAGACTGGCACACCTAGAAATGGGTAATATGCCGTGATGATATATTTATTTACGTTGAAAATTAGAATAAGTAATAGTTAATGCAAAGGAACTGAATAAATTTTAAAACTTTATCAGCATTAATAAGGGGGGATATTATGTGTAATTTTGTTGAGTAACTGTTAAATATAAAAATGGATTTTGATCATTTTTAATTTAAGGCTCGTGATTTCCACCTCCAATACTTATTTGTATAATTTCACCTCCTAATTGTTATTAAGTAAGTCTACAAATACGATTATTTACCTAACATTATAAATTGTTTGCTATAGCTTAAAGTTGCTAACAAACTTTACTTGCCACATAGGTATTAGGTAGTACACACGATCCACACACACACACACACACACACACACACACACACACACACACATATATATATATATATATATATATATATATATATATACCTACAGACATCATTGTAAAAATGTTAAAATCGGATTCTGCGGACACCAAAACGTGATGCTTACCTAGGGTAGCGGAAGGTAAAAACGGTATATTTTTTCGATTAACGGTTACCGGTTTTTAAAGATTTTTAAATATAGGTTTAGGTTGCGGTTATCGTTCGCCAAATTTTCGAAAAAAAAATCGCTCTATTTATTTTACCGGTTTTATGTCCTGTAATTTAGGCATAGACAATTGACAAAACCTTGAAATGTGTATAATGTCTGAATTATTTACTAGTAGTTAACCTAACTCTCTTAAAGCCAGAGCCAGACATTCGGTATTCCTGGATTGCTGAATATTCGCCTTTCGTCGAGTAAATAAATAAATATATCATCACGGCATATTACCCATTTCTGGGTGTGCCAGTATCTACAACACATGTACACATCGGTAATGATGACGATATATTTTACCGTGTGGGCGCTTACCAGGCGTCACCTCACGGGCACTCATAGCTAGTGTGGAGAGTGCACCACAGGGGTCACTTTTGTGCCATTTAAAATTGGAAATATTTGGCGTCTGTCGGGATCGAACCCGGTTCCCCCAGGTTCGCGACCAGACACTTAGGCACGCGGCCACGGGACCCCGTCGAGTAATATTTGTTTATTGGCGAGCATACTGGTACAGACATGCTTAGTTTGCCGAAAATTGATTAGTGAGTTCTATATAAATACATATACATATAGGAAAATATTCGTTCCCTTTGACTTGGCTCGAAAAGTCGACACAAATTGGGAAACGACGAACACCGAATATCCGCGGAAAACAGCCACCAAGCAGCCCATCAGCACATTCAGCATTTGACGAATATTTGCTCGGGATTCGCCGAATGCCGAATGTGTGATATCGGCGTAAGCCACTCGATACTGTGAATAACTACACTCGTAATTGATTTTAGAGTCAAGCAAGGGTGGGTGCGGATCTTATCTTGATGGGTAACCGTCTGAAACCACCGTGTGCTATTATTTGGCTTTATTTGACCTCAGCAGTTGCGCAGATATAATTTCTAAAAAAAACTCTTTCGTAAGGCATCCTCAACCTTCTTTTCTTCTTGTGCTTCGTGAGTAGGCGTCCTTCAACTTCCGGTTCCGGTGGTATTGTTCCGTGTTTCCGGTACACGGTTCGAGCATTGAGTACCAAGCAGTCTGTTCGTTTGCGTGTGTGTTTGTGTGTATATTGTAGGAAGGTATAGTAGTATTCAGTGTTCTGATACCGCTACCCAGCACGACCAGGGCCTAACTGTACATCTAGAGCTCTGTGCCGATGAGGTTTTGTTAGCGATGCTATAGCAACTTGCTATGCACACTTTGATCGCAGATTATATTTGTATGGGAGAAGGTGCCTAGCCACGAAAAACTAAGTGATAATTGCATTTATTTTATTGCTAAATTATTGTGGCACCTTTCTGCTTTCTTATGAGGAACGAGGTTTGAAAAAAATAACGAGAAATTAATTAATTTCAAAAAGTACTAATTTATTCATTAATATTAATAGGTTGTGCATCTCTGCCGGCAAAGGCGCCCGATTAAGCTGCCTGCAAAGTATTTTTTTTAGGTTTCACCGCTCTTATTCTGCAGTCTGATCCCAACTTCAGTTATGACGTTATGTGGATGGTGTTATTGGAAAAGGATCCAGGCGCCATTTTCTAGTTTTGAGCAAATGCGTTCCAAAGTCTTCGTATCTTTAAAATTCAAATTTAAGTTTCTCGACAAATTTGATGATGAATTATGATCAATTATCTTTTCATCTAGCTAATTCCTATGCGGCAATAAATAGCTTTTTGAAAAAATCAATTTTTTGATTAATTTGGCGCTTGGTTCCTTTTAGTTTTATAAGAGAAATTTATTTGGTTCTTTTCAAAAGAATTGTCTCAGTACTTGGTTCTATATTGATTAATAAATCATAAAATATGGTTCTTTATAGACAATTCTATAATTAAATCAAATACATGTAACTACAAGAAAAAAATAAACTTTTCAATTTATATTGACAATAATTCTTAAACAAAATATAACTCTTACTATGAAAAATATAAAGGCACATGAGGTTATTCCGCATTATGTTCAATTTCAGTTCACCAAACCCTTCTATATCATTATCAAAATCGCATGACGACAAATTTTGATAAAAGTCCTTTGCATCTTTAGGAATCAACGGTAACAAGCTTTTGATATCTGTCAACTTTTTATTGATATTTTTTCATTATTCATTAAAATAAAGAAAAAGAAATAAACATAACCTAAGAAATGTTTACCTACCTGTTGAATTAAGTTAACTTTGTTAATTAGATGTGCCCTAATATCATTAGTTTTTTCTAGTGCCATTTTTAATATCCTTTGACTTTTGCCTCACATGTTATTAGAAGAAACATAAATAATTAAGTATTTAACACCAATAAGCACATGCAACAAAAATGAACCACGTAGCTAGATTAACAAAAAGGTAAATGTAAAAAGAACCATTTGGCTTATTGTCACTTGGTTCCTTTTGAAATTTTACTGCTCTGCAGTATTATTCAGCTGTCGCTTGGTCTACCCACCAACAGAGGCTGTTAGAAGAATACTAGCAGCTGGTTCTTTTTTTAGGATCTAAGTAGCATCGTTTTCGGTAGCTTGGTGCTACAAACTCAAATATTCGGTTTTGGCGGTTGGATCCTTTTCCAGTAACAACATCCATGTGACGACAGAAATGGTATATTTCTCTAGGTGTCCAGAAAAAAGTTGATCGGATTGATCTGATGCAATCTGAAGTGTTCGTAAAGTCAGTCGGGTTAATCTGACGCGTTCGTAAACTCACTCCGATCAGTCAAACCGAGTGATTCGATCAAAAAATTTCAACTCTGTTCCATTTGCAGGATTAGAGTTAGTACAGACTGCGCGCGCAAATTTAAAATTGTAAACATTTGTGTTTCAGAAAATGTATTTAGTTAAATGTTTTTGATTACAAACATTGCAGCACTATAACAAGTTCTGAAGAAAACATGGCATTTTGCACTTTGTGAAGTCTTTATGTTATTTCAAACAAATAAATGACTACATGAAACAATTTCTGATCGAAATAATCTAAACAACCGATTCATGTGGCCTTTCGGTCTCACTTGAGTCGTTATATATAAAATTTTGTACATCTATAGTAGCAAGCGCTATTTTCTTATTAATTTTAACAAGTTAAACTTCTGCTATAACCTCAGATTTAAATGTCAAAATCATATACAGATCTGACGCGTTCCTAAAAGCTTCGATAATCGGATGGATCTGATATATCTGTGACGTCATAAAATAGATCCGTCGGGTATCTCCTACTGACTTTACGAAAATCCCTAAAATATTACGAATGAGTAGTGAATTTGTGTCGGTGCGTTGTCGTGGTGTAAAATCCAAGAGTTATTTTTGCCCAAAATGTCGATAAAAATATCAAATTCTTCTGCAATCTTCGTTAAACTGATCCGGCAATTATTCAGCACAATATCTTCAATTTTTTCCACATTTTCATTGATGGTTAATGTGCTATGGGCTCGGCTAGGGGTTAGGGTACCCGGCTTTCTTATCATTTTCTACGTCTTCACTGTTCATAAACCCTTGATTTCGTCATAGTTTCCTCGCCAAAAGCCTTCTCCAACATATACACATCTTCACTACATTTTATATAATTTTGTTAAATTTTGTATGAGGTAGAGATTCGACTGAAAGTAATTGTCCAAATATACGTTGTAGAAAATCGCAAATGGCCATCAATGTAGAAAGTGAAGAGTAAAATTTATTTTGATAAAGGATACTTATAAAATAGGTCGCTATTGTTAGACGAATGTATGAAATACATAAATAGGTATTGAATTACGTTTATATTGTATTGAAAAGGTTAAAAGATGTGCAGGTGTCTGATAAATCAATTCATGTCTCAATAATAATAGCTGCTATTATTAAATACGGTAAAGGAATAAAAAATATCATATTACAGTAAAATAGATTGATAAATGATGTATTGCTGAAATCTGGATAAAACAAATTACCTCTGAAGTGAAGATATATTTATTTATTTCAATATATTCTACTGATTGAAGCATTCGATTTCAGATGGTTCTAAATGCTATTTTTAAGTAATATTATTTTCACTTTCCTCTTTATCAATACATATTTTTCACCTTTCCTTAATCTGATATTAATGGGAAGAGTTGAAAAGGTTTTGGTAACAATTGGACAATCGGAAGTACTAGTTTTTTTAAAAAAACTTTTAAATATTATTTTATTATTAATTAAATATTTAAAATCAGAAATACAATACCGTCAATCTCGTTAATGAATATGAAGAATTTCGAACATTCAGAAGGGTAGAAGGAAAGAATTAAAAATATAAAAACAATAGATGAAATTAGAATTTTTGTGTGTGTACCAGAAATGTTAAATGCAATTAATACATGTTTTTACCTTCCGTCACCTTTAGGTAAGAAAGGTATTGTCTTTGGTCAAAAAATTCGTTTTTAATGAATAAGCACGTTTTAGGGTCCCTAGAATACGAATTTAGTATTTTTAAGATGATGTCTGTATGTGTGTGTGTGTGTCCGTGTGTGTGTGTGTGTCCGTGTGTGTGTGTGTGTGTGTCCGTGTGTGACAAATTTTTCTCCGACGATAACTCCAATACTACAATTCTAAAAATTATAATTCTTTTGTATTCCTCTTCTCTACATCCATATGAAGAGCTGGTTAGATTTTGGTTATAATTGATCCACCGGAAGTACCCTTATTTGAAGTTTTTAACAGTTTTTCTTGAAAAACGTAGTTAAATATCATTTTTCGACATTTTGTGATTATCAATATGAAAGAAAATCTTATTCTCTATACGGTTTGATTATACATTTTCTTTCATATTCAATAGATATAGAGTTATAGAGAGATTAACTTTCAAAAATCAGTCAGCCCTGCTAAAATTATGAAAACAGCAGATATATTTAAAAAAAATTAATTGGCAGATGTCAGTGTCAAATGCTAAACCAAAGTTGAAAGTATACGGTCAGAAAGTTATATGTGAATGTGATAGAGTGTCCCTCGTAAGTGACTTGCAGACTCAAGATTGAAATTTTCAATCCCGGAAGTACGAGAAAAGCCAAAGAGAATATGGAAGGGTTGTGTAGCAGAAGAAGATGCATTGGATAGGAATGAGTAAAAGAGAAGAGTAAGAAACTGCGACTCCTAATAAAATAGGAAAAGGAACTTTCGGTATGGAATTTGTAAAAAATAGTGTGTTCGTGTTACAATTTTACAGGATATACAGAATCTTTTTCAAGGAAATTTTGGTATGGGATATGTACAAAATACATCGAATTGACGGAAGGTTTTGTGCTGGCCACAACAGATTTTTTTGTTGTTGAATTTGAGAGAATATAGACGTGTACCTATATTTTTTGTACGATGTATGTAAAACTGAATTTATAAAGTACGTACTAAATAAATAAATAATGTATAATTGAGGTTGCATATTAAGCACAAAATTTAATGCAGATTCTTTGTTCTGTCCTTTAAGAAAAAATCGTTAGGCATATCAAATTGCTTCGTCAGTATATAAGTAGCTTTTAAACAGAAACTACATGTCCAATATGAATGAAACCTGACATACATTTCACAAACCGTGACACCAACGTGATAAAAAAAAAAATACAACCAAAACGAAAATCGCTCGAAATTTAATAAACCTCATTACTTTTTGATCAAGCCTCGTACATAAAGAAGAAAGGAAGAAGAAAAGTTAAAACAATGGGCAACTGCATACCATTCCAGATATAATACATTCCAGAAGGAACAGGCTAACTAGCCTAAACCGTGTGGATTATGATGATGATGATGACTTTTTGGTGTTTAAATACAGTGGAATGCATGACATCTCGTAATTTAAATACGGTAAAGTTACATATGCAAATGAATTGCACAAAATTATGCGCAACTTCTAAAACAATAGTTTAATTGTGCAGAAAACTTTTGTAATTGTATTAAAATTTCAGTACATGATATTGCTAAATAGTGAGTAATGCTTAATTGCATTCCCAGCGTGATATATATTTTAATTATATTTAAATTAAAACAATATGCCGTATGTAACACTTATATAATTCTTACAAAAAGTCCTTGCGTTATCTGCTCGTTATTTTGTCATCTTAAAAATTCTCCATCTCCCGCCTGTGTCTATATAATTAAAATCTAGATTCCCATGAGGTGAACTTAACTTTTAATTTCGCTTCCTCAATATGGCGTTAAATTTTAACGTCCGGTGGAATAATTTTTCACTCGGTATATAATTATAAATTATTGTTTTTACTTTTTAATGTACTGTTATAGTGTTAATTAGGAAGACGTTTGATTCCGAGATATGAATTTCACTAAAGTTTACTTGCTAATAACCATCTTTCATTTTCAGTGGTATTTAGTAGTATAACGGTAAAAAGTAATTGACATTTGGATGATCTTGGGTGGTATTTTGATAAAATGATATCTTTTCCATAAAATATACATACATATATAGATTTTAATTGCCATACCTACAAGATGACGAAAAAACTCGTACATAATAAATAAATAATTCTAATTATGGGGTCGCTTGGCTGTGTGCGTATAGTGCCTCGTTTCCAATGTGGTGATCCGGGTTCGATCCCGGCCAGTGCAAGCTTTTAATCGCACAAAAGTGATCCCTGTGGTGCACTCTCCATATCAGCTGGGAGTGCTCGTGAGGTGATGCCTAGTAAGCGTCCACACGGTAAAAATATAATATCATTACCAACGTCTACATGTATTGTAGATACTAGCACACCCAGTAATGGGAAATATGCCGTGATGATATATTTATTTTATTTATTTATTTTAATTATATATATTCTGTCATAAGGAATCTTGTCCTACTCTTTTAAAATGTTCCAAGATGGTTCAAATGGGGTATTCCGACATTTTTTAAAAATATTTTTTTACATTAGTACAGACCAGTAGGACTCTGAATATCTAACTTTGAGTAAGAAAATGTATGCATCACATGAGATATGAATTTTAAAAAATTTCATCGCAATTCAAATTTTCTTATCATGGCGCGCTTATGACGTCAACTCGATGGTGACATCTGCAACGAACTTCAGCGCCTAAATCCACATGTTCATGACAGCCATTTGCTTGTTTACATATAATTTTAGTAGCAGCGTGTATTTCGGTGTTTGTCCTGTGTTTGTTTATGGTAAAAATAGGAGTAATAATTATAAAGTGGACGAAATGTCAAACAAGAAATATACCCGCGCGTGTTAACTACTGGCACCATCTGTGTTTTTAAACGAAAATATTTACTTTAAAATGAGCAACAGATTATCAACTTGACGTCACAAATTTCAAGGACGTTTCTAGAGCTGTAAAAATTCCAATTTTGTAACATTAAATTATGAATTAAATTTTTTTATTAAACATGTTTTATTATTATATGAAGATGGAAACTATAGAAAAAAGTTATTATTTTGCATTAATTCCATATCACCGGAATACTCCATTCATTGACGGGAATGGCGGTATTTCTCAAGTACTACTATTAATATAAATACCTACCACAATTTTAAATATTTAAATAATAATTCAATAAGAAATATTAAATGTACATACTTCCCAGAAAAAGTCAATTATAAACATTTGAATTTCATAACTGGTTTACTTGGTATAGTCTGGACTGTGCGATTTATTGCAACAGATTATTCTATATATTATATTTTGTTTATCTCTAAATCTTTATAAGATATAATAAATGAGGAGCAACATTTCAAAAGGAATAATATCCACTTTAAGGGGTCCCGTGGCCGCGTGCCTGAGTGTCTGGTCGCGAACCCGGGGGAACCGGTAAGCGCCCTACACGGTAAAATATATAATCATTACCGATGTCTACATGTGTTGTAGATACTGGCATACCCAGAAATGGGTAATATGCCGTGATGATATATTTATTTATAATATCCACTTTAAAAAATTTTGAGAAAAATAACATTTTTTATTACATAAAAACAGATAAAGAACATTTTGAATATTCTATTAACTAAAGTTACTGTTGAAGGAAACCTATCCCAATCATCTGTTCTTTTATCTGTTTTTATGTAATAAAAAATGTTATTTTTCTCAAATTTTTTAGTGGATATTATTCCTTTTGAAATGTTGCTCTTCAAATATTTTAAGATGGAGAATTTTAAGTTCTTCCATATTTGTAATAACAAAAATCTTCAAAAAGTAATTTTTAGAAGCACACACACACACACACACCCATACACACACACACACACACACACACACACACACACACACACACACATACAGACGAACAGACAGGCAGACAGACAGACAGACCTCATTGTAAAAATGTTAAAATCGGATTCAAGTGTCCTTAGAACGTGCTTATTCTCTAAAATCTGGATACGCAATTGTTAGCATGAATCCAATACCTCTCTTAGCGAAAGGTAAAAAGTCGTTAGGCACATATTGTATCTTCGTACTTTATTTGAGCTACGACTTGTACGAGTACGTACATATATCTTTGCGCAACTACGTTAATCATAAATTGTATTTCTTCTTATAATATTACTTGGCTCTTTGATAATCTATAGTTTTAATTCAATCGTAAACAATAAGTGAGAGTCGATATCGAAAAATGGAAAGTGCTTAATCCTTCCTCACGACTTAAACTCCGAAGATTGTTATGTTGTAACAATTTATGTCAAATTTAATGAACTAAGATTGATGTCATATGAAATAATCGATAGTTTTTCTTTTTATTTTAAACAGAAATTAGTCTAGACTGGACTGATATGAAAATAGATATTAAAATGTGAAAGTGCAGTTTAATCGGATTAGAAGTAGATGAACATGTTTCAGATAATGTGAAACTGGAGAATTCAAGAGAAAATAGGTAAAAGAAAATAAGAGCAGCCAATCTAATAAATCAAGAGTGTTCTAATTACATTAATTTTGAATTAGTTAACTAATAAATAACAAATTTATTATATATTTACTACTGACTGCAATAAATTCACTGAAAGAGCAATAAATTAATAATAATAATAATAATAATAATAATAATAATAAATAGCTCATTTTGATGGTTTGGTATTGGCAGAACGAAGAATAAAGGTTTTATCGCTTTTTAATTTCTTACATATTTAATTAGAATTAAAGAGTTTTTGATAAAAACAGTCATAATTCAAATATTGTAAATATGAGTTATATACAGGGCCATCTATTTTCAAGGATGCCAAACAGTTGTATTTTGAGGTTACAGATTTAACTACTTTAATTTCGTATTTAAGATTAAAGATACTATTAAATTTTAATTGCAAAACAAAGTGGTTAATCTTATTAGTGAGTTCTCACACTTATATGGTCGTTATCCAGTACAGTTACAGTAAGCAAATTAACGCTTACGATAGCAATTCAATTAGTGTTTTTTGGATATGGAGATTACGGAGCAAACTGAACTAAACTGAATCCAATCACTTGAGGTGAGATTCCCAAGCGCGGTCATTAACTGGCGCCCATTCATTATCCATTTCCGGTGGGTGCTACCTATAAGTAAACGGTACCCGAAATTGAAATCAATTCCAAATTGATTGGAAAGGTTAAGAAAAATTAAATTTTGTACAGTCGACGATATAAAAGAAAACCGGTCTGAGGAATATTGAGGGTTAGCAGGATTTCTGTAAAAAAAGCAGTACGATTAGAAATATTTTACCTTGACTTGTTATACGTAATATGTGAACTGCCCCAACCAAGAGTAGTAGATTGCATCAAAGCAAAGCTCAAGGTTTATTAGAGGTTTGTTCCAACAGGAGTTATAAATAGTACATGACTATCAGGCGCATGCACATTTCTATCTATTGTGCTGTTCCAACATGCACTTGTACTGTTTGTTGAGGGTTTATAAACTGTCATAACGATCCAAGGATTTTCTTATGATTTACGGTTCGACTTTACGCAGTTGTACGATTTTGGTCGGCTGTTTTGTTAATAATTATTAACATTGTAATTTGGAAGTGAAAGCGTCATTTTCTATTATACACAAGTGCATTTTAAATAAAAATGATTAACGAATTTTCATTTGAAGAATCGTACGAATCGGAGGAATTTTCTTCTAGTGATAAAGACAATGTTTGTCGAAAATCCAAGGCAAAAATATAAAAATTATTTAGAAGAATCAGTACCCTCATCAAACTTTTAACTGAAGCAATCTGAAATTCGTTGTACCAAACAAATCAGGGACAATCACTGATCGTATCATAAACCGTCAGAAATTTCTTGTTGGAACAAATCTTAGATAATCACGATTTGATAACGGCTTGATAAACTAGGTCTATTTGTATTGGATTTTGTAAATCATTAATAGAAACTGATATCCAAATGTTTTGCAATTTTTGTAGCAACTAATTAACATTAGTTGATCTGTCTTTTCATCCTACAGAAGTTCAACAGGGTTTAAAGAAAGCAAATGAAGTTGTAGTTTTTAATAACGTCGGATGGGCATAAAAATATTAAACGCCTCTGAATTATGGAGCTACAAAGAAATCTCCAACCTTACCACAAATTTGTAAAATTTGCAAAATACCTAGGGTTGGATTCTATGATACTTATTCGTTTCTTGTCGTCATAATCCAGTTTTGAATACACTTTTTCCTGAAATCGTCATGTAATCTACTATTTCCCAGCCGCAATATCACTGCCTAGGCAGGGAAGTAAAATGCAATGTTGCCATATTTAATTTCACAAACACATTTTACATTTTAATATGAAATACAATAATAAAATTTAAAAATGATGTCCAGTACAGTTGTTTTAAATTCTTGCACAATATTAAATAGAGTTCCTTAAGTTTTAATTGTGATTTACTTTTTAAATGAAAATAGGTTATATGTATCATTCAATAATTTTAAATTTTTATACGATTTCAGAAAAAAATGAATATGTAGGAATGTAGGTACTTATCTGGTCATTGAAGTTCCTTTTCAAGACTCATTATGGTTATTTGTCCCGGCTTCATCATGAAAAGACGAAATTCCCTGCTTTGATAAGTAAATAATTTTTTATTTACATAACATTATTGTTATGTCAACAAACATACCCTTTGAATGATTTCTATTTAATATTACCATTTGCTAAAATCAAATGGGAACGTACCTACAACCTTGTGAGAACTTTGTGAAACCTGTGTCCATGTTAACATCTTTATTTATTGCGGGTAATATTTTTGGTTACTTTGTGAAGGTAATTGAGACGCATTTTATCGTTTTTGGACAATATTTTTACACAGTGGCGAAAAAAATTAAAATGTTCAGTTCAGAGTAGAGCGACAGTAAGTAGGTACATACATTGGCAACGGCAGGTACATATACTCGTATACTAGTCTTTAGCGAACAGGGCCTATATCTTTTTATTTCTAAGTTAAATCGAGTATAGAAAACTAAATACCATAGTAATGTCTTTCAATGTTCAATAAATTCTCATTTAGCAGTTCCTATATTGCAGTGGTGTTGATTACAAAATGCAGGTGCGTTCAACTGCATCCATTTGATACAATGTTGTATGCAGTATGTATCTATACGTACTTTACCTGTGTAAATACTTATAGTAAAGCATGTGTACTATATGTTACTTATATGTTTACATCTACCCACAGTAGAAGTACATAAAATGAAGAACTAAGAATTACTGAGAATAAAACACATGGTACATTTTTTTTAGAATTTCATTTTAAATATGTATACAAAACAGTTCTCTTCAACAATAATACAACAAAACAAACTTCTCGTTGACCAATAATAACCAAAAGCTAATCACCTCTTCATATGGATGTATAAAGAAGAGAAAAACGAAAGAATTATAATTTTTAGAATTTTAGTATTGGAACTATTGTCGAAGAAATTTTTGTCACACACATATAGACATCATCATAAAACTAATAAAATCTTATTCTAGGTGCGCGAAACGTGCTTATTCATTAAAAACTCACCACCGAATTTTTTTAACCAAAGACAATACCGTCCTTATCTAAAGGTGACGGAAAGTAAAATTGATTAACTAAGTTTTAACTAATTTTTGCAATTTTCATAATAAACTCTACACTTTAACACTTTAAATTAAAATTAAAGCTGTATTTGTTTTCATAATATGACTTTTGGAGAGCACTCTAGCATTACTTTATATTAAAGATAAAGTCTTACGGCCGGTTTCATAATAAATATATAGTCACTTTACTTTTAAAGTTTGATCTAAAAGTGAAAAAAGCGTGTCATTATTTTACTTTATGCACGGACGTATCATAATTTGACAATTATACACGAATTTATTTGACATAAACGTCATTTTATAGCCCGCGGGCCTCATTATAGCACGCCGGGCTATAATGAAACGTCAAACCAAATTATAACTTACAATATAAACAATTTAAACAGGCAACATGAAAAGTTTTTATTACAAATCGAATTTTTTTATATTATTTGTGATATTTATATGGAAAGCACGGAGATACACAAAATAAAACTCAAATGACATAACTAATAGACAAACAATAAACTGTTGTTCTTTCATAGCAACACTAGATACTGGATGTACGAGGACAAATTCTTTTCGATGCAATTTTTCTAACACTCATAATTTGAAAATTTTTGTCTGTGCATAAAGTTTTGTATGTACCACGAGCGTAACTTGCTTTCATGGCCTTTGACTTGTTTTTATCCCTCGGCTTATACCTTGGGCTCAAAATCCCGCCGCAGGCCATAAAAGCCTCCTTACGCTCTTAATACTTAAGTAACTATTAAGTTAAAGTTGTCAGTTTATAGTCCTTTAAAATCAAGTTATCTGACAGTTCCTTTAACTTTTTTTCCTTTTAGATCAAACTTTAAAAGTAAAGTGACTTTATATTTATTATGAATCCGGCCGTTAAAGTAATTTTAATTAAAGTCTTAAAGTGAGACTGATTATGAAAACGGCCCTTAATATCAAATGACAGATAAATAATTCTCACTATTCTAGTTTAACCCTTGAGTACGTCAAGTGACCTGCTTTATATAAAGCAATATACAGATATTCCATCTAATTTTTGACAATCTTTATTTGTTTTTGATTTTCGAAGTTATCAACCTCCATCGTCCACAAAAAACTGAACTGTTCATAGTACGGACTATTTTTTAATAGTTCCTGAATGCGAAACAAAAATAAATAATAAAAAAGTTTTTTCTATCGTCTTTACCGTAGTTTAGTGATTGATTGTGGTATTAAAATTCTAACGGATGCTGATTAAACGTGTGAATATAAACAGGTAGAGTTTTTGTTCATCTCTGTTTTCTCTTTTAGAATTCCTGGGTTGAAATACTTGCAAGGATTTTAAAAATTGTAACGCTATTGTCTTATTGTGGAAAACAGGCGTTTAGCAAGAAATGTTCCACATTAATTTAATTTGTTCTGAATGCTGAATATTATCACAGATCTTACTAATTATTTTAGAAAACAATACTAGATATTGCATTTGCTTATGTGGAATTTTACACATAGCTACGCAATAATATTGTAAAAAATCTGTTGTGGCCAGCACAATACCTCACGCTATTTCCATTTTGTTACATAAGTATCAAATTTAACATTTCTTGTACACACAAATAATTCTAATTATATCTATTCTGTCATTCTATAAGGAATCTTATCCTACTATTCTAAAATGTTCAAGATGATTCCAATACATTGACCGGATTGGCTGTATTTCTTAAAGATAAAATACCGTGAGTATTTTTTAACGTGAAACACTGGGTTTGCCATATCCATAGTTACGACTTGACATTTGATTGACAGCAATGTATTTGCCCGTTCCATTTAAAATGAAACATAGGGAACGAATTTGACATTTGATAAGACGTCAAAGAGGTTAATTTTGTTTAAATAATTATACCTGCATTCTAAATTAAAATTAGTTTTAGAAAAAATATATTTAAATATAATACTTCTGTCAAAATCATTTCCCATGTGTCATTTTAAATGAGACAGACAAATACATTGCTGTCAATCAAATGTCAAATTATAACTTATAGGAAAATTCAACGGTTATCTGTCATATTGACAAGATGTCATTAGAGTTAATTTTGTTTAAATAATTATACCTATATTCTAAAAATTAAATTTAGATGTAGAAAAAATACTGTGTGCACCTTGTGCCCGAAATATGTTTAGTGTTCTCGAGTGGTTTTCTGATTCCGTTAAATTTCTTACAATATTTAAATATAATTCTTCTGTCAGATTCGTTCCCGGGCAAATACTTTGCTGTCAATCAAATATCAAGTCGTAACCATGGATATACAAACCCAATGTTTCACGTTAAAAAATACTCACGGTATGTAGTATTAAATACATACCTATCTTTAATATTAAATATTTAATTAATAATTCAATAAGAAATATTAAATGTACTTCCCAGAAAAGCTGTCAGTAGTGTCAGTGAAACTGTTGTTTTTTAACACTGACATTTATCTGTTAATTACAAATTTTGAATTTGACAATTGGTTTTCCTGAAGTATAAAAATAAAATTATACATAATAGATATTTACACACCAAGTGAGCTAAGGTAATGTTTATTCATGAGAAGAAAGTTTAGCTCACGAGCCCGTAAGGGCGAGCGAGTTAATTTCTTCGAGTGAATAAACATTCTTAGCTCACGTGGTTTGTAAAATATTTTATTCAATTGTGGACGATATACTAATAAAAACCATTATAATATTTAATTTTGACAAAATAAAAACTGATCAGTAGGCTGAGCATGACAATCGTCGCTGATAGACGTTAAGTCATGTATTTAAAATGCTTTATTGTCTGTCATTTGTGCCGTGAAAAATAATGAAAATGGCTGATAATGTCTGATAAATATTATGGTAAGTGTTATTTTCGTACATGATGTTATTTTAAATGCATTTATTTGTTGCAGAGTTAAAATTTTGTGTAAGTGATTTAAAAAAAAAATTTAATTCACATGTGAAAAAAGTGTTACTTATAGTTGCTATAAAGTTAATAATGACAGTTTAAAACATCAAAATTGAATAAAATAACTGTATGAACAATAGATTCTTATAAAAGTGTTCACAGCTCTCGAAATTAAAATTAAACATAAGACATATTTTACACAAAAATAAGCACATACAAAACAACTGTCATTTGCGCTGTCAATTTACTTTGTGGCAAAAGGATTTCAGTTTAAATATTTTAAAAAACTGTCTTAAGATAAAGGTTCGCCTATACGATTGCGTACAGTGCTTTAAAAGATATGAAGTTGTTATTATTGCTTGTTAACTATAAATATATTAAATGACAGTTGATATTTATTTGCGTTTTATTTTAGAAGCTGTGAACACTATCCATAAAGCCTTATATAATTTTATTTATATTTCTTATTTTCGTGTGAATGAGCCTTAAATCTATAGAAGATATCAATTTATTAAGTACGTTCAAAAAATAATATTTAAATGATTTCTATTAAGAAACTAGTACTGTCAGTTGTCCGTTTGTTATCAAAACCTTTTTATTAATGTCAGATTGAGAAATACGTAATTAAACAGATCTTAAGTATTAACACACACACACACACACACAGAGAGAGAGAGAGAGAGAGAGAGAGAAAATATCCAGGGTCCCTAAAACGTACTTATACACTAAAATCTGGATAGCAATTTTTAGCGAGAGCTAATAATTAAATAATTGAATTCTACCAATTTAAGCGTCAGAAATTGTGGAATTCTTGAACAAAAAGTGATCTGCATTAATCATATTTTCACCGGGTAATTTCCTCGTTATATCACTAACAAATAACTTTGTGTTTAATCAACAGTAAAATTACTAATTATCCTTTGGAATTCTGTTAATTACAATACCCACTTGCTTTGTTACCTTCATAATTAGAATAATTTCAACACCGTTGTTCACAAGTGTATTAGCTTTCTGGTCATGCGTAGGAAACAGTATTAAATTCATAAACAATAACAGCCCACTCACAATACAATCAGGTGCTATTCAATGATGATGAACACAGTTATTTTACTTACTGTTCAGTTTTTAATTAGGGTACACCGTTCGATATTTTACATTCCATACAAAAATTATGGGGAAAGTCTAACAAAGTGTAGGTTTTTAATTTAAAAGAGAAAATTATATGTGGGGTATTAAATTTTAATAACATTTTATGGTTTTATGAACCGAGTTATTTGTTTCACTTATCTAGCTTCAATTTCATTGGTTTTATGCATTTAATAAATGTCATATTAAAGTATCATATATATTGGTTATGTCACAACAATAATACAATGTTGCATTGTTAGATTGTTACTGTGTTTAATAAGTTTTAAGTTTTTATTTATGAGGGGCACAGAGTAACAAATTTGGTTATTTAAATGATAATTTTAATATATCGCCCCAATTCTGTAAGAAAGTTGTTAAGACGTAGCAACATTGCTATAGCAAATAACCAATAATAATAGCGAACACTGAATAAAATATGAAAATGACAGCCTTTACATTTGTTTCTATTGGTTATAGTTTTTAGCAACGTTGCTAAGACTTAACAACTTCCTTACAGAATTGGGGTGATTGTCAATTAATTTTTGGATGGGAAATATGTAGTTAAATAAGGTTTTCCATATTTCTATTCAGGGATTCAAATTCCTGCGGCGACATTGAATTGTTCATAATTTCATTCTCCGTTTTTTAAATTCTCCTTGATCCTTTAAGGCCATTTCTATGTTTATAATTTTCAAGTCTACAGAAATTTTATAAAGTTTAACATTGTTGAAATATATAAAAATTAATACAAAATTGATAATTATCGTGATGTATCGTGATTCACGATACAGCACGATATCTATCAATTTTGGGATGGCAGCGTATAAAATATGTACACATATAAAATTTATAAAAGAGTATAATACGTGCACATAATACCGTATAATAAGTGGAAATATAATCTATATATATATATATATATATATATATATATATATATATATATATATATATATATATATATATATATATACGAGTATTTATACATTTTATACAATATATATCGTATCGCGAAGACTGACGAGGACAAACACAAAATGCTCGAAATCCTATATTCTAACGCCGGCAAAAAAAATATAGTATAATGATGGAATAGAGGACATTTTCTATAATTTACTAGATATTTACACACTAAGGGCCGGTTTTTCAATCTCTGTTTAAAATTTTAACTTCTAGTTAAGTAAACAATATTGCATCGTTTTGTTGACTACAACGATATATCTGTCATTTGACAGTTCATTTCGTTTCAATTTTGTTTATTTAACTCTTAGTTAAAATTTAACCAGATATTGAAAAACCGGCCCTAAGTGAGCTAAGGTGATGTTTATTCACGAGAAGAAAGTTTAGCTCACGAGCCCGTAAGGGCGAGTGAGTTAATTTCTTCGCTTAGCTCACGTGGTTTGTACAATATTTTATTCAATTTCGACGAAATACTAATAAAAACCATTATAATATTTAATTTTGACAAAATAAAAAACTGATCAGTTAGTAGGCTAAGCATGACAATCGTCGCTGATAGACGTCAAGTCATGTATTTAAAATGCTTTATTGTCTGTCGTTTGTACCGTGAAAAATAATGAAAATGGTAAATGATAATGTTTGATAAATTTTATGGTGAGTGTTATTTTCGTATCTAACGTTATTTAAAATGCATTATTTGTTGCAGAGTGAGTTAAAATTTTGTGTTACTTATAGTTGTTGCTATGGAGTTAATAATGACAGTTTAAAACGTCGAAATACATTGAATAAAAAAATATACAGGACCCGGACACGGCCTTTTAAAAAGAGGACTTGTCCGGGGAAAACAGGACGTCTTGTTATCCTTGTGGCTTCGATCATTTTAGATATGGTGTGAAGTTTGCTGCTATAGCTGAATATGTATTTCTGAATGTCTGGTGTCTTAAATTAAAAATAAATAAACTGATGTGGCCAGCACATTACCTTTCGTCAATTATTTGTATTTTGTACAAATCCCATACCGAAAGTTCCTTGAAAAAGATTTTATAAATCCAATAAAAATATAACGCGAACATACACTATATAAATTGCACTTGCCATTGACATCTGTCAATTAGAATTATTTGAATATATCTGCTGTTTTCATGATTGTAGCAAAGCTGGCTGAGTTATGAAAGTTAATATCTTTATAATTCGTTAACTCTATTGAATATGAAGAATCACATAATATGTCAAGAAATGATATTTAACCATGTTTTTTCAAGAAAAACTGTTAAGAACTTCAAATAAGGGGTACCAATTATAACCAAAATCTAATCAGCTTTTTATATGGATGTAAAGAAGAGGAATACGAAAGAATTATAATATTTAGTATTGTAGTATTGGTGTTATCATTGGAGAAATATTTGTCAAACACACATACTGGTACACATACAGACATCATCGTAAAACTAGTAAAATCGTATTCTAAATACCCTAAAACGTACTTATTTATTAAAAGCTGTCCACCGAATTTTGGACCAAAGACAATCACCCCTATTCTGTAACTCAATCGATAACTTTTTTCGATCGATAATAAATTGTAGCCAATAATTATAGTAGACACTGAATAAAAAATTAAACTGGCAGATGATACATTTGTTTCTATTTGTCAAAAATTATTATCGATCGATAACTATTATCGATTGAGTTACAGAATAGGGCGAATTAACTTCCTTACCTAAACGTGTCGAAAGGTAAAAAAGGAGGTATAGTCTGACTTATTTTAAAAACTCTTTAGATTTAGACCAAAGCTACATTTATAAAACTTAAACAAATTCTTCTGTATTTATTTATGCTTTTCTAAATGGCGTCTTATTAAAGTGCAATTTCTTCGTAAGATACCTACTGCATAGTTTTATTAAATAATGCAATGCAATCAATTATAGATAAGGCAAGGCAGACACAAACAGTTCCTAGAAACCCGTGATGCGGATAATTTAATCATATCTGATGTTAGCGGAAATTATTTCTATCATTGTACTTTTACTTTTGAGATCACACTGGTTAATTAACTGTCGTTTCGTGCTTATAAATGTCTCCATTTAAATGTAAATGAAAATATTCAATTATCGTACCGCGCATTGTTCCAAACTTATTGCATGTAAATTGATCGATGCATTTCCGTATGCAACTTTCTATCATTGCACTCAGCTAATACCAGTACAGTAGGTACAATTTGTCTAAAAGCTAGAAACTTTGGTTTTAATGGATTATCAGAGTATCAGAGCATGTACGAAAAAAGTATGGTGAACACTAACAAGCTTAAGCAATTTTTAACTTTTTCTGATGGTTTCTTTTTTCAAGAACCTGTGTTCGTTAGTAGAACAGAAAATTGCAAGGCAAAAAATCAAAATGGAATATGACACAGTTCTTCCAAAATTTGTAAGTCGACAAACTATAAATTTGATCTTTTGAAACACGTATTTTAAAAAATGACATATTATACCCAAATCATTCAAGCAGCCAATGCACGTCATTAATAAAAATTGAATAAAAGTAACTAGATGTGTGACGTCATGTACTGGTACGTTAGCAGAGGTTTTAGAATCTTTATGAAAGGAATTATACAGATTGCAATCTGTATTATCGACATGTTAATGAACTGTCACATCTACAAAATAAATACCATATTTTAGTCACTGTCCATTTCTATTTAAATTATTTTATAATACTAACCTTATTTATACTTATGTATGCCATATAAAAACAATAAATAAAAAAGAGCCGAATTTCAAAGAAATATTCCGAATTCTTCTGATTGATTAGATTTCTCAAATTGCCAAATAATAACTTTGACAGTATAAACATACAAATCATCAATGTTGCCAACTATAGTAACAACTAAACGAATAATATGACGTTAATGTACATTATTTATATATTATTCATGTCATATGCGATAAGTAATGAACTCTACTATTCATCTTAATAATAATTATATAAGGCCATACACTTTTTGACGGTTAAAAATGATTAAAATTTTATTTCATTTTTCACTATTAGTGATTTTAATGCATTAAGGTTTTGGTTTTTACACTAAGTGATGACGTGCATTGGCTGCTTGAATGATTTGGGTATACCTGCATTTGTCATGTAACCACACAAATATTGTATTTATGTACCGACAGAGGTTCAAATATTTTTTCCATGATCGTCATGGGAATGAAAACTGCACTGCCAAAAAATATTTCAAAAAAATAGCATTAGTGTTAAAGGAACGGTAAGATTATTTCGCTATACAGAGTAAGTAGGGAATTAATTTAGTACATGTCTTCATTTCAAATAAAGCTAGGACTTAGAACTGGGTATTTAGTTGAAAGGGAAAAACTCATCCAACCGGATCAAATGCATTACGGGTCGGGGTCGATTCTTCATCCATAAGGCCTATAAGACCCGTAAGACCCATAAGAACCGCAGACCCGTAAGAACCGTATTTCCCTTGACTATACAGTGTCCCACACTCTATGTTCAGTATAGGGTCTTATGGAGTACCATGTTGCCAAATTTACCTGCTGTTAGTCTACAAAATAGAAAGAGCAAAATATATGCCCAAAAAGAGATGAAATATTTTGGGTACTTCATTGAATGTATTTATGACTGGTGTACTTTCAGTGCATCTAAACAGGTGGGTGAAAAGAAAAATAAATAAATAATAAACTGGTCAGTTTAACAATTTACAAAAAATATAAAATAATACAAACACAAAATATAAGTAGGGTATAAAAACATAACAAGCGTAGGTAAATGAAAATAATTAACATATAAACTCTAGTCAATTTAAAGTAAATAATATAAAACATTTTTGTACTTAATTGGACATTTTACAATCTTCGTCAACAATATAAATTCCCTATGTTACATATTTCCATTCTACGAAAAGATATAGAGCTACATGAAATAACACTATATTTTCTACAGCGCATTTTTGTAACACTATACTTGCAGATTGGAGCAGATAGATATGATGAATTGAAATCCCTAATTTTTTGTGTCCCTCTTACGATACCTACATTATCTCAATGTCTTATTGATGAAGAATATTTTTTTATGTTTTATGCTATTTATGTCGACATATTATATGATGAACTCATAAAGAGTTAAAATTATTAAGCATTATTTTTTTATTTAATTTATATCGTCTTATTTGATAATTTACTAATATTTAGGCTTGATAGAAATACTGCATATTTATATTTTACATAGTTCATAAGTCTTTATTCTTTCTTTATAATCTTCAATTTGAATTTATAGTATTTTAATCTCTAATGCATTTGATCAAGATTAGTATGCCGGGCGGTTTTAAAATATTGTATTGAAATATTCCTTATTACAGGTACAAATAACTTCAGCATGTTTTTACACCCCGGTTTCAACGCATCTTTTCGCGCCCCTGTAAATAAAACTATTTAGAACTGCAGATAAATTTCGGGTGATTCCAATAAGCCCTTGAGTAAATAAGAGACCCTCATAAAACTTAAATTGTACAGTGTTAACTAATTTTGGTATAGCAATGAAAATTTATGAATGTTTCAATATTACATTACATTGAAAAATTGGCAACATGGTACAGAAAACGTCCATAAGAGTAACATTGGCTATCTCTGCTACACTGAAGATTGAGTGTGGGACACTGTATAGACGTTATATGGGAAGCGCACTACTCCTTTCGCTGCACTGAGAACATATGTACATATTATCTCCTTACTGCATTCAAATACACACATTTGATGCCTGTCTTACAAATCGAGATTTTTTTACTTCTATTATTGTACAAATTACTAACTTATCTTTTAATACTAATTATATTACGTGAAATGATTAATCAAATTATCCCCGGTTTTGTAAAGGGCAGAATAAATTTACTTCCATAGTAAATTTATTCAAACTAACAAATTCAAATCAATTATATTCATTTTATGACATGTATAATACTACGGTTAAAAAATCGACTGTCATTTGAAGGAATAAATTTTATTTACTTTGGAACTAAATTTATCTGCCGTTTATAAAACCGGCCATTTGTCATCTAAATTAAATAAAATTGTTTTCCTACGACCACTGTTAAAAGTAGTCTTTTTAACGGTTGCTTAGCGAGTAATAACAGTTTATAACACAGTGAATACTTTTAAATCGTTGTCATTGACAACGGATTAAAAGTAAAAAACAAATTTACTTTTAGCACTAGTGTTAAAAAAGAACTAAATCAAGTTACATTCAGTGTTCATAAATAAACGTAGTTTCATTTTATATTTATTTTTGTAGTACACATTATTTTGAAACGTTTATTGTTATAGTACAATTATTACAATTGTTTATAATAATTCCTTGCAAGGCGCTTGAAGAATTGAAATTTAAAACAGTATTGTTGGAAGTAGAGGTTAGAATTTTGTTGGAAGTAGAGGTTAGAATATCATGACCAGTCATAAATGTCATTCTATAATTTTTAGTTTTTACTAATAGATAATTAGGGTCGTAGGAAAAATAGTGTATGATATTCGTGTTAAAAGTGATTTTATTTCGTTCGTGGGGTTTGTTTTATTCGGCTTCGCCTCGTTTCACAAACTTCCCCACACACTCATAAAATGTCACTTTTAACACTTATATCATAAATAACTATTTTCAACGGTATGATTATTTAAACGGATAATTAGCAACATAATAATACGTCTTACGGGTCATATAGATCTTACGGATTTTATAAGTCTTACGGGTCTTATGGGTCTTATGGGTGAAGAATCGACTCCGACCCGTACTGAATTACGTGTGGGCGGGTGGTCTTTTGGCTCCACCTGTATTCCAAGCATTAATTTCAACAGAGCGGCACAAATAATGGCATGTTGGCATTAAGCTAAAAGCAAGCAGTGACAGTTATGTGCCGCCTTGTTATAATTACAGTATTTATAGTTTTATTGCCAGACCCGACAGTCACTTTTTTCTTGGTACAACTCTTGTCATCTAATTCAGCTCGACAGTAAAATAGCACTTTCCGACTAGGTAACATACTTTTCTATACTTGCTACTCTAAAAGACCTACAATCATCCAGTTATTGGTAGTATTATGAAATACCAACCCTATAACACGTAACTGTTCAATAATGAGACGCCTTAAAATTATTCATTCCAGTTGAAATTCTTTTCCTATCAAACAATCATTCCATCTAAAATTAATTAGAGTACATTGTTGTCCTCTTGACGGAACCTGTTTTGATTAATAATTCAAATATTTATCTCGACCATCAGTAGATTTGTTTTGTCACCTGTTACATCAAAAGGTCGATGAAAAATGTTTTATTATTATATATTAAAATACTTGGTTTTTAGTTTCACAAAAATTAATTTATTGATGACTAGTTTCGCTAATACAATAGCATCTTCAGATCCAATGTTTATAAAACTTTAAAATTGTATAAATATGTATATATATAATGACAAATATAAATATATGTCAGTAAATGTTTTACGGTGTTTACAAACTTGATTGTATGTATAGATATTTTGTAGTAACTTAGTAACATAAAAAAATTAGAAATAAATTATTTTAACATAAATTTTATAATATTTCTAGAAACTTCATTAAAGGTGAATGAATAAAGTTTGTCTGTTCATTTATTATATTTTCTTTATTTTTTATGGCTTTTTCAATTTCGACGGCTTCTAGAAAATCTAATCTTGGTCCTTTGGTTTCTAAATGTAAAATTTTTGGATTAAAATTACTTGTATGATTTTCTTCTAATAAATGATTTGCAAATGTTGAGTCTGTTTTTTTATTTTTATATGATTTTTTATGTTCATTCACCCTTATATTGAAATTTCTTCCTGATTGGCCTATGTACACAGCATCACAATTTTCACAATTTAATTTATATACTCCTTATTTTGTTAAAATATCTGTTTTTTCTTTAACATTTCTTATATGTTTTCCTAAATTATTTTGTGTTTTAAATGCAATTTTATAATTATTATTAGAGTTTTTCAGAATGTTTGCTATTTTGTTGGATATTTTGCCTATGTATGATAATTTAATATATATGTTTTCTCTCTGTTTATTTTGATTATAAATGTACTTTGAATATATTTTTAATTTTGCTTTATGAATTAAATTGTCTATAACATTTGTATCATATCCATTATTTATAGCTATATTTTTAATAATATTTACTTCTGTTTCATAATTTTCTTTATTTAATGGAATTTTGACTAATCTGTATATCATACTATGGAATGCTGATAGTTTTTGTGATTTTGGATGATTTGATGATATATGAATTATTGTATCTGTTTGAGTTGGCTTCCTAAATATTTTAAATTCATGTTTATTGTCTTTATTTTTTATTGTTAAATCCAAATAATTAATTTGTTTATCTTTTTCTACTTCTAAAGTGAATTTAATATCTATACATACAATCAAGTTTGTAAACACCGTAAAACATTTACTGACATATATTTATATTTGTCATTATATATATACATATTTATACAATTTTAAAGTTTTATAAACATTGGATCTGAAGATGCTATTGTATTAGCGAAACTAGTCATCAATAAATTAATTTTTGTGAAACTAAAAACCAAGTATTTTAATATATAATAATGAATAATAAGTTTCACCATGTAAGAGCTGAAATAATTAAAGAAAAAATGTTTTATGTATAACTTTCTCCTTTGGTCGACGTGTGCTTGTACACTCCCAATAGAACTATGTATCCAGTAGCCAGATGATTAGTAGTATTGGAATGTTATCAAATTTATTTTAAGGAGGGTAAGAATTTCAAGAACTTGGAGACAATGTCGCAAAAATAAATTGTGTCACGTTTTTAAAATGATTTTCTAGAAATAGATTTAAGAATTTTTAGGACTCGTATATCATCGACCCTTAAAAGACACCTAAAGGTTTATTGACCCCCAATCGACCCTTACAAATTCATCGACCCTTTCAAGATTTAATCGATCCCCATGGGGGTCGGTATTGACCTTCTTGGTAATCCTTGTCATATTTAATTTTAACCTCCCGCTACGCTTGGTAAGGGAGGTATAGGGATCGTGCTAAAAATCACATATCGAGATTTTAGTAAATGACCACGTTTTAAGGTCCCTAGAATCCAATTTTAACATTTTCACGATGATGTCTGTGTGTGTGTGTGTGTATGTGTACAAATTTTGTTTGCACTCTAACTCAAATACCATCATTCAGAAAATTCTGAAACCTTGTATTTCTACCCTATTCTAATAGGAATAGAAGCCATTAGATTTTGGTGTAAATCGGATAAACGGAAATGGTACTTTACTTGAAGCTCATAATGGGTTTTCTTCAAAAAATACTTTTAAATGCCATTTTTTCGCATTTAACGTCATTAGAAAATTATAAATTATTGAATTTTGTATAGGTATACATTAATACTTTTTTTATATATATATATATTTTACAGATTAATTTAAAAATAATTTTTCTTTTTTTAATCCCGAAGCCTAAGATAAACACGATTCCTTTGTTACACAGTTTATTTTTCAAATGAATGTAACTGACAGGTAAACGTCATTGTCAAAAAACTAATCACTTCAAATTAATAATAGTGACATATTAAATAATAAAGAAAATCGTAAATAAAGCAATAGTTATATGCAATGGAACATAATATAGTTTGAAGCATTACTAAATACGTAAGTATGTATTTAAATTAATAAAAATTAAATAGCGGGAGGTTTTGTGTTGGCCACATCAGATTTTTTTATTTCTTTAGCATATGGCATCATAAAATTTAAATATAAATAAATATATCATCATGGCATATTACCCATTTCTGGGTGTGCCAGTATCTAAAACACATGTAGACATCGGTAATGATGACGATATATTTTACCGTGTGGGCGTCACCTCACGGGCACTTATAGCTGGTGTGCAGAGTGCACCACAGGGGTCACTTTTGTGCCATTTTAAAATTGGAAATATTTGGCGTCAGTCGGGATCGAACCCGGTTCCCCAGGTTCGCGACCAGACACTCAGGCACGCGGCCACGGGACCCCATAAATATAAATATCAAAAGTAAAAATAAAATAATTTGTTGGGCGAAGTTGCAGTTGAGATTGGCGCTTGTTGCTATGGGGTCACCGAGGTCGGTGCTACACTTTAATACATTGAATTGGTTGAGGTATTGGAAGGTGCCTTTGAAGATGGTGTAATACTGTTGTCTTGTTTCTTGATCGTAAGAAGTTACTAATGCAAATACTATCATTCACAAATTTTGAAACTTTGCATTTCGACTCTATTCTAATATGGAGAGAAACCATTAGATTTTGGTTTAAATCGGATGACTCAAAATAGTTTTTCTTTGAAAAATACATTTAAATGTCATTTTTTTCGCAATTTGTGTTATTATAAAAATCTGTTGTGGCCAGCACAAGACCTCTCGCCATTTCCATATTAGGCTATACAGGGTGTCTCAGGACGAGCTTACGTTATCTATATTTTAAATACTATTTAATATAATTTAACGAAATTTGGTATCTAGGGGTTATCCAACATGCCCGTTTTAACTAAAATATTTTCAAAGCAGTAGCACTTCCGGTTTGACCGGAAATTGACCTCAACTTTCTTATTTTAAATGGAATACGCTATATTTTATTTTACCATTGAATGCAGCGGAAAATTTTACATATGAAGCAATAAAAACATTTTACTCATGATCAACTACTTCCGGCGTTATTAAACTTTTTTGATTTTTTGTCTGAAATCCGGCACATTTTCAAAACTCTGTATATCGGGAACGAGATCGAATTTTTATAATCTGAAAAAAGCCTTTTATAAAGGAGACTTTAAGCTACATTAACCATAGAAGAATCCTCGATTATTTATAAAAATGTGACGGGTACGGAACACCAAAATTTCAGTTGACAAACTTCAAAAAAGACAATTTTTTTAAATGGAACCCCCCATTTTTTATTACATAAATGTGTTCTACGGCAAAAAATAAGAGTACTTTATGTATCATGTCCTATGTTGAAAGTTGATAGAATTTCAGTAAATTAGAAAAATTGTATTTAGAATTTATTTGTTTTTTCCATGGCTTACTTATGCGTATTAATAAAATAATTATACTCAGATTACATGTTTTTCTAATTTACTGAAATTCTATCAACTTTCAACATAGGACATGATACATAAAGTACCCTTATTTTTTGCCGTAGAACACATTTATGTAATAAAAAATGTGGGGTTCCATTTAAAAAAATTGTCTTTTTTGAAGTTTGTCAACTGATATTTTGGTGTTACGTACCCGTCACATTTTTATAAATAATCGAGGATTCTTCTATGGATAATGTAGCTTAAAGTCTCCTTTATAAAAGGCTTTTTTCAGATTATAAAAATTCGATCTCGTTCCCGATATACAGAGTTTTGAAAATGTGCCGGATTTCAGACAAAAAATCAAAAAAGTTGAATAACGCCGGAAGTAGTTGATCATGAGTAAAATGTTTTTATTGCTTCATATGTAAAATTTTCCGCTGCATTCAATGGTAAAATAAAATATAGCGTATTCCATTTAAAATAAGAAAGTTGAGGTCAATTTCCGGTCAAACCGGAAGTGCTACTGCTTTGAAAATATTTTAGTTAAAACGGGCATGTTGGATAACCCCTAGATACCAAATTTCGTTAAATTATATTAAATAGTATTTAAAATATAGATAACGTAAGCTCGTCCTGAGACACCCTGTATATGTATTGTATTGCACTTCGCTTTCGAACCGTCGTTTTATAACAAAATATTACAGAACTTTACCCAAATATTGTTTTTTATTGTATTTAACATGTCTTCCGCACACATATAATTCTAATTATATCTATTTTATATCATTTTCATGTCAGAGATTGTTCCAATTCATTAACCAGATTGGCGGTATTTCTGATGGATATATGCATTTTACCACAATTTTACCTATAATTTCAAATATTTGATTAATAAAACAATAAGAAAAATTAAATATACTTCCCAGAAAAAGCTATCAGAATGTCACTAAAAATGTTGATATTTGACAATGACATGTGTCATGTTATAAACATTGGAATTTGTCAACTGGTTTCCTTAGTGCCTTGGCCTCTGCTATTAGTTTACTCTATAAATTATAGTGTCTTTATCTCTAAATCTATACAAGATATAATAAAAATTTTAAGTGTATTAGATGGAGAATTTTATGTTCTTCAGTACTTAATAAAAAAAAAACTCCCAAAAAATTATTTTTAGAAGAATTTTTCTAAGAAACTACTACTTCCGGTTGTTCAATTGTTGCCAAAACCTTTTCACATACACACCTACACACATACACATATCCACACACACACCCACACAGACATCATTTTAAAAGTGTTATAATCGGATTCTAGGGACCTTAAATCGTGCTTATCCAATAAAATCTGGATATGCGAAGTTTAGCATGAATCCAATACCTCTCTTAGCGAGAGGTAAAAATAGCATTAGTGTTAAAGGAACAGTAAGATTATTTCGCTATACAGAGTAAGTAGAGAATTAATTTAATACATGTCTCCATTTCAATTCAACTAGAGCTAGGACTTAGAACTGGGTATTTAGCTGAAAGGGAAAACTCACCCACCCGGATCAAAAGCAAAACGGGTCGGGGTCGATTCTTCATCCATAAGGCCATAAGACCCGTAAGACCATTAAACAGATTGGCGGTATTTCTGATGGATATATGCATTTTATTACAATTTTACCTATAATTTCAAATATTTAATTAATAAAACAATAAGAAAAATTAAATATACTTCCCAGAAAAAGCTATCAGAATGTCACTAAAACTGTTGATATTTGACAATGACATGTGTCATGTTATAAACATTGGAATTTGTCAACTGGTTTCCTTAGTGCCTTAGCCTCTGTGATTAGTGTACTCTATAAATTATAGTGTCTTTATCTCTAAATCTATGCAAGATATAATAAAAAATTTAAGTGTATTAGATGGAGAATTTTATGTTCTTCAATATTTAATAAAAAAACTCCCAAAAAATTATATTTAGAAGAATTTTTCTAAGAAACTACTACTTCCGGTTGTTCAATTGTTACCAAAACCTTTTCAGCTCTTCCCAGGAATGTCTGATTGAGGAAACTGCAGTTAAATATTTTTTAAGTCTTATAGTTTTTGAGGAATCGTGTCTACAACAACCAGACATACATACACACACACACATACACACATCCACACACACATACACACATCCACACACACACACACATCCACACACACACACACACACACACACACACACACACAGACATCATTTTAAAAATGTTATAATCGGATTCTAGGGACCTTAAATCGTGCTTATTCAATAAAATCTGGATATGCGAATTTTAGCATGAATCCAATACCTCTCTTAGCGAGAGGTAAAAATTAAAGTTTATTAAATTTTCTATAGATATGCATTCATAAATTTTTATGTATTTTATATATACATTTATAAAATAATCTAATTTATAATTCCAGTGGCCTATGTATCAAAGATAAACACAATTCCTTTGCTATACAGTTCATATTTCAAATGTATGTAACTGACATATTAATGTGACTGTCAAAAAACTAATCATTTTTAATTAATAATGGTGACATTTTAAAAAGAAAATAGTAAATAAAGCAATAGTTATTATGCAAAATAAACTTAATATAGTTTGCAGCATTATTAGTAAATATGTATTTAATTTAATAAAATTAAAAAAACAGGAGGCATTGTGTTTGCCACATTAGATTTTTTGCACAATTATCGCTCTTAGACGTTGATTAATCACTACCATCATTTCAAACAATTATTTTGAAAGTAAGTTCCAAATTTGATTAATTTTTTATTTAATTTCTGCTCTAGTATTAGGCGTCAATATTACAATTAAGTTCAGTATCAAGCAATGAACTTTATAAAAACATTAGTCCTAAAGAAAATTATAGTGCATTAGAATTAGAATAAATACTACCTTGCGTACCAATTTAACAGAAAAAGTCATGTCTATCACCACAGCTGTTACAATGTAACAACAATTTTGTCACCTAGAAACAACCAAACCGTTACAGAAGACAATCGTATCAAAAGGCGACAGTTACTTGTTGTTCAAGTATTGTTCACTTAGAGAACAATTCCGAATTATCTTTGTTAATGTGTCAGGAAAATAATAAAAACGGGAGCAAGGCGTTTAAGTTAACAGATGCTTACAAAGAATACAATTTTCCAACAGTTAAGGTCAATAAAAAGATGGAGTTTCCATTAGAAAATAATGCAGGTAATTGGATGATAATGAAAAAAGAAATATTAAATGTAGTTCCTTGAAAAAGCCTTCAGCAATGCTTCTGTATTTTTGACACTGGCATTTTTCTGTCAATTACAAACATTTTTATTTTTCAACTGGTTTCCATGGAGTTATTTGGATTGTGGGACTCATTACAACGAATTATTTTGTATATTTATAATTCTTTATCTCTAAATCTATAGAAGATAATATGATAATAATGTTCAATTAATCGACTATATTCTTTAATATTTGTAATAACATTAACATAAATTTCCAAAAAATAATATTTAGAAGATTTTTCTAAGAAACTACTATTTCCGGTTGTCCAATTGTTGCCAAAACCTTTTCAGCTCTTCCCATAATGTCAGATTAAGGAATACGTATAGTTACATTGGTTTTTAGCCTTACAGAATTTGAGAAACCGTCTCTACAACATCCAGACACACACACACATATATATACACACACTGACACACACACATACACACACTGACACAGACACACACATATACACACACTGACACACACACACACACACACAAACATCATTGTAAAAATGTTAAATCGGATTCCAGTGACTTTAAAACGTGCTTCTTCACTAAACTCTGGATATGCGATTTTTAGCATGAATCCAATACCTCTCTTAGCAAGAGGTGATAAAAAATTTATTATATATTTTTTGTTCATGAAACATTTTAAGTTTCCCAATATCTAATATTATTGCAATCAATATTTAATCAAAAATCTATGATTATCATCTATAAAGTATTTAATGTCAAATTGCGAAATTATTTTTTTAGTAATTAGAAATCTATAATTATAATTTTTATATATAATATTTCTTGATGATATATGGTTGATATTTAAAAATATGTTAGGCAATTAAAAATTTTCGGTAAACTAACTAGAAAAAGGAAAGTATATTCATATTTACTTCCTTATTATGGTAAACAGACAGAAAAATCAAAAATATAGGCTACGTTAACGTTACAGCATTTCCTTCCAAATCCAAATAAAACCTATTTCCGATAAGGAAATTAATCTAGGTTATTGTTTATTTTTATTGTCGAAGAAAATGAAATCTGTTTGACGAATCGTCTAATTAAAGCTAAAAGTAAAAGTCTTTATAAAGTCATCATAAAGATAACAAATTTAAACAAACGTTTTATTATTTGGTTTGCCAATTATTTTTAATTAAGGAAATAGTAGAAAAGAAGCAAATTTTACTTTTTATTATATATTGTTCAACAAATAATAAGTGATAAATTGTATTGAATGGTTAAATAGTGTTAAATTGTATTTTAACAAGAGAATGTTTTGTCGGAGAACGGTTGGAATTATTAGTAACAGTGGCGTGCGTTTCTGTGTTGGGTGTGCAGATTTTTTTTAAAAAAAAGTATTGTGTTGGTAGAATCTTAGGTTAACAATTCAGAATTATCTTATTTTTTTTATACTATGTCCCTTCTAGAAAATGGTTTCTTCAGTAAATCCGCAATTAGTAATTCACTTGCAGTTTCCATTTTATAAATTTTCATAAATACAAATATAAGTTAAATAAATAATATATAAATTATATACCAAATACCTAAAATTAATAATTAATTGTTTGCCTGAACTTGTTTATGCTTGTGAATACTACCAAAAGTAATTTTACGGCGATACGTGCACGCTGGAGAGTGCGATGGGGCGATACGTATTTCTAATATTTTATCCTTGTCTGCGCAGATACACTGTTCCTATACCCTCCCTGTGTAAAACTTGCGCACCGAGTGCAGTGTGGAGATCTGCACTTGCCCGGCAATTTACAAATTCGTTGATAGGCAACCAGACACGCTACTGTTCGTTATTGTCCCATAATTGTATTAAAATTTTTATATTTTGTAGGTATATCATATATTAATATCAAATCAATTAAATAATTCACATTTTAATGCAATAAATTTTGAAATTATTCGCAGGGTGTGCAGTGCACACACATATGGACTGCACGCCACTGATTAGTAATGAGTGAGAGATTGAAACAAATTAAGTGGTTTACAAATTATACTAAACAATATTTTCAATAATAAATTGTACAGTGCGATATACTCGCATAAAATCTATTGTACCATAATCCTAACCCAAGGTCCTGGTTTTATGGACTGGTTTATGATGAATTTGATTTACGAATTTACAATTTATAATTTAGATTTTAAAATATACACTCACTTAAAACACGTACGATAGTTTATGAACAATTCACAAATTTAGAAATTTGAAATTTAGATTTTTAATTTTACATCTGATACATAATTTTTTTTTTTTTGTTATATCTTCTATAAATTTAGAGATAAAGACGCTATAATATATAGAATATCGGGATGTAATAACTCGAGTATAGGCTAAAATACACTAAGGAAACCAGTTGACAAATTCGAATGTTTAAAACATAATTTATAAATGTCAGATGTCAGTGTCAAAAATCAAAAGTTTTAGTTACATTTTGAAAGCTTTTTCTGGGAAGTATATTTAATCTTTCTTATTGTTTTATTAATTATACAGGGTGTCTCAGGACGAGCTTACGCTATCTATATTTTAAATACTATTTAATATAATTTAACGAAATTTGGTATTTAGGGGTTATCCAACATGCCTGTTTCAACTAAAATATTTTCAAAGCATTAGCACTTCCGGTTTGACCGGAAATTGACCTCAACTTTCTTATTTTAAATGGAATACGCTATATTTTATATTACCATTGAATGCAGCGGAAAATTTTACATATGAAGCAATAAAAACATTTTACTCATGATCAACTACTTCCGGCGTTATTCAACTTTTTTTGATTTTTTGTCTGAAATCCGGCACATTTTCAAAACTCTGTATATCGGGAACGAGATCGAATTTTTATAATCTGAAAAAAGCCTTTTATAAAGGAGACTTTAAGCTACATTATCCATAGAAGAATCTTCGATTATTTATAAAAATGTGATGGGTACGTTAAACCAAAATTACAGTTGACAAACTTCAAAAAAGATAATTTTTTTAAATGGAACCCCCCCTTTTTTATTACATAAATGTGTTCTACGGCTAAAAATAAGGGTACTTTATGTAACATGTCCTATGTTGAAAGTTGATAGAATTTCAGGAAATTAGAAAAACATGTAATCTGGGTATAATTATTTTATTAATACGGATAAGTAAGCCATGTAACAATGTTTGTTTTTACAAACTCATCTACTTAATTTCTTAGATAATTTACCGTTGGATCAAAATAATTTAATATGGTACCAGCATGATGGCGCTCCACCCCACAATAGTCACAGAATAAATACTTTTTTGGAAACAATTTTTAAAGATAGGTGGCTGGCAAATAATGGACCACATAGGTGGCCTCCTCGTTCACCCGATTTAACTCCACTTGATTTTTTTGTTTGGGGTTACATTAAAAACGTCGTCTATCAAAAACCTTTAACTACTAAAGAAGATTGCCAACATAGGGTACGAACAGAATAAAATAATTATACCCAGATTACATGTTTTTCTAATTTACTGAAATTCTATCAACTTTCAACATAGGACATGTTACATAAAGTACCCTTATTTTTAGCCGTAGAACACATTTATGTAATAAAAAAGGGGGGGTTCCATTTAAAAAAATTGTCTTTTTTGAAGTTTGTCAACTGTAATTTTGGTTTAACGTACCTATCACATTTTTATAAATAATCGAAGATTCTTCTATGGATAATGTAGCTTAAAGTCTCCTTTATAAAAGGCTTTTTTCAGATTATAAAAATTCGATCTCGTTCCCGATATACAGAGTTTTGAAAATGTGCCGGATTTCAGACAAAAAATCAAACAAAGTTGAATAACGCCGGAAGTAGCTGATCATGAGTAAAATGTTTTTATTGCTTCATATGTAAAATTTTCCGCTGCATTCAATGGTAATATAAAATATAGCGTATTCCATTTAAAATAAGAAAGTTGAGGTCAATTTCCGGTCAAACCGGAAGTGCTAATGCTTTGAAAATATTTTAGTTGAAACAGGCATGTTGGATAACCCCTAAATACCAAATTTCGTTAAATTATATTAAATAGTATTTAAAATATAGATAGCGTAAGCTCGTCCTGAGACACCCTGTATATTTAAAATTGTAGGTAATATGCATATAGCCATTAGAAATACCGCTAATCTTGTTAATGAATTGGAAGAATCTCTGACATAGGAACTTCCCCATACAATGAAGAATATATATAATTAGAATTGTATGAGTGCAGAAAACATGTTAAAAACAATAAAAAAATTTTGATACATGACATGTTAAATACAATAAAAAAACAATATTTGGGTAAAGTTCTGTAATTTTGTTGTTATAAAACGACGGTTCGATAACGAAGTACAATACAATACTTATATAACATAAAATGGAAATAGCGAGAGGTCTTGTGCTGGCCACAACAGATTTTTAAGTTTGTGTTTGTTTTATTTATGTATTATACAAATCAACAATAGTAAAAAAACATTCCCGATATTATAAAAAAAAATCATCTTGTTTATTAGCGTCTAACAAATTCATTACTATGCAAATAAAATTGTGAACTGATAACTGGTGAAACCTCAAATGACAAGCAGTGACAAGTCACTTGATCTTGATAGATACTAATTGGTCAGATCCAGAATTTCGAAATCGAACACCAAAGAGAAAATTGTAAATTTTAAATCAAAATTTCTATATGTAAATTTAATCTATGAATTTTCCACAAAATCTTTCATCAGTATTTGATACTTGAATCGTTCCTTAATTCTGAATATAAAAATAACAGTAGGTGCGTTCGGTAAATCATACGGAGTTGGAGTATTTATGGAGCGGTGTTAGAGTGGAGTGGGAGTAGAGCTGGAGTATACCGAGGAAATAAGGTACACTCCATTATTTGTGACTAACCGAACGAGTAGAGCTAAAATTTTGGTGCACAATTATAATAACCTCCTTTTTTGACAATCTGATATACTGCACTGCTAAAAAAAACAATGAATTATATTAGAAAAGGTAGAGAATTCTTACCATTCCGACATACTGTGTCTTGTTTTATTACAAAACAATATTATAAATATACAATAATTGTGTATAATAAAATATTTCAACATACAAATACAATATGATCTGACAGATGTCAAATAAATCAAAAAAACTCCATGTATGCTTGCATATCCAGGTTGGGCTTATGGAGTTAACACTTTACACTCCACTTGACTCCATTCTGCATTTCCCGAACGCTCCATTTTAAGACGCTTATCACTCCATGTAATTACCGAACGATGCTACGAGTGTACAGATTGAGAAGAGTGAATAGAACGCATTTACCGAACGCACCTAGTGTTAACACAATGCCGTCGTTGTCATCAGGGTTGCTATGTAAAAACAAATTTGAAAAATTTAATTGACAGTTACGACTACTTACGAGGCAACAAAGTTATATTTTTAATGCCAATCGGCTAAAAATATATAAGATTTTTATCCGAAAATGTCCAATGTTTTAGAAATAGTAGGAACAAGAATCATGAACTTTCAAAAGTGGTTGAAATGTAAGTACGCTCGAGCAGTAAAGGCAAAGATGGAACAAAGGATTGGAAAGGCAAGAAAATATTAATACTAAAATAATTTGACTTGTACCTCGAAAAGTTGTTGGTGTTTAGCATGTACTTAATAGAAATAGATGAGTAGTTAATTAAAGAAGAAATTGCAAAACACTTTTTGTTGAATAAATTATAAAAATCTGTGTGGCCAGCACAAGACTTCTCGCTATTTCCATATTAAGCTATATAAGTACATATTGTATTTAATATTTCTGGTACCCACACAAAAATTCTAATTACATCTATTATTAATAAAATTTTATATTTTTTAATTTTCTGCCTACTCTTCTAAATATTCGAGATTCTTTAAATTGACGAGATTAGCGGTTTTTATGGTGCGTAGGTATATGGAGTATACATATGTAGTTATCTATAATTTTAAATTGAAATTAATTAATTGTGACTCTACCTGAAGTTTATAAGGAAAGAAATGGGTTTAAGGATCATGGAGAATTTTTAAATAAACGACGAAAGAAATTATGAAAAATTCAATGATACCGTAGGGATTTGATATGAGAAGGTCTGGGGTTCAAATCCCTGCGCTGTCATTGAATTTTTCATTATTTCTTTCGTCGTTTATTGAAAAATTCTCCATGATCCTTATGCCCATTTCTTTCCTTATATAATTTTAAATATTTAATCAATAATAAAATAACAAATATTAAATGTACTTCCCAGAAAAACCCTTCAGTAGTGTACCTGGATTTTTCACACTGATATTTTTCTGTCTATATAAACATTTTAATTTTTCATTTGGTTTTCATGGAATTATTTGGGTTGTGAGATTCATTAGAACGGATTATTTTATTTATTTATAATTCGCTATCTCTAAATCTGTAGAAGATATAATAAAAATTTTCAATGTATCGGATAAAGAATTTTATATTCTTTAATATTTGTGATAACATAAATTACCAAAAAAATGATATATGGAAGATTTTTTTTAAGAAATTACTATATTCGGTTGTCCAATTGTTACCAAAACCTTTTCAGCTCTTCCCATTAATGTCAGATTAAAGATTCTGTAGTTAAATTGGTCTTTAGTCTTCTAGAATGAGAAACTGTTCCTCTAACATCCACACACATACACACACACACACATACACACACACACACATACACACACACATAAACACAAATCCATACACACATACACACCCACATACACACCCACACATACACACACACACACACACACACACACACACACACACACACACACAGCAGACATCATTGTAAACATATTAAAATTGAATTCTAGTGGTGGGATCCGGATCCGGATAGTTTCGGTTTCGGATCCAAAAATATCCGGATATCCGGATAATTGATTGTTAAACTATCCGGATCTGAGTATCGGATTTTGGATCCGGATCTGAGTATCGGATTTTGGATCCGGATCTGATTATCGGATTTTGGATCCGGATCTGAGTATCGGATTTTGGATCCGGATCCGAATATGAGTATGAGTATCGGATTTTAGATATGGAATTTCAGAATCCACATCGGTTCTCGGATTCGAATATTATCAGTATTGAACCCGATGATAATATTTGAATGTATAAGTATTATCATGGAGTTTCAAAACCAAATAAATCTGATTATGAAATAATCCACAATAAATTTTTGTTTGATATAGTTAATAGAATTGGATCCAGAATTAAAATTCGTATCCGGATCCGTAAACAAAACATCGAATCCGGATCCAGATCTAAGTCCAGATCCGAATCCAAAAGGGATCCGGACTCAAATCTGGATCCGGACTCAAATCCGGATCCGGATCCAAATCCGAATTAAATTTACGGATATCCGCTTCAATATCCGAACATCGGATATCCGAGGACCCGGATATTTTGAGATCCGGGTACTCGGATCCAAGTTTTGCCGGATCCTCACAGCACTACGATTCTAGTGACTATAAATCGTGCTTATTTATTAAAATCTGAATGAATCCAATACCACTCTTAGCGAGAATGACACTTCTTTAACTCTCATTTGAATTGAAATTCTTCAATTATATTTTAGATGTAAATACCACATGTAATATTAATATATTATCATTAAATCTCTTGTAAGCCTGCATTAACAATGCACAATACACAGTCGCATTACATAACATAATCTTCAATTCCAACACATTCTGTCCCTAGAAAAATATAAGCAGGAAGAGAAATCCAACCCTGTATAATACAGAGAAATCAGCGCATACATCATAGCGATTGTGAGGATTTTAACAGCCAACGTAGCATTTGCATATAGATATCCTCTCCATCAGACATAACAACCTGAGACTGCCTATGCATTTAAGATGCTTTCTAACAGACAATGAGCAGATCAATCGAACACTCTCACACGTACAATAAGGGAGAACAGAAATTAACACTTAGGGAAATAATAGTGATAGTGTTTTCTCTCCTATCTAGAGCATTGGGATGGAATTCTAATTGAGGGGTTTCCTACAAGAATTGAACGTCGTACATATAACTCGATTCTGGTCTTAACACATTAGAACAACAATGATGAATACTGTAATAACGTTTTCCATTTATATAATTAAACTGTGTCCGATGTTGTACTTTTATTACTCTAATATCTAAATCATAAATTTATATGCCCTAAATATCGTAATTATTTAGGCTGTGTCCGATGTCCCATTTTGACATTTATATTTTAGGATTTAGGTCTTCTTCATATAAATACAACTCCAAATGTCGCACTAATGACATTCACTGGTTTGTATGACAGCACTTTAGAATAACAAAAATGAATGGGGGATTACACCATTTTTTTTTATAATTTCATCTGAAAATATTAGGAAAACTAAGACTATTGATGAAAATCCGGTGAAAAATATCCTATTAATAAGCAAGTTATGGTCTCCCGAATTTTGAAAAGATTGACGTGACGTCACATTTATGTGTTTTTATATCAACCTGTTTTCATCATGGACCTAAATGTTCTCCGAATGTCACATTAATGACATTCACTGGTTTGTATGACAGCACTTTAGAATAACAAAAATGAATGGGGATTACACCATTTTTTTTATAATTTCATCTGAAAATATTAGGGAGACTAAGACTATTGATGAAAATCCGGTGAAAAAATTCCTATTAATAAGCGAGTTATGGTCTCCCGAATTTTGAAAAGATTGACGTGACGTCACATTTATGTGTTTTTATATCAACCTGTATTCATCATGGACCTAAATGTTCTTGAAATATATGCTATTTTAAGTTATATTTACATAAAAATAAATGAATATTATAACATTGTATAAGTCTACATACTTTATAATTATAGGTGTATTTAAATTATTAAGTTTAATGCAAGAAATTAATGTTAAAATAAAAACTGTTTGGAAACTGCAGTACAAGAATGTTAGCCCCTCCTTTCGAATTTGAATTTCTTAACTTCCATTGGTAGTAATCCCACCTCCTAACACGCTATTTGTAATGCATGTATAGGTGGTTTCTCGGTACTTAGTAACTTTTTTCGAAATCGCAATTTATTTTTTGGGAAAAAAAACCAATTTCGAGATATATAGGTACTGGAGAAACAGAAAAAAGTGACAATGACAGAACTCGTCGAGAACAACAATATTAGTGACATTTTTTTGAATTTTCAATTTTTTTAGTATTTTTAGGCAGGCAATGAATTTTTTACAAAACTTTGAAGATTTTTAACACAATTTGTAGAAGGTTTAAAAAAAGGTACTAAGAAATATTGTTGCTCTCGACGAGTTCTATCACTGATTAAATTTAATGTACTTGTTTCTGTTACACCCCGTAGGTACGGAAAAATTGTCATAGTCATACAATGATAAGTATTGAACGTTGTAGAAAAGATTTTTTTACCTCCCGCTACCCTTGGTAAGGGAGGTATAGGGATCGTGCTAAAATCACATATCGAGATTTTAGTAAATGACCACGTTTTAAAGTCCCTAGAATCCAATTTTAACATTTTCACGATGATGTCTGTATGTGTGCATGTGTGTGTGTGTGTGTGTGTGTGTGTGTGTGTGTGTGTATGTATGTATGTGTGTGTGTATGATTTGTCTTCGCTCTAACTCAAATACTCTCATTCAGAAAATTCTGAAACCTTATATTTATACCCTATTCTAATATTAAAAGAAGCCATTAGATTTTGGTGTAAATCGGATAACCGGAAATGGCACTTTACCTGAAGCTTATAATGGTTTTTCTTCAAAAAATACAATTAAATGCCATTTCTACAGGAATACATTCATACTTTTTCTATATATTTTACAGATAAATTTAAAAATATTTTTTTTTTATTAGTCGCGAAGCCTAAGATATACACAATTCCTTTGTTACACAGTTCGTATTTCAAATGAATGTAACTGACAGTAGATGTCACTGTCAAAAAATTAATCACTTCAAATTAATAATAGTGACATTTGAAAAAGAAAATAGTAAATAAAGCAATAGTTTTCTGCAATGGAACAGTTTGCAGCGTTAGTAAATACGTAATTTTGTATTTAAATTAATAAAAATTCAATAGCGGGAGGTTTTGTGTTGGCCACATCAGATTTTTGTTTATTGAAATTTTAATTTTTGCATCAAGTTCGGTTTGTTTATAAATCCATTAACAATTGTGTTCTGGTCATACTATTTATGTGTCATTTATAAACATTTAAATTTCTCAAGTGGTTTTCAAAGTATGGGCTGCGAGATTTATAACAGATTATTTTTTATATAAATTTCTTTATTTCAAATTTATAGAAGTAATAATGAAGTATGTACATGTAAAACAATTAAATGTTCTTTAATATTTGTAATAAGATAAATTGGTTTAGATAAATATAATAGTACCGATCCTTAAACAATTATTTAATTTTGTTGTTTGAATTGTATCATTGGTGATTCTGGTTTGTGCAATTGTTCGGGTGTTGTTTGTTGCATTACAGTTACCCGATATCACTTTCCGCGGTCAATGCTATCCGAGTTGTGCCTTACCGCGCAAGTGCGCACGCGTCCACAGAACTATGACCTCTACAAAGGTCACGCAATGTTGCAGACCACGCCGACTCATTGCGGGTGAAGAACATCCCAATTCCACATAGCACTTTCTCCAAAACTCTTCACCAAAATTAAGACACACGCATACGTTACCGTGAAAATGTTAAAATCAGATTTATGTCAAAAATAATTTGTGGCTATGTTGATGATCCTCGTTTTCTGTCTTTCCTTCATTTTCATACTCCCATTGCCCGTACAAGAAGTAGTCAGAAAAATTTACTCTGTTGGGTCCAACAATAAAACTATAAATATCGTAATTATGACAAAGCGACATATCGCTTACTGTTTGCTGTATAATATTGGATAAAACAGGCCATTATTTGCGCCGCTCTTTTAGAATGAAGACGCATCGCTTGGTACTTCTATCTGCTCTAAAGGCGGATTTATGCAGCCATTTTCATTTACATTTACATTTTAATTTAATTTTCATTTAATTCTCATTTATAATTTTTAAATGTACCTATTCATACAAAAATATATAACAATAATAAATGAAAATTAACGCATGCGCACATATAAAAATACGCTGACAGATGATTAACGTTATAACCCGACTTTCATTGGAATAAAATTTATTAATAAAAATATTCAACAATAGTGAGAGCGAAGAAGTTATGAGTTTAGTTTTAAACGTGTTATTGCAATAAAAAACCGTAAAAAGAAACGATATCGGAGATACATAATGACAACCAGCTGATCAACTCAAATTCTCGTCCATGTCATGTTGTACACGCATGCGCCATTTATAATTTTCATTTATTAGATAAAAGTTGGCCATCTTTAAAAATAAATGAGAATGAGAGATAAATGAAAACGTAAATGAAAATGGTGTGTGTATGCATGGCTACATTGGTTTACATACATTTATCTTTTAAATGAAAATTAAATTAAATTAAATGTAAATGAAAATGGCTGCATAAATCCGCCTTAAGTATTCTGTAAAGTAAAATAATCTTACTATTCCTTTAACATAAATGCTATTTTTGTTAACATGTGATAAACTATCGCCTACTCTTATTTATATAATTAACGTAAACTGTTTTCCTTAAATAAATGACGTGCTCTATGTACTCCGACGTCACAAGAGTTGTCGGTTGTTTTTCATGATTATTTACGAAAATAACAATAAATTTTTGTCATTATATTTATTACTATGAAAAATATTGCATAAACTTTCATTTAAAATACTTTTTAAATAATGTGAAACCGGCTCATTGAATATTGCAGTCAAAATTTCGATTTGTATTTCTTTGTTTAAGCCTAGCTTAAATTTAAGTGACGACGGTGCAATTGGGCATTAGACTACAATTAATATATCTACTCGTAGACTTCTACTATGCCCTAATCCATATTAGTTGACCTATTTGGTAAAATTTTATTTTATTTACCGCATATTACAAATAATAACTAACGTAAATATGGCTATTCCTTTAATATTATAGATACTTTGTGGTTCTTGGGCTACATAGCAAGATATATTTTCTGAAATATTTTGTTGTTTTAATATCACACGAAATAATTCATAGCATAACAATACAAGAAAAACAAATAAAGTTTGAAAATAATTGACGTAATTTGTTTGTCAGAGTTTAGAAATAAGACACTATAAAAAATTACGACGTTTTTCAAAAATAATCGGCGAATTATCCAATCTTGATAAATAATAGAAATTTACTAATAAATTAGATTATTATACTGTTAAATATTTATGTTTAGCTAGAAAATAATTTAAAGTTCCGTGATAATGTGGAAATATCTTTACTTTAAATAAAAAATAACAATTTCCTCCATTATTATTAGAAATAATACTATTTAAATCACAATAAATGAATTTAACAAATAGATTTATTAATATGGATTAGAGCTCGTATGTATATTTTATTGCAGTAAAAAAAATCTGTTGTGGCCAGCACAAAACCTTCCGTCAATTCGATGTATTTTGTACAAATCCGATACCAAAAGTTCCTTGGAAAAGATTCTATATATCCTGTAAAATTGTAACACGAACACACTATTTTTTAAAAATTCCATATTGCAAGTTCCTTTGAAAAGATTCTATAAATCCAATATAATTATTACACGAATGTACATTCTGTAAATTGCACTTCACACTTCCTCATTCCTATCCAACGCATCTTCTTCACACAGTTCTTCCTCTCTCAAATATTCTGCTACACAGTCCTTCCATCTTCTCTTTGGCCCTCCTCGTACTCCCGGCATAGAAACTGCAAGTCACTTGTAAGGGACACTCTGTCACTTATGTTACTTTCTGATCCTATGCTTTCCACTTTGGTTTTGCACTTGACACTGACATCTGTCAATTAGAATTTTTTGAATATATCTGCTGTTTCCATGATTTTTGCAAAGCTGACTGATTTTTGAAAGTTAACCTCTCTTAATCTCTATATAACTCTATATTTATTGAATATGAAGGAAAATGTATAATCAAATCGTACAGAGAATAAGATTTTCTTTCATATTAATGATCATAAAATGTCGAAAAATGATATTTAACTGCGTTTTTTCCAGAAAAACTGTTAAGATCTTCAAATAAGGGTACTTCCAGTTGACCAATTATAACCGAAATCTAATCAGCTCTTCATATGGTTGTAAAGAAGAGGAATACGAAAGAATCATAATTTTTAGAATTGTAGTTTTGGAGTTATCGTCGGAGAAAAATTTGTCACACACACACACACGCGCGCACACACACACACACACACACACACACACACACACACACACACGGACACACACACACACACAGACACACACACGGACACACATATTCGTTGCAAGCCTAAAAAGTATATTTGCTTGAAACGCCAAAGTTTTCACAGTAGCATATCGATTAGTATTAATACGGAGGATTTAAAAGTCATTTAATGCAATTTTTATGACCATATTTTTCCAATAAGATAATGCGTAACGTAGTGAACACTTAAATTAGTATTCTACATCTTCATTTATTTCTGAGTAACACGTGTTCATCTGTGTCTGTCTGGAGTATTTACAGTTGAACTTACATAAACACAAATGGCGTTAAGCAGAACAGCTTTAAACACAGTACAGTTAACGTTATTTTATTAATGATGCTGTTAATAATCACCATAACATGGTCCAGTGTTCAAGTATTTGCCTTCGTGTATCTGATTCTTAGATAGTTTTACTAATTACTTTAAATAATCATCGTGCGAAGAAAATGTGGAATAACTTGGATGTTATGAAATGAAAAATATGCGGATTAATTGTGTGATGATATAGCAGATCAAATTAAAATTGTTTGTTAAATAATATTGTTTATATAATTAAGTGTTATTATTGGCGAACTGGAAAATTTTAAATGAATTACAAGCACGCAAAATTTAGTTTCAGACATTACACCTTCAACTGCAATTTTATAAATTATCTAATTAGGTACTTTGTATTTACGGATTTATTTTTTCTACAATGCGGAACGTATACAATTTGCAGTTATACGTGTATTAAAGAATTTTTTTTGCTAATGGTTTAGAGTATCAACTACGGTTTCTAAATATATTTTTATAGAGACGGACACACTTAATATATTTTATACTAAATTTTATTTACATATTTATTTACAACTTATTTTTAACGACTACACTAAACATAACTAAACAAAACTGAGCATAACTAAATTCTGAAGATGCCAATGCATCACTAGGCCGAAATACTCTAAAAATGCGTACACTTACGTAACATTCTCTTTACAATCAAATAATATTAATACCAAGTTTATATCTCTACCCATTTTTGAATTATTGCCCCAAAAGTCAATATAGGTACCCCACATTTAGATAAAAACTTCAAAATTTTCAAAAATCTAATTTTTATGTATCTAGATACTTCTCAATGCGCTGATTCCAAATTTTGAAACCGCAGGTCGATATCTCGTTTCGTTCTCGAGATATTTAGATACAAAATTTCGCTAAAAACTGCCCATTTTTGGGTAAAGTTATGAATTTGGCGACATCACCATTCGATTCTACGGACAATAATACATAAGAATAGCAATTTTCATAATTTTTGTCCAACCGGTTCATTTTTTATGAATAAAAGCTTGAACACCCCTGAAAATGACCAAAATCTGAAGAAATCGTAAGGGGTACACCTTAGATTTTTGCGATTTTTGGCCATTTTCCGTTATTTTGCTTTAGAGATTGGATGCGGTGTTCAAAAATTCTGAAAATTGGTGTACTTATGTAATTTTGAATCGAATGGTGTTGTCGCCAAATTCATATCTCGACCTATTTTTGGGTTATTACCAAAAAATGGGCAGCTTCGAGCAAAACTTTGAATCTAAATATCTCGAGAACGAAAAAAGATATCGACTTGCGGTTTCAAAATTTGGAATCAGCGCATTGAGAAGTATCAAGATACATAAAAAATCGATTTTTATTTTTTTTAAGTTTTTATCTAAAGGTGGGGTATATTGACTTTTGGGGCAATAATTCAAAGATGGGTAGAGATATAAACTTGGTAGTAATATTATTTGATTGTAAAGATAGTGTTACGTAAGTATTCGCATTTTTAGAGTATTTATGTATGAGTATATAATGTATATTCATGTGATAATTTTATTGGTTTTATAGAATATATTCCAAGGAACTTTCTGTATGGAATTTGTAAAAAATTGTATTATGTTCGTGTTATAATTTTACTGGACATATAGAATCTTTTCCAATGAATTTTTGGTATGGGATTTGTACAAAATACATCAAATTAACGGAAGGTCTTGTGCTGGCCACAACAGATTTTTTGATTACCGAATTCTAATCTTATTTTGACAGTTTATATTTTAAAATATAGTTTAAACTATTCCTAGTATCTACCTTTTTACCTATCGCTAAGAGAGGTAGGTATTGGAATCATGCTAAAAATCACATATCCAGATTTTAATGAATAAGCACGTTGGTCCCTTGAATCCGTTTATAACATTTTTACGATGATGTCCGTGTGTGTGTATGTATGTGTGTGGATGTTGAAACGGTTTCTCAAATACTATGTTTAACTGCGGTTTCCTTAATGTGACATTACTGGGAAGAATTGATTTTGGTAACAATTGAACAACCGGAAGTACTAGTTTCTTAAAAAAAGTTTCTAAATATTATTTATTGAAAATTTTTGTTATTACAAATATTAATGAATATCCGATACATTTAAAATTTTCATTTTATTTTCTATAGAGTTAGACATAGAGAAATATAAATATATAAAAAATATGATGTAATGAATCTTACAGCCCATGGAAAACAAGTGAAAAATTAAAAAGTTTGTAATTGACAGATAAATGTCAGTGTCAAACAACCAGAGACATTACTGAAGACTTTTTCTGGGAAGTATATTTAATATTTCTTATTTTAATATTAATTAAATGTTATATATATATATATATATATATATATATATATATATATATATATATATATATACCGAGAGTTTTTTTTATCAGTGAACATGGGCATATGCCATTACCATAGTTACATAAATGATTGACAGCAATGTATTATCGCGTTTTTTTTAAAACTGAACATAGAGAGTGACAGTGAATGTATTATAGTTGTCAAAGTCATCAAATTGTCATTTCAAAATGTATACAGTTGAAGAAAAAGTTCAAATTGTCAATTGGTATAATTATAACATGAGTCTACGACAAGTTTCTGTACACATTTTGATTGTATAACAATTTGATGACTTTGACAACTACACTAAATGTCACGTCCTATGTTCAGTTTTAAAAAAAAACGCGATAATACATTGCTATCAATCATTTTAAATGTAACTATGGTAATAACATACGGCCATGTTCACTGATAAAAAAAACTCTCGGTATATATATATATATATATATATATATATATATATATATATATATATATATATACCCTTCAGAAATACCGCCAATCTCATCAATGAATTGGAAGAATCTCGAATTAGAACAATAACAGGAAACTTGTTTATAGAATGAATTAAAAAATATAAAAATATGTAAAGAAGATATGTGATTTTGTGTGTACCAGAAATGTTAAATATGTACAATAATTATATAGCCTAATATGGAAATGGCGAGATATCTTGTGCTGGCCCCAACAGATTTTTTGATAATATTTTGAAGATTAAATTTTAAATACCGGAATAGAATAGAATAGAATTCACTAATCTAAAAATGAGGATTAGCTTTTTTGAGAATCGGGCTGTAAATGCATGTCTAAGCGGCTAACATCCAGACTAAACAGAGAGAGAGAGAGAGATGTGGAAAAAATGATAATAATTTCTATACAGAATTTTGACTTACAAAGTTAAAATTTTCGTAGTGAAACTATAATTTAGAAGCTAAATGTCGAACTTATTTCGCCTACTCAAGGTGTCGAGAAGAGGGATAATTCATGTTCACAATTCTCTTGATTTTAACATTTATTTGGACGTTTCGGAGGTCCAAAAACCTCCATCTTCAGCATTTTACATTATTTTCTATAAATATTGTTTTATTTTTCTGTATCATGTTATTTTTTCTCAATAAATATTTTTACAAAAACTTACCTAAGTTTTTACATTTGATGTTTTGTGGTAAGATGTGTTCTCTTACAAAACCCCCGTAAATTTGAAAAGAGGGTTGATCTTCAACCCTCCGAAACGTCCAAATAAATGTTAAAATCAAGAGAATTGTGAACATGAATTATCCCTCTTCCCGACACCTTGATTAGGCGAAATAAGTTCGACATTTAGAATCTTCATACAAGGTACCAGAAATTAGAAAATATTATAATTTAGAAGAGTATATATAATAAAGTGATTAGCCTGTTATTGCTGTAGCCCTCGCCTTGTTACAATGTCTTGGCATAACTTTATCGGAGCGATTTGTTTATGAAAGATGCGATTTGTATTTATAACTGTACCCTGACACAGGCTGGGTTCATATCCCATCATTTACTGTCCGATGGTTAGATAACTTTACCATATAGGCTGAGGTAAGGTTAGGCCAGGCGACGAAGTATAGCTAACGGTGCTTGCAGATTGATTGATGCTCAGACTCCTACGCAAACAGCGCAGGAAACACATACAACTTGGTATTCAACAAAATAACCAGCTGATCAGAAATAGATCTTTAAATAGGAAACGGAAATAAATAATTTGATTTTAAAGTGAATGTGTGCGTTAGGTGACGGATTGTGATTTGAACGACCCGTCTTTGATTCGGTGTTGTTCTAATGCTCTTAATTCATGGAATTAAAAAAAAAAGGTGAAAGTCAGTATTGGGCTTCCAAATTATCAAGAGATGGCGCTGACGTCAAACGTCAAAATTCAAACGAATGGTACATTTTTCGCTGGCTTCCATAAGAGTACAATTGGTGTGCGACTAATTTTCGTAGTTTTTAATTTAATTTCGGATTTAGTATAGTGTTTTTTTGTTAATTTCAGTAGAATTGTGTTTGATCTTTCTTGTAGTAACAATTTAGTGATAGTTTTAATAATATTTTAGTTAATAGGGTTAATTTTAGTAAGTATTTGTAGGTTAAGAGTATTTTAGTCATATTTTAATTAACAGTATATTAGTTTTTTAATAAAAAAAAACATTTGATTTCCTTTATTTAGATTGTATTTCATTGCCGTAGTTGTACATATATTAATTTCTATCTACAGAGCTTTACTTTTATTTAATTGTTTTTCTTTCATAATGAACAATTTTCTTTGCTTAGATTTAGATACTATTTGTAGATTCGGGAATTGTAGTGTATCATCTAGAAATATGGTGGAAGGCCAGCAAGTAATAAATAGTGGCCACATAATATTATGTGGTAAATATTTTCGGAGAAAATTCCATCCTAACTTTAACCTATAAATTGCAAATCTCCTAATTTGTTCATTAATTTTTTAAAATCAAAAACTTACCCGTTATATTAGCAGTAATTCAGATCCTACTAAGAATAAAACAATAATAGCTGAAGATAAAAGCGTATTAAAATTCGTATACAAGTAAATACAATCCCTGAATAAAACAACCCCCTTTGTACATGTACACTTCACTCAGTTCAGAAATCTGCCATCAGTGGCGCATTGTAATTTTGGAAGCCCAATATCGAAAGGGTGAAATAAGGAATACTCCGAATAACTTTTACCTTCGTCATCTTTAAGTAAGGTATTGTCTTTGGTCAAAAAAATTTTCCTAATTTTTCGATGATGTCCGTATGTGTACCGTGAGTATTTTTTAACGTGAAACATTGGGTTTGTCGTATCCATAGTTATGATTCGACTTTTGATTGACAGCAATGTATTTGCGTGTCCCACTTAAAATGAAACATAGGGAACGAATTTGACAGATTTATTATAATTTAAATATTGTAAGAAATTTACCCAAGTCAGAAAACCACTCAAGAGCACTAAACATATTTCGGGCACAAGGTGCACACAATATTTTTTCTACAACTAAATTTAATTTTTAGAAAACAGGTATAATTATTTAAACAAAATTAACATTTAATGACATCGTGTCAATATGACAGATAACCGCTATAAGTTACGACTTGACATTTGATTGACAGCTATGTATTTACCTGTCTCATTTATAACATAGGGAATGAATTTGACAGAAGTATTATATTTAAGTATTGTTAGAAAATCATTCGGGAACAAGGTGTACACAATATTTTTTCTATAACTAAATTTAATTTAGAAAGCAGGTAGAATTATTTAAACAAAACCTCCACTAACGACTGACGTCTTGTCAAATGTCAAATTCGTTCCCTATGTTTCATTTTAAGTGGGACAGGCAAATATATTGCTGTCAATCAAATGTCAAATCGTAACCATGGATGACAAATGCAATGTTTCACGTTAAAAAATACTCACGGTATGTGTATGTGTATGTGTATGTGTATGTGTATGTGTGTGTATGTGTGTGTTTGTGTATGTATGTGTATGTATGTGTTTTTGTATGTATGTGTGTGTGTGTGTGTGTGTGTGTGCGAGTGTGTGTGTATGTTGTGTGTGACAAATATTTCTCTGACGATAACTCCATCACAATTCTAAAAATTATAATTCTTTCACATTTCTCTCTTTTACATTCATATGAAGAGCTGATTAGATTTTGGTTATAATTGAACAACCGGAAGTACCTTCTTTGTAGTTCTTAACAGTTTTTATTGAAAAAACGCAGTTAAATATCATTTTTTGACATTTATTATTATAAATATGAAAGAGCATTCGATGGTCTATGCGGTTTGATTACGCATTTTCCTCCATATTCCATAGATATAGAGTTAAAGATTTATAAAGAGATTAACTTTCATAAATAAGCCAGCTATGCTATATCCATGGAAACTGATCATATATTCAAATATTCTAATTTACAGATGTCAGTGTCAAGTGCAATTTATGTAGTACATGTTTGTGTTATAATTTTATTGGATATATAGAATCTTTTCCAAGGAATTTTCGGTGTGGAATTTGTAGAAAATAGTTATGTCGTACTACAATTTTACTGGATATATAGAATCTTTTCCAAGCAAGGTAATGTGCTGGCCACATCTGATTTTTTTTTATAATATGCACTTCAAGCATATCGTAATTTTACGTACATTCTAATATATATATATATGGGGTATCTCATTGAATCCGGAAGCGTGACCATAGTGCCAAATAACATGATTCGTGAACCCTTAAGTCTAGTTTACAAATATATCAAAAACATTAAAAAATAAATAAAAAATTTATAGTGACCCGTTTTGAATACTCTACTCTGTACATACCTATCCGCAAAGTTTTAATTTAACCGTTTTTTAACATCCTGTATTTGTTTTTCTTAATAAAGTAAATAAGACAGAAATAAGTTTTGCTCAGAATTCAGGAATCATAAATCAGATGCAGTACTAAATTTTCTTGATCTTAAATCTTATTGTACTCTGAGTCAGTGGCTGTTGGCTGTAGGTTTGATAACCTGTGCCATTAAATGAAATAATGCTTGTCAATAATAGTGGAATTCCAGCCACGTGTGTTCAACGAAAGAATTAAGGGAAATAATACTGCATGTTTATGATTGTTAAAAAATGTCGTCGATGTTAACATTATTTCCTTATTGATTTGTAATGCAAATCCAATCATACATCATATTATTAATCATAAACATCTATAAACAGATTTCAATAGCTATAGCAGACTTTGCGTAGGTCCGTATATTATTCGATATTATTCAAATTTATGACTAATAACTTTAAGAATGACATTTGTTGTTTACATCTATGTATAGGAAACATATATTTATTGTTATTATATATTTTATGTTAGTTTAACATAAATTTAATTATGTTTCAAACAACTAAGAATGGAGTTTCACTTTAAATCAACCGAAACTCGTAACTAAAATCGTGTAATCGCTGTTAATTTCTCTTTCGGTTATCTCGTAGGTTAACAAGTCAAATTAACATTTTTAAATCCTAAATTCTACTGCTAGTATTTTCCACTCAATTTTATTAAAAAAAATAAATGTTGAACTATAGTTTTAAAACTGCGTGCATTATATGACCGGTTATGCGTTATGGTTCTGGCCTTCCCGGTTTGAATCTGACTAGAGTCAATTAGAAAGTTGCATCCAATTTTCAAATAGCAAAATTTGATAAACTCTTGGCGTACCTTGTATTACGACTAGTTTATATAAAATGTTACTACCAATAGAAACATATCCAATTTTTTTTGCACATTCTTCTAACCTAATTCTGATGTTTTGTGGTAAAAGTTAAGTAAAATTAAATACTGAACACCAAACTAACCAAATGACTAATTAAGTCTCCCAAAGTAATAACATAGACTGATAGTATTTACTCAAAATTTTAGTCACCCTAACTAATTAATTACCATGGATACCATTTAAAATATGCATTGGAATGATTAAAAAAAGGGATTTGTTATTTTAGACATAGCTTAATCACCCTTGATTAAGAGTAAATACTACACAGAAAAAAAAAACCGGCAGTATTTACTCAAAATTTTAGTCACCCTGACTAACTAATTACCATGACTACCATTCCGAAATACAATGGGGTGATTAAAAAACAACTGAATTTGTTACTTTAGTCAACGCCTCGGTCTACGCTTATTCACCCCCTGTTTAAGAGTAAATACTATAGTGAAAATGAAATGGCAGAAGACCTACGTCATAGATCTGAAAAAAACTTTATAAAATCAAATATAACTTGCAAAATTATTTATTATTAAATACAGAAGAAAGAAAAAACCGGCACGTTGGCATGACAATGTTTACATTAAATTTTATATCGATCGAATATCTATCCTGTCACTATTGTCACTTGGTTGTCAGTTTCATTCATATAAAGCTTAAAAAAGCAATTTCAGAAACTAACCTTGTCATGAACTATTTCGAATGGGAATTGTGGGCCATTAATTCCGTTGAAAGCCGTTCAAAAGGCAGATATGGGCACCCGTTTCAGAATGACAGCTAGTAATCATGTACATAACTTACAAATGTCATAAATTTTAATTCGAAATATCAAGATTTTGTAAGTTCACGTGGTTTCTTTGTCAAAATGACGCCAAATTACAAGGTTAATTTTTAACAAAACAGCTGACCGAAATCGTATTACTTCGCAAACTTTAGTAAGAAGATAAACCACATAAAATTGGAAAATATCATGAAATTTGGAATGAAAAATGATGACATTTGTCATTTATATTACTAGCTGTCATTCTGTCACAAGTCCCCATATCTGCTTGTCAACACAGAACACTAACCTAAACTTGTCAAGAAAGACGAACAAAGTAACATGACTGCTCGCGCCTTATAAATTAGTATCCTATGTAAACTTAGTAGTATATGACGTCATTACTTTAGGGATATTTTTTGATTATGTAAGTCTTCTGCCATTTCATTTCTACCATACCAGTCATTGAGTTTAAATTTTGTCTAAATAAGTAGATATTATTTTTCTAGGCAATATGTCAAATTTTAGCAAGTCTGAAATAGTTACTTTAATTACCTATTTTATTTAATTTTACTATATTTTGGTGTCACTACAATTATTGGTAACTTATCTAATAAGTTAGACAAAATAAATTGAAAATTTGAATTTTTCTTTAGTAAATTTCATGATATGTTTAGTTCAATACTTATTACGACAAATATGCCCAATAATCCATGAATATACATTTATTTAATTATAATTTTACTAACCTACTATACTTAATTAGAATACAATTTATAACTAACTAGTAAGTAACTTTTTTGGGAAATAGCTATTGAATGAGATTTGAACATATATTATTATGTGGGCTAGTATAACTGTGCGTTTTCATATTGTATAAACGTATGAATCTTGTTATGTTTGTATAAGGATGGACGTTAACGGAACCTTTTCCGGTTACGAATTTATTACCTCGAAATCAGAGAAAAAAAATTTAAATGCACTGTTTGTTAACGGTATTTATAAAGATCGATTTAATTTGTTGATATGTGGTTTAATTAGTAAGGAATCGTTAACAAGATCAACTTTTTACTTAAGGTTGTTTATCAATTATTTAATATAATATTGGAATTTATATATGTAATTTAAAATTAAATAACATTAATGTAAAAATCTTGCTACATATAGCATAAAAAGGTCACGTAACTTATAAGTTATCTTCTAGAGCCCGATATTTTCATCTCTGGTTAAACTGCCGGTTAACTTAACTGTCAGTTATAAGAATAATGTGGCATCGAAAAATTGACTCGTATATAATATATACAATTCATGCTGTATTTTTTCTTTTAACTGACAGTTAAATTAACAGGCTGTTTAACCGGAGATGAAAATACCGGGCCTTGATGTAATATCTCACTTCAAGATCATTTTTCAACGGTATATCTTCATCTTCGCATATTTTACGATAAAAATCATCCATCGTCATAAAGTAACCTGCTAATAATCATATCAGTGTTAAAATATCACTTCCGTTTGGTACGGGGCGTATTTTCAAATAATTGCTGGTTTACACGCATCTTATACGTCATAGGAAGCCATTATTTATGTCCCTCTAGCGCACTAGGTGCGAACTGCAGCAATTGGTATTGTAAAACTACCTAACACCTGTAGAGATATGTTAGAAATGTTGACGATGAATGTAGAAGAAATTTTAGAGATGCAATTTTTACCTCCCGCTACACTTGGCAAGGGAGGTATAGGGATCGTGCTAAAAATACCATATCGAGATTTTAGTAAATGACCACGTTTTAAGGTCCCTAGAATCCATTTTTAACATTTTCACGATGTTGTCTGTATGTGTGTATGTGTGTATGTCTGTACGTGTATGGATTTTGTCTTCGCTCTAACTCAAATACTATCATTCAGAAAATTCTGAAACCTTGTATTTCTATCCTATTCTAATATGAAAAGAAGCCATTAGATTTTAGTGTAAATCGGATAACCGGAAATGGCACTTTACCTGAAGCTCATAGTGGTTTTTCTTCAAAAAATACCATTAAATGCCATTTTTTCGAATTTTATGTCTTATGAAAATTAAAGATTATTGAATTTTCTATAGGATTACATTATAACAGAATCTATATATTTTACAGATAAATTTAAAAATAATTTTTTTATTAGTCGCGAAGCCTAAGATAAAAACTATTCCTTTGTTACACAGTTCATTTTTCAAATGAATGTAACTGACAGTAAATGTCACTGTCAGAAAACTTATCACTTCAAATTAATAATAGTGACATTTTAAAAAGAAAATAGTAAATAAAGCATTAGTTTTCTGCAATGGAACAGTTTGCAGCGTTAGTAAATACGTAGGTAGGTATGTATTTAAATTAATAAAAATTAAATAGCGGGAGGTTTTGTGTTGGCCACATCAGATTTTTTACTCATTGAGTCATTGTTCGATGTACTATTCTTCTCAATAATTAATTTTATGAACATATGAAATGCCTATTCAACTTATTTTTATTAAGTTTCTGCAGAGTATTTAATACAATTTAATTTAATTTCTTTTATGAAACTTTATTAAAAAATCGCGTATAGAGATCTTAGTGAATAAGCACGTTTTGATGTCTCCAGAATCCGATTTTAACATTCTTATAATGATTTCTGTAAATATGTGTGCGTGTGTGTGTGTGTGTGTGTGTGTGTGTGTGCGTGTGTGTGTGTGAGTATATGTGTATCGTGTGAACACGATTACTCAAATTCTATCAATCAGAAAATTTTGAAATTTTGTACACCCATTCCATGTTAATGTGGAAAGAGCTCATTCATTTTTAGTGTATATCGGATAACCGGAAGTATCATTTATACAAGTTTTAACAGTTTTTCTTAAAAAAAAAATACATTGAATATAATTTTTCAGCAACTTTTAATAATACAAATTGAACAAAATGGTACAATCTTTAATTCTATGATAATAACATTTAGTAAATAACTTTAAATATAAATTTATAAAATAACTTATTTTTATACATCATTTTGCCTATGCGTTAAACAAAAACAATACTTTAATAACAATTTTGACATATTTAAACAAATGTCACTGTCACGAAGCAATACATTAAAATTAATAATGAAACCGTCTTAAGGAGAATTTAGTAGTCAAATATTTGATTCTAATGAAATTAAGGTTTGTAAAAATAGTATATTTTCCATCATTCATATATATTAGATATACAGGATAATCCGATTTAAGTTTGATATGTTTACAGCACTATAAATCAAACAGCTCTCAATAAGAACGTGATTTCAAAGTGTCAAATATTAGTTTACAACTACACATTTACGAAATTGATAATGTACGGCGAAGAATTTACACAGATTGCGTTTTAGAGCATAAGGAAGTTGATGCTGCTTTTTTACAATAATGTGTATGTGACGATTTTTCCTTAAAATATATTAATGATCCAAAACTTCGCAAATTTGGTATTTTAAACTCGTATATAATTTGAAACAACATATTAGATTTTGACTATATATGATAAACCAGATGTAGTATTTAATTTGGAGTTCTAACAGATTTTTCAGGAAAAACATAATAAAATATAATCCAAAATTTCGTATTACAAACTTTTCTATTTATTGAAACAACAAAGCTGGTTTTGTTTACAACCGATCAATCGGAAGTGACACTTTACTTAAAGCTCATTGCTATTTTAAACATGGAATTGGCGGGAGGTCATGTGCTCGCCACATCAGATTTTTTAATATTCTAATAACTTTTTTAAAGTTTTAAATTTTCTAATTTGTTATGGAGGACTCTGTTGGCGTATCGTTATTTTTAAAGTGAAATTTTTGTATAAGAAATTTTGAAAGGTTGAAAATCGATATAAAGTTCAGGTGGCCTATTCAGAGAAACACAGTCATAAAGGTTGTTAAGGATATAAAGATTGTTATCATAAAGACATTTGTAACAATCTTTATGAATTTGTCAATTCAGAACCTACGTCGGTATTATTGACAATCTTTACAAAATAATACTTGTGAATGAACCAGATTATTTGACAATAGCTAATTTCATTATGCATATATGGACTTAACCTAACCTTATATGTCAACGCTTTATTCTTTTAATAATGTGTTGCCAATTATATTTAAAATGCAAACATTCTGCCAAAACAACTAAAGAAGAATATGCCATTTGTGTCATATTTGAAAACTTCTAAATTATTTAGAACGGGTATGTTAATTCCTACCACTGATCCCAACGTGACTGAAAAGTTATGGAAAGATTTTTTTAAATTTTGATTGAAGAAAAAGCACACATTAGCACCAGAATAAATAACAAAGTTTTCACGAATACCTACCACAGAATATAATATTTTCAAAGAAATATGTATTTACGTCAAAAGTAACTTTCGTCCAAGATGGTTTTTATCGTTCTTACTATCATTATTTAAGTCGAAGCAGGATCCATGCGAATAATCAACTGCATCCTGCTAATATTTAGCAGAAATGCGATTATTAATAATATATGATTGATGTAATAATCTGTCACATGTCAAATATTAGAAATAACAACGTGATAACAACCATAAATACATAGTTTTAGCAGTCGTTATGGTAAAGACTGTCAAAACACGTAACAATTGTTGACGGTAACCACCTTCAGTACTGAGAATACCAAATTTGATTTTAACAATCTTTACAGTACATAACAACCATAAAAACCATAACGACAACACAAATATTGAGTTCTGAATAGACCCCCAGATCGAAGAAAAACATAAAAAATTTGATTTGGTTTTTTACAAAACGAAATATAAAACTGTTAGTAAAATATTACGTACAGGATTAACTCAGAAGTAAATAAATAACATCCCTGTTGATTTCTCGATTTGTGAACAATTTCCTTTATCTTTATGCCTCATCTTTATTTATACGTTCGTGAACAATTAATTCTATTGTTTGTATCGATTGTTAAAGTGTCGTACAATTAACCTTCTACTCCCTATAAATTCAGTTATTTTTTAATCGGCAGAAATTTCCAGTTAACGAGAAATAATTCCAATAATAATTCACAGTTATCAGATATTCCACTAACTGTGAACGCTGCAGTTCAGCAATTTATATCACACTTTATTTCTGTATGTTTACATATACAGGTAGAAATGGAAATAGAAATAGATTCCCAGTTAGCGCGAAGTGTTAGTAAAGGCAGTAAAAAAATGTTTGAATCTAGCAACTTGGATCTAATTGGTAGAATACATACTGGACACATTCTCCTTTCGAAAAGTCAAGAAACATAATTTGTTCGTATGCAATATATAGGAAAATAACATTTGTGTGAAAATATGATAATAAATTATTATTTTCTGACATTTGACCAATAGTTCAAGAGCGTGTTAAATCAAATTATATAGTAATTTTAGTTTTTTTTTGCATATTTAGGTATCTAAAATAAAGTTTAATATTAACGCATTGAAAATAACGATTTACCATTTTTTGTACAAATTATTGAAGAATGGTTTTTTAATATCTATTATTTCCCGTCGTTACTGAAGTTTATAGATGTATGCTTTTCATATTTAATGATATGTGATCTTTAGATTATTTCCTCAAGCTAACGACTTGAAATTGATAAGTTTTTGCGGAATACAAGCTGACTTTATTAGCTCGACAGTTCATAGAACGACAAGAAACTTTCAACTTGAACAAGATCAAACTGCACCTATTTTGCCGTCACTATTTTCTTACGTGAAATGAAGTATAGTAGTATTATTTTGGGAATATTTTTGTTCAGCTCAGTTAATAAGCGAATTGAAATGAATCGAGCTGAGATGTATATGACTATATTCATTAAATTATAAACCAAGAAGAATGCTTCATTTTTCTTAGTTACCACGTATTACAGAGGTTATTATTAAGCTTGGAGTATAGAATAGGACTAGAGAGAGCGTAAAGTATAGATATGGACAGAGTTTTTGTCGCCATGAGACGGAAGGGGAATCTCGTGGCCGCCATCTTGGGACGATCTACATTATAATGTATTTAACTGCACGTTCTTCAGTTTTGTTACAAAAATACAATAATGTAACAGAAAATGAAGCTATTTGTAATTAGCAAGCATTAATTCAGTAAGAAATGTATTAAGATTAATTCAATTTAAATTTGAAACACCCAAAAAATTGTAAAATTCTTCAATTTAAAGAGAATTGCGACTAAACTTGAATCAAATATTTATAGAAATTGAATAAATAATGAATAGAACTGTTCCAATTTGATGACAATTATAATGATTAAAATAGAAACTTACAAAAACTAGGTACCGAATAGGCAAATAATTTAAGGCTAGAAATTTCATATAAAAATATATATTTATGATGTTTACAATACAAACAAATACGAAGTACAAACATATTTATTACAAAAACAAGTTAATATGTAATAATACTATAATATGTAAAAAATACAATAAAATATATGCACTAAACATTAATAATATGTATAAGTTAAATAATACTTGTGAATTGTAATCACTTTTTCCTTTTCTTTTTCTTGTTGTTTTACGGACGTTCGGTTATTATAACCGAAGGCACAACACGTTGACATGTAATTACAATCGTTTCACATCCAAATAACACAAATTAAAATCGATTATTAATGTAAAATAATCAAATAACCAGAGAACGCGTGTATACACTAGATCTTCCCAAGATGGCCGCCTTACAAACAAGCTTGCCCCGCATGACATCAGCTTTGAGTGTTTAGACTCGCTCTATATGTATATATACATATTTTATGCACGGACGTATCATAATTTGACAATTATACACGAATTTCGTCGACATAAACGTCATTTTAGAGCCCGCGGGCCTCATTATAGCCCGGCGGGCTATAATGAAACGTCAAACCAAATTATAACCTACAATATAAACAATTTAAACAGGCAACATGAAAAGTTTTTATTACAAATCGAAAATTTTTATATTCTTCAATGAAAAATGAAAATTAATTTTGTGATATTACTCAAATGACAGAACTAATAAACAAACAATAAACTGTTGTTTTCATAGCAACACTAGATACTGGATGTACGAGGAAAAATTCTCTTTGATACAATTTTTCTAACACTCATAATTTGAAAATTTTCGTCCGTGCATAAAGTTTTGTATGTACCACGAGCGTAACTTGCTTTTATGGCTTTTGACGTGTTTTTATCCCTCGGCTTACGCCTCGGGCTCAAAATCCCGCCGCAGGCCATAAAAGCCTTCTTACGCTCTTAATACATAACTAACTATTATAACTCTATGACCGGTAGTATTTACTCTTAATCAAGGGTGATTAAACTATTACTAAAATAACAAATTCAGTTGTTTTTTAATCATTCCAATGTATTTTTAAATGGTAGCCATGGTAATTAGTTAGTTACGGTGACTAAAATTTTGAGTAAATACTACCGGTCAATGTTATTAAGGCTGTGTCCGATGTCACATTTTGGCATTTAGTTTTTAGGATTTAGGTCTTCTTCACATAAATATAACTCCGAATGATACACTAATGACATCCATTTGTTTGTATGACAACACTTTAGAATACCAAAATAAATTATACATTTCGATTTAATTTGATGCTTCAGATTAATTATTAATATTATATTTCATAAAATAGAAGCTAAGAATCTATTCTTTGTCAGTAAATTTGATATTTTGTACAAATTATAGCAACGAACATGATTTGTTTAATTAGTGCGCGTCAACTTCAAGGCATAGTGTGCTCCTGCAAAACCCTAAAATCTAATTCCTAAAATCCTAAATAATCACTAGATTTAGGGCATATAAATTTAAGATTTAGATATTAGGTTGATCAAGGGCCGCGGAACGATTTTATCTCAAGGGGGGCTCAAAATATTTTATGTTACTCCCTTTACCACTCAATATTTTTATTAAATTGCCCCTGCGGCTATCTAAGTATTATTTTTTTATGCCAATATCTATAATATTTGGTGCTAATAAAATTACATAAAAATTTCAAAAATAAATATTTTATACGTCTCCGGCAATTTTGTCCTTGCTTTGCTGGGCATCCTCTTTTTCAGTTATTCAATTATGGTTTTTTGATAATTCTAATGTATTTTTAAATTGTAGCTGTAGTAGTTAGTTAGGCAGTTAGGGTGAATAAAATTTTGAGTAAATATTACCGGTCAGCAATTGAAACATAACACAACAGTACAGCGCTTTGCCTTGCATCCTAAGGGTCTCAAATAAACAAGTTGCCATGGTGACGAATTATAAAATCACGAAGCTCCACGAATTGATACACGACGTACATAAAACCAAAAAACTTCATGCGGGAAGTTACAAAAAGAATATATTAAAATTTGGTTTTGTTATCTATAAAAAAAAAAAGAAAATTTGGAGGCCAATTTCAGATTTGATCAGAGGGGGCTTAGCCCCCTCTGAAATTTTACAGGGGGGGCTGAAGCCCCCTCTGCCCCCCCGGCTCCGCGGCCCCTGAGGTTGATAAAAGTGCAACATCGGACACAGCCAAAGTCACCATGGTGAACTAATATACGAATGTTGGTATATTCGAATATACAAAGGTTCCTATTTTCATTCACCATGGTTACTTATAGGTGCGTTTAGTTATTTTGTTCTGTGTACTCAAAGTTATTAGTGTCATTTTGGATTCTATTTACACGGCGTATAAGTACGATCTTTTATTTAAACTCAGTACCTACTACATAAATGAATCTGTAGTTTTACTTTCAGGAGAGAAATCATGCTTTTTATGCTTTAAGTAGACTTTATGACACTGTTAGCTTCGAATGCACCGAAACGAATAATTAAACGCAGCTATTGTTTCACAATAAAGCCTTATAGAAATAAAAGTTTGACAGGTAAACAATTAGTTATTTAATTTAAGTCCAGAAATTACGTTTTGCTACTGCGAGTTTATTTAAAAATACGAGTATTTCAATATAATATAAAATAATATTACGATATTACATAGCAATATTTAAAAAGATAGGTTATGTGGCGTACAGTTTAGATTATTAGACTGCATGCTTATATTCTCAACGAGTTGCCTTTTGGAAATACCACTTGACCTTCGTTCTTGTGGTGAGGTGAGAATTTTCAGTCGTCTTGTTGTATAATATATGAAAGAACATTTCACTTAATTATATGTATACCGTGAGTTGCAGTGAATAGCAGTTATACACAATCACCCCTATTCTGTAAGAAAGTTGCTAACAACCTTTGGAAACTTATATGGAGAGTGCCGGGCCTTTGCCAGTAGTACTTAATTCCAGCCAATAGATGTCGCGAACGTCGCTTTAAGAACTTGCATTTTTTATTACTAAGCTACTGTTGGTCCACGTATTTTTTTTGAGGTGGGAAATAAGGATGCGTGGGAAACATTTAAATTTAACATAAATTTATGAATTTGACATATTTTGAATTGTGTTTTCGATTCTATCACAGTTCTATACAATTCACTTTGATTATTCTTTCTAACATCTGTGTGTCTATGAGGCAAAATTTTTAATATAACATTGTTTAATTTTATGTGTTGATAAGTTCAATTCAATTCGTGTTTTATTGAACCGTTGCAATTATTTCAATGAAGATGACATAAATCTATTTAGAAAATAAATTTTTTATTATGTATAAATGAAAAAGTATAATTAAACATTAAATTTATATCATCAAACAAAACTACAATATTTTGTACAAATTCAAAAACGAGTTGCCTAATTTATATTTTAGTTCTATTCCAACCACCAGGTGTAATGTTCAGTTTAAGTACACATAAGTTTCCGGTCTAAAGAGTATTATTTGTCTATGGTTGCTAAGTTGTAGCAACGTTGCTAAAAAAATAATCATTAGACACAAATGTAAAGCCTGTCATTTTCATATTTTCATCAATGTTTGCAATTATTATTGGTCATTTTTTATAGCAATGTTGCTAAGAGTTAGCAACTTTGTTACAAAATTAGAGTGTATGTATCGTTTCAGATAAAATGCAACATAGGTTGTCAATGTTAAAGGGAACTTTTCATAATTTGCTGATTTATAAATATCGTAAGAAAATAATAAGAACAGTGAGTATCTTACCTCTTGGTGATTTTAAAAATGACGAGAATGAAATTTGTCGTCTTTTATTAATTTAAATACAGAAGTTTTGCTAACATTTAATTAATTTGCCCTCAGTACCACTCAGTCTCAATTCGAAAAAAAGAAAAACAATTTATTGAGTTTATCTAAAGACTAAAGTGATCTGAGACGAACTGAGATTTCGACTAAAAAGTATACAACTATTGTTGTACGGAGCAGTCGGAGTAGGATTCACAAAAATAAACAAAATTCAATAATTTTACGCAAATAATGTGTGTATGCATTGAGCTCTAAACGAATCATCGCTAAACAAGGTCTATTTTTTTATTTCAATAGTATAACTGTTAATTGAACAGTGTAACTATATACTGTTTAATCAACGGTATAACAAACAATGGAACATAATCAATTATGTGTTTATTAATTTTTAACCAAGCAATAACTTTTTGTAACAGTAATGATTATATTTGTAGTTATCTGCTATTTTCGTTCATTAACCTATATTTCTATGTTATTTGTATTAAAAATATCAAATTTGAAAACGGAAGTCATCAGATCGGAAAGATTTCGCTTGATTTAAATAAAAATTATTCAATCAGAACATTCGGAACCAATGAAAATTCAGTGAAAGTTTAGAATTACATCAAGGCGTTATTTGCCAATTATGTTGTTGTCACATCTGATTATAAAATCATTTATTAGATGATTATATAACTTAACAATGACATGCTTCCAAGGAAATCTTTATATTTGGATCAGAAAAAATCAAATTGAACTTTCGGTAAATTATAAATTTATTGATTGGCGACATATTTTTAGCTCAGAGGGTGTTTTAAAAAAAACTATTTGCCATCTCTCGGATATTCATAGCTTGTTGGGAGATGTCACAAATAGATTCTTATTCATTCTTATTAACTAAAAGTTATATTAAATAATACTTTCCTGGTACCTTCTAATGTTAAATTGCTTTTATGATGACTTTAATCGTCTATTCAAGGTGATTCTGTACTTTACTTTCTTTTTGTTTACTTTTTGTTTTTAATTGGACGTTTCGGGAATCCAACCGACTCCCACCTTCAGCAGATTACATGCCAAGGCAAAATTTACATACCGTGAGTATTTTTTAACGTGAAACATTGAGTTTGTCATATCCATAGTTACGACTTGATATTTGATTGACAGCAATGTATTTGCCCGTTCCATTTAAAATGAAACATATAGGCTGGTAGCACAAGCGTGGTTCTAACACCGGTGTTAACTAGAACCATGTCAACGACTTGACACATACTTCAGGTTTGTTAAGAAAACAAGTGTTGCCAATATATTGAGCAAGTTGAAAATTTACTGACAGCCATATTCAATAAATCTGCCAACACTATTTAAATTATTTAATATGATTTGTTTTTAACTTGTTTCTAGGAAAAACAGTTTTAAATAATGAGGTCAAATTTATTGAATATGGCTGTCAGTACATTTTCGACTTAATTCAGTATATTGGCAACTCTTATTTTGTTAACAACCCTGAAGTATGTGCCAAGTCATTGACACGGTTCTAGTTGATACCGGTGTTAGAACCACGCTTGTGCTACCAGCCTATAGGGAACGAATCTGACAGATGTATTATATTTAAATATTGTAAGAAATTTAGCGGAGTCAGAAAACCACTCGAGAGCACTAAACATATTTCGGGCACAAGGTGCACACAGTATTTTTTCTACATCTAAATTTAATTTTTAGAAAACAGGTATAATTATTTAAACAAAATTAACCTCTAATGACATTTTGTCAATATGACAGATAACCGTTGAATTTCCCTATAAGTTATGATTTGACATTTGATTGACAGCAATGTATTTGTCTGTCTCATGTCTCATTTAAAATGGCACATGAATTTGACAGAAGTATTATATTTAAATATTGTAATGGCCATTTGCACCAACAAGGCTTAAATTTTAAGCTAGGCTTAAACAAAAAAATGCAAATCGGAATTTGACAGCAATATATTATAATTCATTTGATATTTCATTTCGATGCAATATTGTCAATTTAAGCCGAGTTTACTATTTATGTTACGTTGGTGCAAACGGCCATAAGAAATTTAGCCGAGTCAGAAAACCACTCGAGCACACTATAATTTTTCTATTTTAATTTAGAATGCAGGTATAGTTATTTACACAAAATTAACCTCTATTGACGTCTTATCAAATATCAAATTTGTTCCCTATGTTTCATTTTAAATGGAACGGGCAAATACATTGCTGTGAAACAAATGTCAAGTCGTAACCATGGATATGACAAATCCAATGTTTCATGTTAAAAAATACTCACGGTATATGAATTATTTTGGAAACTGTTATCTCATAAAGCCCCGAAAGATCGTGGCGCGATGGTCTTCACATCCATCCTTGGTTTCTGAGGAAGTAAGGCTTATGTTATTAAACAGTTTTTGAATAATTATTTTTTGACCTTTCTTAAAACCAATGAAATGTTTCATTACCTGTCACGTGTGTGTCAGCCTTTTAACAATCCTACCATTATTATAGTGAGAATAAAGCACTAGAGTTTATTTCTGGGAATAATCTCTGTAGTTTTTGTTTTGTCAGATAGTTATCAACAAATAAATAAAATGAATGAAAAACACCGATTTAGTGATGTTTCTAATCATGAAAACACCGTAATTACTAATCACTCGGTATAAAGGGGATTATTTATATTTATTTTGCCCTATTTAAGTTATGTTCTAGTTCTCAAAACAGACTTGCCAACTGTACCTTGTAAATGAATGAAGCTAGCTAATTACGACAGTAGATGGCGACACCATTACAAGATGGTGGCTTTCAATTGTTTGAAACAAATTTGTAGATCAAAAAATAATCTAATTAAATATAATTCGAAAGTTCGATAAATTAGAAAATAATTATCCAGTTGCTTTCTCAAAATTTGTCAATTTATTCTCACTCTCTTGTTATATTACTACTGAAAATAAATATTTTCATTTAAAATCTGCTGAAGATGGGAGACGGTTAGGTTCTCGAAACGTCCAATTAAAAGCAAAAAGTAAAGAAAAAGAAAAAGTTTTTGTTCCCTTTTTACCTTCCGTCACCCTTAGGTAAGGAACGTATTGTCTTTGGTCAAAAAATTCGGTGGTGAGTTTTTAATGAATAAGCACGTTTTAGGGTCCCTACAATACGAATTTACTATTTTTAAGATGATGTCTGTATGTGTGTCTGTGTGTGTGTCTGTGTGTGTGTGTCAGTGTGTGTCCGTGTGTGTGTGTGTGTGTGTGTGTGTAACAAATTTTTCTCCGACGATAATTCGCAAACTAAAATTCTAAAAATTATGATTTTTTCGTATTCCTCTGCTTTACAACCATATGAAGAGCTGATTAGATTTTGGTTATAATTGGTCAACCGGAAGTACCCTTATTTGAAGTTTTTAACAGTTTTTCTGGGAAAAACGTAGTTAAATATAATTTTTTGACATTTTGTGATCATTAATATGAAAGAAAATCTTATTCTCTATACAATTTGATAATACATTTTCCTTCATATTCAATAGATATAGAGTTATAGAGAGATTAAGAGAGGTTAACTTTCAAAAATCAGTTAGCTTTGCTAAAATTATGGAAACAGCACATATATTCAAAAAAATTCTAATTGACAGATGTCAGTGTCAAGTGCAAAACCAAAGTGGAAAGTATAGGATCAGAAAGTAACATAAGTGACAGAGTGTCTCTCGCATAAGTGACTTGCAGTTTCAATGCCGGAAGTACGAGGAAGGCCAAAGAGAAGATGGAAGGACTGTGTAGCAGAATATTTGAGAGAGGAAGAACTGTGTTGGATAGGAATGAGGAAGTGTGAAGTGCAATTTACAGAATGTACATTCGTGTTATAATAATATTGGATTTATAGAATCTTCCCAAAGGAACTTGCAATATGGAATTTGTAAAAAATAGTGTGTTCGTGTTACAATTTTACAGGATATATAGAATATTTTCCAAGGAACTTTTGGTATCGGATTTGTACGAAATACATTGAATTGACGGAAGGTTTTGTGCTGGCCACCTTGTCTAGACGAATAAAGTCATCACAAAGATAAAAGTTATATTGTTTCAATTTCATTTTTGGTATTGTTTTGTTGGAAGCAAATGTATCCACTATACTTGTAGCAAGTATGTCAGACAGGTAAATGACATTTTCACAACAACCTTTTACAATAGATAATATACGTACATAGTATGTGTTGCATTACGTATATATTAGGAATATATTAAAACTCAGAACTGGTTAAAAGGAAAAAATTGTACAAGGAAACTCAAATGAGTAATTTATTTATGAGTAAGTTCTTTGTTCACATAACAGCTGTTTCGAAAATTATATATGGAAGTTAATAGTACATATATTGCGTAGAAAATAAAATCTATTTGCTTAAAAAAATAAACAAAGGAAATGGCCGATTGTTATTCTGGAATTTTAAGTGTCGAATCTAATTGGTGCCAATTAATCTATTATTTATGGCACAGTTGATGATCTTTCCACAAATTATTTGAGTTTACGTGCAGACGTCCAATAAACATTCTTTATCTGCAATGTATTGGAAAGTAGACTACGAGAAACAGTTTTCGGAACTAGTTTCAAAAAATCGTTTTTAACTGGAATACTGCTATAAAATTTCGAAATAATATGAGAAGATAGAATAACAAGTCCAAAACATGCAAATCTTATCTAAGTATCATTTCTACGATTCCATAGCAAAAAGTGTTAATATTGTTACCCATTTTGGTTAAAACCTTATAACCCTTGGTTTATAAAATTAATTCCATTTTTTTTCACTACTGTTTCTGGCGTCAATCTTTCTAATTAATTATTTACAAAAATAACAATAAATTATTCATATTTATTTTATTACTATGAAAAATAATCTATAATTTTTTATTTAAAATACTTTTTAAAAAATCTGATGTGGTCAACACAAAACCTCCCACTATTTAATTTTTATTAATTTAAATACATACCTACGTTTTTACTAATGCTGCAAACTATATTATGTTCCATTGCATATAACTGTTGCTTTATTTACTATTTTCTTTTTAAAATGCCACTATTATTAATTTGAAGTTATTATTTTTTTGACAGTGATATTTACCTGTCAGTTACATTCACTTGAAATATGAACTGTAACTGTGTAACAAAGGAATTGTGTTTATCTTAGGCTTCGGAATTTGTAAAAAAAAAATGATTTTTAAATTTATTTGTCAAATATATAGAAAAAGTATTAATGTATTCATAATGCCATAAAATGCGAAAAAATGGCATTTAATGGTATTTTTTGAAGAAAAACCATTATGAGCTTCTGGTAAAATGCCATTTCCGGTTATCCGATTTATACCAAAATCTAATGGTTTCTTTCCATATTAGAATAGGGTAGAAATACAAAATTTCAGAATTTTCTGAATGATACTATTTGAGTTAGAGCGCCAACAAAATCATCCATACACATACATACATACATACACACACACACACACACACACACACACACACACACACACACACACACACACACAGACACACACATACAGACATCATCGTGAAAATGTTAAAATTGGATTCTAGGGATCTTAAAACGTGGTCATTTACTAAAATCTCCATATGTGATTTTTAGCACGATCCCTATACCTCCCTTACCAAGGGTAGCGGGAGGTAAAAATGTGAAACCTTGCAGAATTACAAACCCTTATATTTTTCGTGCTTTGCTTGATTTTTGATATAAACTTGCAGTTTTTGGATTTATTTCGTAATATAAGTACTATTACGATTTAAATATATCACTATTGCTGAAATCTGTGTTAGCAGATTGACACACCCAGCATGCACGAAATCAGCGGTGATATATTTATATCTTTACTAATTTATAATGTTCTAGTAATGTTTTGTTTAACAACATTAATGCATTAATGTACCATGTTATTAACCGTGTAGCAATGCTTTTCTAAAATTGGGAAATACTACTAAATTAGATGATAAACAGTTGTGCTGGTGTCTGTATCATACAATAACAATGTCCAGGTGTTCTTTTTCTCATAACAAACAATTTCATTGTTAGTGCTCATTGTCCTTGTAGTTTATGTACAAACCTTATAAATACATACGCCGACAAAGTAGAAAAAAGTAGTAGAACTATGAGAACAAGGCTAGGAATTACATTAAACAAAAATTAAAAGAAAGAAGGAAACTTTTAAAATACATAAATATATTATTCACCGTTTTTTTTTTTCAGTCCACTCATGATGCCAATGGGATATTCCGGTGATATGGAATTAATGCAAAATAATAACTTTTTTCTATAGTTTTCATCTTCATATAGTAGAAAAATATAATAAAACATGTTTAATAAAAAGTTTTAATTCATAATTTAATGTTACAAAATTGGAATTTTTACTGTTCTAGAAACGTCCTTGAAATTTGTGACGTCAAGTTGATAATCTGTTGCTCATTTCAAAGTAAATATTTTCGTTTAAAAACACAGATGGTGCCAGTAGTTAAAACGCGCGGGTATATTTCTTGTTTGACATTTCGTCCACTTTATAATTATTACTCCTATTTTTACCATAAACTAACACAGGACAAACACCGAAATACACGCTGCTACTAAAATCGTATGTAAACAAGCAAATGGCTGTCATGAACATGTGGATTTAGGCGCTGAAGTTCGTTGCAGATGTCACCATCGAGTTGACGTCATAAGCGCGCCATGATAAGAAAATTTGAATTGCGATGAAATTTTTTAAAATTCAAATCTCATGTGATGCATACATTTTCTTACTCAAAGTTAGATATTCAGAGTCCTACTGATCTGTACTAATGTAAAAAAATATTTTTAAAAAATGTCGGAATACCCCATTGTGATAATAAATTGTTGTAAAAGTAAAATGTAAACATTTTATCAAACAAAGCTTGAACAAGACTACGGTAAATTTATAATTAAGACATAGATTTACTTAATTTACATTCAAGTTAGTACAGTGTACAGCTCTTAAATGGACTAGTCATTAGTAAAAGACAAGCAGAAATGTACGTATCTAGTCCACATTCTAAGATATTTCTGCAAATGGATTCAACTTTTTACATTTTACTCTACTCACTACGTATCGAAAAGATTTTATTTTTAAATTATTCACATTCCTTGCAAAACGTAAAAAATGCTCTTACAGCGGCAATAATAAATAAAGGTTAAATTCAGAATAGCCTCCTTATAATACAATTTATCACGAGCTTAACCCACGAATTTAGTTATTAACGTCATTAGGCCGATATGAGGCAAATAACGGACGCGGCTTATAATCAGCCGAGTTCGTTTTTTGCATATCGGCCGTGTGGCTTTCAAGATTTTTCGTAATAACATAAAATTTAACCATTTAGGAATAATAACATAATACACTGCTCAACATTTGAACTGGTGCACTTATATAACATGCAGTAAAAGTGAACAACCCTTCTTAGGCGTTTGGCTTGACTTCCTACATGATCAGGGCTGTGTTTCGGAATGCAAACAAATGCCTATCGAATAACATTTGCGATTCAATTATTGTTTATCTGTCATAAGTGCAGTTAATGAGCTCGCGGACGCTTATGCTTTATCAAGATTTAAGAGAATTTTTGCGAATTTCTCGAGTAAGTTTTAATTCAGAGTGATTGACTGCATTTTAAAGATGCCATTAAGGCGTTTAAGTTTTGAAGAGATGAGCCAAGCTAAAATGAAGATTTTGTTATTTTTCTATTAAAACATTTGAAATTCGTTATTTAAGTTTTATTCTTTTAATTCTTCGCCCTAAAAGTGTTTTCAGAACCATATACTATCAATTAAGTAAGAAGGTGTTGCTCAAAAAGTAGTAAATTGTTATTTAAATATATATGTTTTGTAAGTGTACCAGTTCAAGTATTGAGCAGTGTAATAAAATTCTTCTCTTTCTGTCATATTAAACAACTTTTTTGTTGATTCATAAATTTTCCTTGACAACGGTCCATCAAGATGCTGTTATTTTTCTAGGTACACTTGATCCTTAGTTATCAATTATTAACCGAAATTTGAACGGACGGACATAAGGAAATATGAAATATATGTATGCCACCCGGAAATTTTGATGAGTTAATTTACAATCTTTTAGCTATTGAATGATAAAGCACGACTTTTCTATAGAAAACTTTTTTACGACCATCGAATATTTTTTATCAATATAATCCACGGGTCAACGACCTGAGTTTTGAAACCTAAGACGATAATGTTCCTCATAAAAACGTCAAATTATTAAAATTCTCATTCGCTCATTGATGTCTATTTCATAAATTACTCATTCAGCAAACAGTTAGAAAATATGGAATAATTAATCATTTTTTCAATTGAATCTGTTCTTACTGTAGGTTTTTCTAACAATGAATTGCATTAATATAATTTGTTTTATTTTATAAAGTGTAATGTAATAAATATGCTAAGTAGATAAACGGTTCTCTCAAGAACAATTTAACAATAATAGTAACAATTTGCATATACACGTGAAACAAGAATTGCTTGAATTTTAATGTACACACAAAATGCGAGATATTTTTAGATAAAACGGGACTTTACGAAAAATTTATTGTTTGTTTTTAGTTTTCACGATTCACTGGTTTAAAACAAGTGAAGGAGGAAAGAACAGATGTGTCAAAATAAAAACCTCAATAAATAAAATGTTCGCATCTACTTCCTAATTTTTGTCGCAACATTTTTTACATCTCAACGGCAAGGTGCAAGAAGTTCATACTCTCCTTTTATTTTGTCAAAAACTATACGAGTATAACTCTACTTCACCCCTTATTTGAAAAACTTCTTAGTATGTCCGCCTTAGAAAATTGGTGTAGGTCTTTATGGGCCAACTTCTTGAGACAACTTTAATTGGCACCACAGGAAATTTATATCGTCTACTGTTTTTGAGATACAGGCTAAAACTTGTTGTTCGCTTATTTTGAATATACCTCATATCTCGCTTATTATGAGAGGATTCAGAAAAAAATGTCTGGATAATTTTTATACTGTTTTTTTCGTCGAATAACGTGGTGTAATTAGATTTTTTCAAAACTGTAATTCTCAAAATAAAACATAATATTTTTAAATGGGAACATATATTGAAAATAGTTTCATCTTTTTCCTTATTTTGTAAGCTTTACAATGATGTACTCGTATAACAAGTCAACATTCTTTTGTTTCATACATGACTAAAACTTGAAATATTAATTTTTTGGAGTAAAAAAAAATTAAATTTATTAAGAAACGAATGAAAAAATCACATGCAGATCATCATATGTTTATTTTGATTACCTATATAACTATTAATTATATTCTAAAAAAATTTTTAGGTAATTATTTTCAGATTCATTAATTTATTTTTTATCGGCATTGTAGTTGGCTTTGACATGATTACAAACGTGTGAAAAATATGCGCTCAAAAATATATAAATTAGGAAAATGAATAAAAATAATGAAAATATTAAAAATAAACAAATCATGATCTGTAATTGATTTTTTTCATTTGTTTCTGAATAAATTTCATTTTTTTCACCCCAAAAATTAATAATTCAAGTTATATTCGTGTTTAAAACAAAAGAAAGTAGACCCTGAATATATATCGCTGAAAAGCTTATAAAATAAGTAAAAAAATCTGTTGTGGCCAGCACAAGACCTTCCGTCAATTCGATGTATTTTGTACAAATCCCATACCAAAAGGTCCTTGGAACAGATTCTATATAATATCATGTAAAATCGAAAACGAACACATACTATTTTTTACAAATTCCATACCAAAAGTTCATTTGAAAAGGTTTTATAAATCCAATAAACATACACTAAGTAAAATGCACTTGGCACTTCCTTATTTCTTCTTCAGCTTTCCCCTATTTTATTAGGGGTCGCTGTTTCCTCTTCTCTTCCACTCATTCCTGTCCAACGCATCTTCTTCACACAGTCCTTCCTTTCTCAAGTCCTGTACGATACAGTTCTTCCATCTTCTCTTTGGCCTTTCTCTGCATGTCACTTGCGAGAAACACTATGACATACCAATTTTTGATCCTATACTATCCATATTTGGTTTTGCACTTATAACTGACATCTATCAATTAGAATTTTTTGATTATATCAGCTGTTTCCATGATAAATAGCAAAGCTGACTAATTTTTAAAAATTAATTTCTTTAAAATGCTTTAAATTTACATCTATTGAATATGAAGGAAAATGTATAATCAAACCGGATAGAGAAGAGTATTTTCTTTAATATATATATAATAAAAAAATGTCAAAAAATAATATTTAGCTGCGTATTTTTAAGAAAAACTGTTAAAAAGTTCAAATAAAGGTACTTCCGGTGGATCAATTGTAGCCAAAATCTAATCAACTCTTCATATGGATGTACAGAAGAGGAATACGAAAGAATTATAATTTTTAGAATTGTAGTATTGGAGTTATCGTCGGAGAAAAATTTGTCACACATATACACACACACGCGGACGCACACACATACATACATACATACATACATACATACATACATACATACAGACATCATCTTAGAAATAGTAACTTCGTATTGTAGGGACCCTAAAACGTGCTTATTCATTTAAAACTCACCACCGAATTTTTTGACCATAGACCAATACGGAAGGTAAAAAATGGAATTATTTTCAACATATGTTCCCATTTAAAAATATTTGTTTGTATTATATCTCGAAAATGATTAAATTTTGCCTGTAGCTCAAAAACAATAGACGATAGAAAATTCCTGTGGTGCCAATTAAAGTAGTCTCAAGAAGTTGGCCCATAAAGACCTACATCAATTTTCTGTAGCGTGCATAATAAGAAAGTTTTTCATATAAGGAACTCGAATTTGTTCCACCCTGTACAAACCTAGATAGATAGAAACTGCAAAACTTTTTCAGCAATACATACAAAAAATGCGAATAGAAATCATGACGATGTATTTATTTACATATTCCATATCAAATTTATGTTTTCACTTTGCAACATTAGTGTATAAAGCATATAAAGCAGATATAGAGCGATATACTAATTGACATTTTAAGTTCTAATTGCCCACATATTGCTTTAGATTCTATTAATATTGTTCACAACGACCTCTAACTTTTATCCTTGAAGAAAAGTGAAACTAATAATAAAACCTTATCACACCATATGTTGCTTTAGTTTTATTTTAATTATTCATTGCTTCTTCCATATTTTAGAATAAAAACGACAAATAACTAAAAGATTTAAAACGGTTTTCTTGTAAATTCAAATGGTTATCTAACAATGCAATCAGGTGAGAAATCTAGATAAATATAGAAAAACTGGAAGAACTAGAATAGGTGGTTTACTTTGACATTTTAACCTTATAACACATTTCCTTAAAGTTTTATAAAACAGTGAAAAGTAAAAGTTGAAAATTGTAATTACAAAGTAATTCGAAAAGAATTTCAAGTTTAAGTTCACTCTGAATTAAATTGAATTATTCAAATTGTAATTAACTAATTAGCAATTTCTTTTTGCAATTAAAATATAGGTAATTATTCTCGTAATGTATATATTTATATTATAATTTTCTATTTTATGATAATTGTTTATTAATTTCATTTAGATAAATTTTATGGTAATGTATTGTTTTTTCCAAGCCACTTACCGTTTAAAATACCGTCGTCTAAAAACACAAATAACCAGAAGTGAAAGAATATTAACTGTGCCTTGTATGTATATTTTTTTTAGTAATATTATTTACACGCAAATATTAACACATGAAGATAACACAAGAAACAAATTGAAACAAGTTGAAATTAGCTTCCAATAACCCATTCTCAATAAGTATTAAATTTTTTAACAAACAACCTCATTCCATAAAAAATATTGAGTCAAACAATTTGAGACTAAGTTTTTAATAGACAGAACATATTATAGTGTGAACGAATATACAGTGTGTCCCATTTAGAAGTGCCACCATTGGGATCTCGAGAACTATAAGAGATACGATGTCGGTTAAATGGAACTTTTTGTGCGCCTTTGGAAGGCCATCTCAGATGTGCTTTTGTTTTTCCAAAAATTCTCATAGGGCACTAGATAATGACGAAAAACTGATTATTGTTGATTTTTTCTTTTTCAAATAACTTCTAAACTATTGGTAATTGAGAAAAATGTTTCAAATATAAAAGATAGATATTTTTATTAACTAACCAGTGGCGTACGAAACAAATTTTTATATCCGTAAATTTTCTAGATATAACACAAACTTATATTTTTTTAAATGGAACCCATATCTGATTTTAGTCTCGATAAAATAACTATATTTTTCTCTTTTCAATGTTGTAAGGGTTATTTTGTTTTGCCTTCAAAATTATTATTTTTTTCCTTATTTTGTATTAAATTTACAATTATCTTGAATATATTGATAGATTTCTATTTAGAAATACTCCTTGTATTTAAATAATTTATTTCGTTAGAAAAATTTGCTCAAAACTCGTATCAAATTAATTTTTATAATATTTTTTATCAGGTCGACCTTGGCACATTATAGTGTAATTTGTAATTATAAGTCTAGAATAAAAATATTAAGTAATAAAGGCATAAAATAAATTATATCGATCAAATACAATTTATTTAATAAATGTAATCATTATTTTTGAGAAATAATAGGAAAATTCACAAAAATAAAAAAAAAATTAAAGTTTAGGAGCAAAACAAATATAAAATATAATAACCCTTACATCATTGAAAAGAGAAAAAAATAATTATTTTTTTGAGACTAAAATAAGATATGGGTTCCGTTTAAAAAAATATAAGTTTGTGTTATATCTGAAAAATTTACGGATATAAAAATTTATTTCGCACGCCACTGGTTAGTTAATAAAAATATCTATCTTTTATATTTGAAACATTTTTCTCAATTACTAATAGTTTAGAAGTTATTTGAAAAAGAAAAAATCAACAATATTCAGTTTTTCATCATTATCTAGTGCCCTATGAAATTTTTTGGAAAAACAAAAGCACATCTGATATGGCCTCCCAAACACGCACAAAAAGTTCCATTTAACCGTCATCGTATCTCTTATAGTTCTCGAGATCCCAATGGTGGCACTTCTAAATGGGACATACTGTATGTATGAAACTCGTTAATTTCACCAATGTAATGATGTATTTTACTTATTGACTTACTACATATCTGTATGGATCACTTTAGGATAAAATGTATCAGAAGAAACTATGTATATCGTGTCATTTACAGGATGATTTTTTCAAGGTGTATGTACATAGGAGATTAACATGGAAAATTAGTTTTTTGCAAATCGTTACCCGCGGTTTAACTTATGGCAATGGTTGATTACAAAATAAGGGTAGTAAATTTTGTATTCCATTTTCTTATGTACATACTGTACCGACATATATATATTTCTATTTATTTACGCACAACTGTATTGTAATTGTTTGTTTACATTTTAGTTACTATGGCGGAAAATGAAAGATTACACCCTGCGGGCGGAAAAGTGTAAAGCAAAAGCCCGCCGGGCGGTAAAAAATATATACGAGTAATATTGATATATCGCCATTGAAATATGCGAGCAACACAGTTTCATTCAAAATTGTCACATTTTTTTCTGTCAACCAGGCTTGCAACACATCGTATTCGTTTTGATATCGGTCCTTTGACTTGCCAGAACATAAATCCGCTAAGGCTTCATTAGCTTCTAGCAAAATTTTTTCAGAAATTTCAGTATCATATTCAGGTTGAAGCTCCATGCTTGACATTTTTAATTATTTGTTTACACAAAACAAATGGTTGCCAATACAACACATCGCCTAAATGTTTCTTGGCATAGCCATCTGGCCATCTAATATTTTTTACATAGCAACAAGCTTTTAGTCATGCAATTAAAAATGGGGTATTCCACCATAACAAAAAATTTTTAAAAAATTCAATTTAACGTATAGTATGGCTCAATAAATAATAGTTAAAACAATGAAAACATTTTTTAAATAATTAATTTACGAGATATTTCACATTTGCTAAAAGGGAAAATAGACGTCATACAATTGTTATCTTTCTCTCGCAGCGTACTCAGTGCTGTGTGTATGAGAAAGACAAGTATAGGGGAAATGTGACGTTACACTGATTTCTCGAAAATAAAATACTGTTAAACTAGGAACAATTAAGATTTTTTAATACTATGATTGCTTCAAAACTAAATAAAGTTTTATATAAAATAATAAAAAAAATTAAGTGGAATACCTCATTACGTTTCATTTGGTTTCAGTTGTGCCTAAAACGTTGTACGTACCTCAGGCCGAAAGAGGTTTACGTCCTTGGACGAATAATTTCGTCCGCAGGCGTAAACCCTTTCTTTCGGCCCTCTATACGTAAATAACTATAACAGAAGCTTAGAGAATTTTTTTCTGATCTAAAGATAAATAAATAAAATAAATATATCACGGCATATTACCCATTTCTGGATGTGCCAGTATCTACAACACATGTAGACATCGGTAATGATGACGATATATTTTACCGTGTGGGCGCTTACCAGGCGTCTCCTCACGGGCACTCATAGCTGGTGTGGAGAGTGCTCCACAGGGGTCACTTTTGTCTTTTATCTTAAGATAATAATAATAAAATATATTAATTTAATGTAAACAGTACTTTTATATTTTATTAGGTATTGTAAACTTTTTAATTATTTTGTTGAACTTTGCTGATAATTATTGTTACAATAGAAGTACAGTTTTCTTAACCATAAATTATTTATCCTTTCAAAAAAATTCCTTAAAAGAAACTATTTGATAAATTACCAATAAAAATACTCCTAATAATAAAACAAGACAATAACGGTGTAGTAAAACTTGTCAATTAATTAACCCATTAAATAAATGCCCATTCCTTTTTTCTTATGCTGCGCCAATGCTTTTCTCTAAGTGTGGTCCGACCTAACATTCTACATACATCAAAGAAAATTTATGATCTTGAATTATGCAAAATTCTAGATTTAGTGTATTTCACAAGGTCAACAGTTTTTGTTTCTATGGAGAAAACCGTAAAATACATTATTTTCTTCAGATGATGTCATACTTCCAAATTTGGGGAAAGAATCTAGAAGAGATTAATGTTCTAGGTTAATGTACTGTTCTTCTGAACCATAAACGATATTAAGAATTTGAAGAAAGGAAGAAATTCTTTGGGAAAATAACTGAACTTTGTATAAAATTTATACTAGTTACTAGTTTTAGTTTTACATTCTCTAAACCTAAGGCCTCGTTTATAATGAATTTAATTTACAAATTTACCATTTATTATTTATACTTTAAAATATAAACTCACTTAAAACGCATACTATGATTTATGAATGATTTACATATTTAGAATTTTGAAATTTAGATTTGGAATATAACTATATTTTATTTTTTAAATGTAAATTTCAAATTCAACCAATCACATGCGAGAACTATTAAACATGGCGGTAAGGTATAACTTTGCTTCATTTGTGAATTGTTGGCATTTTGAAGATGGATTTTCAACACAAATTGATATTTTGTTTTTTGTTAATAATCAGTATTCGCGAACATCGTAATTTGTACGTAAAGCAAATGAATTGTACAAAAATATAAACATTTGTGTAATTTCAATGCAACGAGATAATGCCCGTTGACAAATCAATTTGTTCATAGGCCTAACCACGGCCTAACAGACCATCTACGTTTGTTTTATTTCTTTATTATACAAATCAACAATAGTAAAAAACATTCCCGATATTATTAAAAAATGAAACTGCCCCATACAATGAAAAATAGATATAATTAGAATTATATGTGTGCAGAAGACATGTTAAATACAATAAAAAACAATATTTGGGTAAAGTTCTGTAATTTTTTTGTTATAAAACGACGGTTCGATAACGAAGTACAATACAATACTTATATAACATAAAATGGAAATGGCGAGAGGTCTTTTGCTGACCACAACAGATTTTTACCTCCCGCTACCCTTGGTAAGGGAGGTATAGGGATCGTGATCGAGATTTTAGTAAATGACCACGTTTTAAGGTCCCTAGAATCCAATTTTAACATTTTCACGATGATGTCTGTATGTGTGTAGTGTGTGTATGTGTATGGATTTCGTCTTCGCTCTAACTCAAATACTACCATTTAAAAAATTCTGAAACCGTGTATTTTTTCCCTATTCTAATACGAAAAGAAGCCATTAGATTTTGGTGTTAATCAGATAACCGGAAATGGCACTTTACCTGAAGCTCATAATGGTTTCCTTCAAAAAATACCATTAAATGCCATTTTTTCGCGTTTTATGTCATTATAAAAATTAAAGATTATTGAATACATTAATACTTCTTCTATGTATTTTACAGATAGATTTAAAAGTCCCGTTCCAGTTCATATTTCAAATGAATGTAACTGACAGTAAATGTCACTGTCAAAAAACTAATCACTTTAAATTAATAATAGTGACATTTTAAAAAGAAAATAGTAAATAAAGCAATAGTTTTATGCAATGGAACAGTTTGCAGCGTTAGTAAATATATACGTATGTATTTAAATTAATAAAAATTAAGTAGCGGGAGGTTTTGTGTTGGGCACATCAGATTTTTTACCTCTCGCTAAGAGAGGTATTGGATTCATGCTAAAATTCGCATACCCAGATTTTATTGAATAAGCACGATTTAAGGTCCCTACAATCCGATTATAACATTTTTAAAATGATGTCTGTGTGTGTGTGTGTGTGTGGATGTGTGTATGTGTGTGTGTGTGTGTGTGTGTGTGTGTATGCATGTATGTATGTATGTATGTATGTCTGGATGTTGTAGTCACGATTCCTCAAAAACTATAAAACTTAAAAAATATTTAACTGCAGTTTCCTCAATCTGACATTCCTGGAAAGAGCTGAAAAGGTTTTGGTAACAATTGAACAACCGGAAGTAGTAGTTTCTTAAAAAAAATCTTCTTAATATAATTTTTTGGGAGTTTTTTTTTTATTAAATATTGAAGAACATACAATTCTCCATCTAATACACTTAAAAATTTTATTATATCTTGTATAGATTTAGAGATAAAGGCTCTATAATTTATAGAGTAAACTAATCGCAGAGGCCAAGGCACTAAGGAAACCAGTTGACAAATTCCAATGTTTATAACATGACACATGTCATTGTCAAATATCAACAGTTTTAGTGACATTCTGATAGCTTTTTCTGGAAAGTATATTTAACTTTTCTTATTGTTTTATTAATTAAATATTGAAATTATAGGTAAAATTGTGGTAAAATGCATATATTCATCAGAAATACCGCCAATCTGGTTAATGAATTGGAAGAATCTGTGACATTTAGAAACTTCCTCATACATTGAAAAATAGATATAATTAAAATTATATTTGTGCAGAAGACATGTTAAATACAATAAAAAACATTATTTGGGTAAAGTTCTGTAATTTTTTGTTATAAAACGACGGTTCGATAGCGAAGTGCAATACAATACTTATATAACCTAATATGGAAATAACGAGAGGTCTTGTGCTGGCCACAACAGATTTTTTAATTTGTCATTTGATATCTTCTTATACATAAAGCGATTTTAATTATTGCATCAATGTTTTTATATAACATTTTTTAATTTTCTACATAGAATTTTATTTGCATTCGTCAATGTGACTATGGTCTATCGAGCAATTATAAATTCTTATTCAAAGAATTAAGATAAATATTTACTCGTATGTATATTTACCCTCAATCACATATGATTATAGTGAATTTAGAATATTTAGTTCATATATTTACTAAAACATACCGTACCATAACGCTCATAAACCTACAAAACCATATGTCGTCTTATATCTAATTTGCATCATCCGTTATTCGGTCATGCAAACCACATCATCTACTAAATCTACGTTGAACCGCACTACACGTTGTACAACACCGAATCACACTCTTCAGTAAAAATGTTTACACAGCAGAGGTGTTAGACAGCAGGAAGTGCGCATTTGTATGAAATAAAAAGTCACAGGTGGTACTAGACAATCTGAACGGTACCAGCTGTTTGTTGGTGCTGACCTTATTCCCTAAGAAGGCTGTGAATGACGGACGAACAAGCGAATAGATAGACAAAAGGAAAACGGTGTAGGAGAAAAAATTGATTTCGCTATAATTGTTGCTGTGTGATAGCTTTAATTGTGCAAGAAATTAAATGGAAGAGAGCAACATAACCTCTCTGCAAATCTATCTTCTCGTTTGATTGTAGTTCTTGTAATAAACCAGTTTTGATGGATGGTATATTTTAGTCTTTGTTTAATTAATTACCAGTGATTATTTTGCTTCGCATGGTGTTCTAAACTTCTCACAAAATAAAATGTCACTTTTAAAACTTATATCAAAACGTGGTCAACAATTAAAAGTATGTATGGACAATATGACAATAAGCAATTTAATAATAGTGATTTACAGAGTTCTTCTTTCGGCCTGAGTATGTACAACGTTTTACGCACTACTGCAAACAAATGAAGTGTTTTTAAATACATTTAATGTTCAACCAGTATATCAATGGTTAGAGCAACGCCTCTTAGCCATGAGTGTGCTCGGGGTTCTGGGTTCGAATCCCACTAAGGCATGGATGTTTGTGTATGTGAACCTACTCAGTAATTGGGATCTAATCCTGTTGACAGATTTTTTTAAACAAATAACCCTGCTTCCAGGGTAATTATATAAGAAATAATGCCCAAGGGCATTATGAGTTGCTGCTATGGTAATGTTGTCAAGAAATTGGTATTGACACTAGGGCGAAGCCTAAAAAACAATCAAAAGTATTCATAGCCTACCTACTTACTTCGTAAATTTTATTAAAACTTTCTGATACGTAATCTGTAGAATATATAAAAAAATAGTAAGACATTAAACGTTGAAGGCACCACGGGAGTTGAACGAACAATAATGCCTGAGGTCAATAGTATACGTTGACCAAACCTTATAACAACCTTGGTACCTTAATTACTATAAAGCTTGTTTCTATGTAAAAATATAATGTGGCCAGGTGGCAATGCCACAAAATAATAACAGCCCGATTCACAAAAAAGTTTAAGCTAATCCTCATTTTTGGATTAGCGAATTCTACTCTAATTTTGACAGTTTATATCTTAAAATATAGTCTAACCTATTCCTAGTATCTATCTTTGTTGATAATATCATGAAAATTAAATTTTAAATACCGGAAAACAATAGAATTCACTAATCCAAAAATAAGGATTAGCTTAAACTCTTTTGTGAATCGCGCTGTAAGATAATAGGCATTTACGAAAATTCTACTGGTGAACTGTTACCGGTATATATCGGTAAACAGCTGTTCATCAGGTTACCGCTACCGGGTTAGATATTTTAAGAACGCAAGTGGTAAACAGGGTAGATTTATAACGTATGAAAATCAGTTGAAAGATGAAACAGATTTGAAATTTGACGAAGTTAAATGTTATCTCGTCTGGTCTTCTGTATTATCATAATTAACTTCTGAAACTTACTTCTTCATTTACTGCATTTACCGGCTGAATTACTCGATCCACAAATCATGAATCCGGTAGATTAATGTGTTGCATTGCTATACTCAACGTCAAATGAGTAGGGACTGATATTCAACTTTTCCCTTCTCCGCACTCTGTTCCTTGCCATCCGGTGTAGCCTCTTCTTTATCACTTAGCATTTGATAGGCAACAGTTTGTTGGTTATGGTGGTTTCAATCAGAAACTTCATCAAAAATCGGGCGTACCACAGGGATCAGTATTGGGTCCACTTCTTTTTCCCTTTTTAATGTATGCAGATGATTTAAAACTCTTCTGTACTATATCATCTAATTCTGATTGTGAAAATATACAAGAAAATTTAAACAATATTCATAACTGGTGTGTCAATAATAATCTATTATTAAATGTCAACAAATGCAATGTGATGAGCTTCTATAGAAAATCCAATGCAATCACCTTCAATTACGCCCTTAACAATATTATTCTACATAGACCTTATTTATTTAAAGATCTAGGCGTTGTTTTTAAGCCTAAATTACTTTTTACTGACCATATAAAACAAGAAATCGGTTCCGCATATAAAAATCTGGGATTAATAATCAGAAACGCTCAATTTTTCGATATCTCAGTTCTAAAACTGTTATTTACATCTCTTGTGCGACCTCACTTAGAATACAGCTCGGTAATTTGGAATCCTATTTATAATAAAAATAGTGATTCTCTCGAAGGGGTTCAAAGAAAATTTTTAAAATATGGTATGTATATCTTAAATGGAAGTTACCGCCAAGAGGTATATCACAGGAATTATTGTTAAAGTCATTTAACTGGAATTACCTTCATCAAAGGAGTACTATTAATTCTGTTATTTTATTACAAAAAATTATTAATAACAACATAGACTGTCCCCTCATTTTGAACAACATTTCGTTTCGAGTACCGAGATTATCAGCCCGACATACCAGTACATTCTATGTCAAAACTCCTCGATCAAATATTCTAATTAAATCACCTATAAATAATATGCAACAATGTTACCATTTGATTGAATTGTATGTTGATATTTTTCACGACAGCATAAAAAACATAAAAAAACTCTATAACTTATCTTACTTAATTTATATACTTATTTTATTTGTAATATTTATCTTTTCTCCTTACCCTAGAATTGGACAGCAGTCTGTTGGGTATTGAACACATAATAATAATAATAATAATAATAATAATAATAATAATAATAATAATTTTCAACATTACTTTTGAATTGGCAACAGTGTAGAAATCTCTAATCCATACTTAATTGACGGCAAGGTATAACTATTTGGTCATGTGATTTTTTTAAATTGAAGATAATTTCTGAAGAAATTGCTCAAGCAATTCTATTCTAATTCGCCGGGCTTTTGCTCTATTTTACCGCCCGCATGTCCTACTTTACCGCCCGCAGGTTGTAATTTTTCAGTTTCCGCCATGGAAACTAAGATGTAAACAAACAATTTTGATGCAGTTTTGCGTAAAATATAATAAGCTACACGAACTGTAAATAGGATAACAATTCTCGTTTGGTAACGCAAGCTCAGCCTCAATTTATACCTCCTCGTATGTTATAAAGTACATACTTACATTTTTGAAGCTTAATAACTATTTGTTTAAGGGTCCCATAAAATTTAAACCTTATTAGTGCAACTGAGTATTATATCAGTAATGTAAAAAACCTTTTTTACCTTCCGTCACCTTTAGGTAAGGAAGGTATTGTCTTTGGTCAAAAAATTCGGTGGTGAGTTTTTAATGAATAAGCACGTTTTAGGGTCCCTACAATACGAATTTACTATTTTTAAGATGATGTCTGTATGTATGGTGTCTGTGTGTGTGTCCGTATGTGTGTGACAAATTTTTCTCCGACGATAACTCCAATACTATAATTCTTTCGTATTCCTCTTCTGTACATCCATATGAAGAGTTGATTAGATTTTGGTTATAATTGATCCATCGGAAGTACCCTTATTTGAAGTTTTTAACAGTTTTTCTTAAAAAAACGCAGTTAAATATTATTTTTTGACATTTTGTTATTATATTTATTAAAGAAAATACTCTTCTCTATATGGTTTGATTATTCATTTTCCTTCATATTCAATAGATGTAGAGTTAAAGCATTATAAAGATATTAATTTTCAAAAATTAGTCAGCTTTGCTATTTATCATGGAAACAGCTGACATAATTATTTAAAAAAATTTAATTGACAGATGTCAGTTGCAAGTGCAAAACCAAATAAGGAAAAAAGTATAGGATCTAAAATTGGTATGTCATAGTGTTGCTCGCAAGTGACACGCAGAGAAAGGCCAAAGAGAAGATGGAAGGACATTACTTAGTGTAGTTTATGTTATAATTTTATTGGATTTATAGAACCTTTTTAAATGAACTTTTGGTATGGAATTTGTAAAAAATAGTATGTGTTCGTGTTCGATTTTACATGTTATTATATAGAATCTGTTCCAAGGACTTTTGGTATGGGATTTGTACAAAATACATGGAACTGACGGAAGGTCTTGTGCTGGCCATAACAGATTTTTTAATTCTTAAGTCTGTTTTACACTTGTCATTTTTAAGTTTTCAGTAAACCGCTGAGTAAGCTGGGAATAATGCTTGTTCTATTTTTTATTAATTTTTTTAGTGATCTCTAGTAATTTTAATAACACACCATGTCAATTTAATTATATGACTTACATGTCAATGACTTTTGATATTTCAATATAAAAAAATCTGTTGTGGCCAGCACAAGACCTCTCGCCATTTCCATATTAGGCTATATATGTATTGTATTGCACTTCGCTTTCGAACCGTCGTTTTATAACAAAATATTACAGAACTTTACCCAAATATTGTTTTTTATTGTATTTAACATGTCTTCTGCACATATAATTCTAATTATGTATATCTATTTTATATCATTTTCATGTCAGTGATTGTTCCAATTCATTAACCAGATTGGCGGAATTTCTGATGGATATATGCATTTTACCACAATTTTACCTATAATTTCAAATATTTAATTAATAAAACAATAAGAAAAATTAAATATACTTCCCAGGAAAAGCTATCAGAATGTCACTAAAAATGTTGATATTTGACAATGACATGTGTCATGTTATAAACGTTGGAATTTGTCAACTGGTTTCCTTAGTGCCTTGGCCTCTGCGATTAGTGTACTCTATAAATTATAGTGTCTTTATCTCTAAATCTATACAAGATATAATAAAAATTTTAAGTGTATTAGATAGAGAATTTTATGTTCTTCAATATTTAATAAAAAAAACTCCCAAAAAATTATATTTAGAAGATTTTTTTTAAGAAAGTACTACTTCCGGTTGTTCAATTGTTACCAAAACCTTTTCAGCTCTTCCCAGGAATGTCAGATTAAAGAAACTGCAGTTAAATATTTTTTAAGTCTTATAGTTTTTGAGGAATCGTCCCTCCAACATCCATACATACACACACACACACATACACACATCCACACACACACAGACATCATCGTAAAAATGTTATAATCGGGTTCTAGGGACCTTAAATCGTGCTTATTCACAAAAATCTGGATATGCGAATTTTAGCATGATTCCAAAACCTCTCTTAGCGAGAGGTAAAAAATGGCTAGAAATTGGTAAGTTTATTGTACAATTTCATTTTATTGAACCTGCCCAAGTTTTAAAATTGATAAATGTAAAACAGACTTAAGAAGATAATGTTAGCATTATTGTATTTGTGTAATTGTTAGTTACTTATTTAATTATATTTATTTGGTTCCAGATTACATTATCTTGGATGGCATCTCTTGAACAATAATGAAGTTCAACAAAACATCTAATTTTTAAATGGAATACTTCAGAAGGTAAGATGTTTTCCTCAATTATTATTATTATCGTGAGATAACAATACTTCATTACAACTATGTGTTACGGTAGTCTATTTATAAGTTTTAAATTCGAAACTTAATGCTGAAACTCAATACGTCGATATGTGCCCCGTGCGGAGTTAAGTCAGCCATTAATTCATTTTACAGTTTGTCAGGTGTTCATACACATATAGCAATTGTTTACCGGTACTACGTTGTATGCAATCAACCATAATGCATTGCGAAATGGATATTTGCAAAGATTGAAATTATCATGACACCATCTAGAACGAATTGTGGGTTTGATAATATTACAGCTTTTCAAATAGGAAATATGCTTAACATTATATGAACGTTTTTGCCACAAAAAAGTTCTTGCAGGTTACGTTTGACGTATAAAAAGTATATACACAGGAACAAAATATAACGGAACAATTTGAGTGAAGGGTTTTAATAGTTGTGTGCAGTTTTGTGTAATGCGGTTTGGCAGTTTTACAGGGCATATCTTGAATATGAACGTAGTTGCAAGATAAGAGTATCAATGGATTACAGCTCAAAGGTTATATGTTCATTTCTTGTGAAAATTAATATACAAGATTTTGCAAACTAACAGTGAATTTTTTAAAGGAAATTTTGATTGAATTAATTGATAAATTAGTGTACGAGACAAATATTTAGTTTAGGTATTACATATTGTAAATTACTGAAATTCGAGGAAGTAACAGTAAAATGTAGGCGTTATAAATTTCATAAAAAAACTGACAGCGAATCTTTGCAAATGATTTAACGTGGTTGTAAAGAGTGTTTCATTTTCAATGTTTTTTTAAGGTATCTCGTCTCGAGTAAACACAAACTTATAATTTTTAAATGGGAATCTATGTTAAAAATATTCTCATCTTTTTTGCATATATTATAAGCTTTTCAATGATATATCACAAGTCTACATTCTCTTGTTTTAAACATTAATAAAAGATAAATTATTAATTTTTTGGGTTGAAAAAATTGATAATTATTAAGAAACAAATGAAAAAAATCAATTATATATCATAATTTGTTTATTTTGATTCTATATCTACTAACTATGCACTGAAAATTATTCTTAACTAATTATATTCGGGTTAGTTAAATTGTTATTTATCGACGTCACAGTTATAACTGTGACGGTTTTTTAATTTTAATTGAAGTGAGGTTTTTTAATTTTAATTGAAGTAGTCACGGAAGTACCAATACAAAAAGAACATGTAAACTGCCAAACAAATGCCTTAATTAATATATATTATGAAAGGAACTTACTTTTTAAATTTTGTAGGTATTCGTTTTTGTAAAACAAAGCAGGCCACCAACTTGACTACACTCGTCAGACTACACAGGTTCTTACTTGCTTGATAGCGCTATTTCTCCCATATAGAAATATACGTATAAAATCTGTACTTTTACGTATGTTAGTATTAATTCTGTAAACTAAATGCAAATGTCACACTATTTTCATTATTTTTTCTATCTAATTATCATAATAATCATTTGCATAATGACGTTGCCGAATAACTTCTTGCAGTATTTCTAGTACTACGTTTATTACAGAATAGTTTGTATTGTACATAATGTACATATATAGGTACAGCTGCAGCAGATTCATGTTCAATACAGAATACAATTGTATACATGTATGTATCATTCTACATTTACGTAATTTTACAAAAAAAATGTAATTTACACCTATATTTACATAATATCTGTAAAAATATTACATAAAGTATGTGACTGGATGCACATAAATTATGTAGTTCTGGATTTATGCATTTTTGCATTAAAAATAATGTAATACTACGTAAATGTGAAACATACATAAATATTATTATAAAATTTTACATATATTTTATGGAATATTACATTTATTTTTTACAGTGTAGCTTTGACACAATTCGAAAAAATTGGTTTCATATACTTTTGAAGTAAATAAATTGAAAAAATCTGTTGTGGCCAGCATAAGACCTTCCGTTAATTTGATGTATTTTGAACAAATCCCATACCAAAAGTTCATTGGAAAAGATTCTATATATCCAGTAAAATTGTAACACGAACATAATACAATTTCCAAATTTTAAAACCGCAGGTCGATATCTCTTTTCGTTCTCGAGATATTTAGATTCAAAGTTAGGTTCAAAACTGCCCATTTTTGGGTTATTACCCAAAAATGGGTTGAGATACGAATTTTGCGACAACACCATTCGATTCTACGGGAAAAATTACATAAGTATACCAATTTTCAGAATTTTTGAACACCGCATACAATCTCTAAAGCAAAATAGCTGAAAATGGCGAAAAATTGCAAAAATCTAAGATGTACGATTATTTCAGATTTTGGTCATTTTTAGGGGTGTTCAAGCTTTTATTCATAAAAAATGAACCGGTTGGACAAAATTTATGAAAATTGCTATACTTATGTATTTTTGTCCGTAGAATTCAAAGGTGATGTCGCCAAATTCACATCTCGACCCATTTTTGGGTTAATACCCAAAATTGGGCCGTTTTGAGCAAAACTTTAAATCTAAATATCTCGAGAACGAAACGAGATATCGACCTGCGGTTTCAAAATTTGGAATCAACGCATTGACGAGTATCTAGATACATAAAAATTAGATTTTTGAAAATTTTGAAGTTTTTATCTAAATGTAGGGTATATTGACTTTAGGGGTAATAATTTAAAAATGGGTAGAGATATAAACTTGGTAGTAATATTATTTGATTGTAAAGAGAATGTTACGTAAGATTTAGAGTATTTGAACAACTGTGTGAATTTTTAGAAATAAAAGTATTGAAATAAAAATGGATAAATGCTATAAAAAAGTTCATCAGAAAAGATTCTATATATCCAATAAAATTATAACACGAAAACATACTATTTTTTACAAATTCCATACCAAAGTTCATTTGAAAAGATTCTATAAATCCAATAAAATTATAACATGAACATACAATATGTAAATTGCACTTGACAATTTCTTCTTTCTTCTTCAGCTTTCTCCAATTTTATTAGGGGTCACTGTTTCTTACTCTTCTCTTTCACTCATTCCTGTCCAACACATCTTCTTCTTTATAACCAAAATTTAATCCAGCTCTTCAAGCTATCAAACGTGCTTATTCATTAAAAACACACCAACGAATTTTTTGACCAAAGACAATACCTTCCTTACCTAAAGGTGACGGAAGGTAAAAATGTGTTACACTGAAACAGATAATATGAGATTTAAACAGATAATATATAATTGATTTTTCATTTTCAACTTTTTCACTCCAAAAAAATGATAATGTATCTTTTGTTCATGTCTACAACAAAAGAATGTAGACTTGTTATATATCATTGAAAAGCTAATAAAATAATCAAAAAGGTGAGATTATTTTCAACATAGTTTCCCATTAAAAAAAAAACATAAGTTTGTGTTATATCTCGAGGATTATCACGTTTTAAAAAAATCTAATTACTCCATTTTATTCTACGTAAAAAACGGTACGAAATTTGTTAGAACAATTAATAAAAAGGATATGAGATAGTATCGAAATGAGCGAAAAACGAGTTTTTACCTGTAGCTCAGAAACAAAAGATCGAAAATTCTTGTGGTGACTATTAAACTTTTCTCAAATAATTACCCTGGAATGTGCAAACGATTTTGCTGTGTCTTTAATATTGCCCAAGATACCTTAAATAACATCGAAAATGAGACACCTATACAACCACATTAAATCATTTTGTACTTGCGAAGATTCGCTGTCAGTTTTTTATGAAATTTATAACGCCTACATTTTACTGTTACTTCCTCGAATTTCAGTAATTTACAATATGTAATACCTAAACAAAATATTTAAATCTCCTACACTAATTTATCAATTAATTCAATCAAATTTTCCTTTAAAAAATTCACTGTTAGTTTGCAAAAAATGTGAAATTAACATATAACATAGTTATGGTTCCATTTTTGTGTGATCGTCCGTTATTCTGTTCGATTGTCGCATGGCATTTCTTGCTTGATTTAGTTTTGTTGTAAAGTCGAGTATTCAAATTCTTCTGTATTTCATTACAAATGTACTGCGGAGGCGGCTCGGTTAAGATCTGTCCACCGCTGTCACCAGAAAGAAGAAGAAATGCTTGACAGGCAATTAAACATTCACGAGGAATTTCAGTAGGCTTGGAGATATTCACTTTTGTTTTTTGTTCAATTTAAGGAGATGTTGACAGAACAGAACGGGTTCTTTTGTTTAAACAAAACGAGAACAAATAAACTTACACTTTGTATTAAAATTAAGCAGATAAATAATGAAGCTTTTTTTGGAGATGGAAAAAAATTTACACAATTTTCTTTTGTTTTGCGCCTTTGAATTTAGTGATATATTGTTTTAGACATCTTTTAAATAGAGAAACCTAAGATTGTGATTAATTTTCTGTTCAAAAATACAAAATACGGGCAGTAAGAAGAAGTAAAAAATTGTCATTACTAAATGTACAGCAAGCAGATTAGCACCCTTAACAATGAAAGGTAAAACATCGTGATGATACATCAGTTTATTTTTAAATTATAGTTATTTATGTATCAAGTCACTGAAGTTCTATTTTTTTCACAAATGTGGAATTTATTTGCCGAGGTCCGCAGAGCCGAGGAAAATAATCCGTATGAGTGATAAAAGGAGACTGCTGAAGTGTATATTACTTTTTATTTGAAATCGAAAAATTGTGAAAATATAAATAATATTTATTTTATAGGTTATTTTGAAAATAAATTGTCATTCTGATAGTCAATGTTGCTAAGGGCGTCAATATGTTGGAGCTGCGATAAAAGCTATAAGAGCGACGATAAGAGCAGCGATAAAAGCGAATCAAATCTATCTTTCTTTGATGTGTTTATAGTGGAGCTACGATAAAAGCTATAAGAGCGACGAGAAGAGCAGTGATATAAATGTTGCTGACAATATTGTTAAAGCTATTTGTGTCCTACATAACGCAATCATTGACATGGAAGGCATTGAACATCATTTAGAAGATACGTTAAATATTCCAAAACAATCAAATACCACAACTAATAATGATAGACCAACCCTGGTTGCACAAAATATTCGTGATTTATTTAAAACTTACTTGTGTCACAATCCTATTGTAAATGACGTATAATTTCTGACAAAAAGTACTGTAACCTGCAATTAATATAAATAAACATCCACTTGTTGAGTTTAAATTACTCGCCACTTCATCCCATAATTTATCCAACACATATCTGTTGTGATGGTTTTTATTTGTTTGATCCCATAATGGAGATCTAACAAATACTTCGCTAATTAATTTGTCCACCTCCATCTCTAGCGTAGCGTCTTGCCTAGTGTTGCCGCGAAACGAGATATGTCGAGAAACACTCCACTCTCGTCTCGTCATATATTTCCTTACTTTCTCTCGATCTGGACTCGAGTCTCGAATTTCTCGAATTTATAATTAGAAATAGTAACTAAATTAACATTACAAGCAACATGAATATAATAAACGGGTACCACTGATTAAAACATTATTTTACTAAGTCTGGTGTTTGAATTGTATAGCATTTTCTTCTTACTAAAACCCAATAAATCAAAAATTAAGTAAATATGAATGTAAATGAAGTGGCAATTAAAATATTTATTTATACCGACAAATATTTTTTTTGTATAATATTTATGTAATTTAAAAAAAAAATCGAGATATCGCTGCATCACTTGTCTTGCCTCGATCAGAGCGTAGAAATACATTCAATTCGTTCTCGACGCTCTTATCGCTGCTCAGCTCTTAAGCGTAGCTTTGCGCGCTGCTTCAATGTAAACACCTACATTTAAATCTATACATTCATTCGCACTGCTTCGCTAGTATCGCCGCTCTTATCGTTTATCGCAGCTCCGACATAAACACAGCCTAACTTCGGACTAAAGAACACTAAAAATTACGGTGTTTTATCTCAAACTTAATCATCGGAATTATTTATTATTCATATTTCTTATACATATTTTTGTCATTTTACGTACAATTTTACTATTGTACATCGCACACCTGGCCAAATTATCTTACATGTACAGCAATTATCATAAGGTTGGCAATACTGCTATTGCATGAAATCGTCGTATAACGGAATACTTTAGCTTTTAATGACGATTTTTGTGCACTATTGTGACGATTTCAAATAAAATAATTTTTTGCCGATTGACATTAAAAGTGCTATTTTTTGACAGCCAACAGTCTGTAAAATGTCACTTTTACTGCCTATTACATAGCAACTGCTATACGAACGCATAGCAACCATTCAACAAACGCGTAGCATGAAGATTTGATGGGGATAACTTTCAAAATTAAAAATAATAAATTAATACTAATTCTAAAATCGGCAAAAAATAATCTGTTTAACCCGACACTAAACATAGATTTATACCTTCGACAGCATTTATTGTTTATTGCCTCGGCTTCTTCTCGGCAATGAAACTGCAGCCTTTGCTGTAATCTGGTATTTTAGTGCCTAGTTAAACAAATTACTATTCTTTTAAAAATTTGTTATATCTCCTGTAACAATGGACCATTTGCATTGAGAATGAGACTTCTATTGTAAATTTTTGAAACTTCAATTTGTATTCTCTGGAAAGCGACATCTAGAGAATTATAAAAAGTGACAGCTTTCACCGGAAACCTGCCGGACTCATTTTTCTTTTCATTTGATTTGTTTTTGCGCCCCGGGATACAAAATGTATTCCAACCATGATTTTAGTAAAGACAAAAACACTTCTTATTTGGTAATGAGAGAAGACAGATTGACATAAACAACCATGAAGTATCGGGCCTTTTATGCAATTCAGAATGAATGTTGACCGTTTATTAATAGGTTATGTTAATGTATAAAAAATCGTTCATTAATGACACCATTAATGCATGATTTCTTATTAATAAACGATTTTAGTGAGCAACCACAGGTACCTCATAATATTATAGAACAATGAGGTCATGCACGACTTTTTTTTATAACTTTAATCGATAGAGTAATGAAAAATAATATACCCGTATTTTTTATTTTTCCTCAAATCGATCTTTAATCATGAAAAAATTGTAATTGAAAATGACATTCTTTAAAATGAGGCTGCTAGACCCCCGCTTCGTCCCTTGTCATGACGTCACAGAGTGACAGGCACGACCATTTTGATTTTCACATTGTCTTAAACGTCAAAGTGACATTTAAAGATAACCTAAAATTTATGAAAGTAAACATGTCGATGGAACGTTGTTTCGTGCCAAAATAAAGAATAAAATAATATTCTGCAATATATTCAATGTCTCACATGCGTTTATAACCTTTTACCATCTAATCTCAATAAAAAAGTGAAGGATCCATTTGATGTAACGTGTAGATAACATCACGCCAAATGAAAATTATATTTATAAAAATAAATAGAACGATGTTATATTAATATATTATAGCATATTCAGATATGTTATCCTCAATTTATAGTTTATATATATTTTTCTTTAAGAAATTGTGTCCATATAAAATGGCTGTTTGAAATGAGTCTGAACTTCGTTCGGAACGTTGTGACGACAAAACATGGCTGGTTTTTGCAACTTTTTAAAAATATCATACAATAAAACAATTTTATACAACAAAAAATGTAAATAAAAAATAATTTAATCATACTGAACGATAAATTAGACTATCCTTCTTCGATTTAAACAGAAAAAAGGTGTAATTATTTTTTTTTGCATGACCTCATTGTCAAAACTTATGGGTCAAACGTTACTAACAATTGTCGCAGTCATTAATCACTCTCATTATCACAATTGATAGTTAAATAACTATATTCAGTAGATATTGATTTGACAACTAAAATCCAATTTTTACCTTCCGTCACCTAAAGGTAAGGAAGGTATTGTCTTTGGTCAAAAAATTCGATGGTGAGTTTTCAATGAATAAGCATGTTTTAAGATTCCTAGAATACGATTTTACTAGTTTTACGTTGATGTATGTATGTATGTATGTATGTATGTATGTATGTATGTATGTATGTATGTATGTATGTATGTATGTATGTATGTATGTATGTATGTATGTATGTATGTTTGTATGTATGTATGTATGTATGTATGTGTGTGTGTGTGTGTGTGTGTGTGTGTGTGTGTGTGTGTGTGTGTGTGTGTGTGTGACAATTTTTTCTCCGACAATAACTCCAAAACTACTATTCTAAAAATTACGATTCTTTCGCAATCCTCTTCTTTACCTCCATATGAAGAGCTGATTAGATTTTGGTTATAATTCGTCAGCCGGAAGTTCCCTTATTTCTTAACAGTTTTTCTTGAAAAAAAGAAACGCAGTTAAATATCAATTTTCGACATGTGATTATCAATATGAAAGATTATCTTATTCTCTATTCGGTTGATTATACATTTTTCTTCATATTCAATAGATATAGAATTATAGAATTAAAAAGAGATTAACTTTCAAAAATCAGTCAGCTTTGCTAATATTATGGAAACAGCTGATATATTCAAAAAATTCTAATTGACAGATGTCAGTGTCATGGGCAAAACCAAAGATGAAAAGTATAGGCTCAGAAAGTTGTATAACTGACAGAGTGTCCCTCGCAAGTGACTTGCAGTTGCAGCCTCGCCTCAAGATTGGAAATTTCAAAGAGCAAAGAGAAGATGGAAGGACTGTGTCGCAGAAGATTTGAGAGAGGAAGAACTATGTGAAGAAGATGCGTTGGACAGGAATGAGTAGAAGAGAGGAGTAAGAAATAGCGACTCCTAATAAAATAGGAAAAACCTGAAGAAAAAAGAAGAAAGTGTCAAGTGCAATTTACATAGTGTATGTTCATGTTAAAATTTTATTGCATTTATAGAATCTTTTCAAATGAACTTTTGGTATGGGATTTGTACAAAATACATCGAATTGACGGAAGGTCTTGTGCTGGCCACAACAGTTTTTTTGTTATATATCAGCACACTTGATTGGTTAATTTTTTTAACCAATTGTTAAAAATTAGTTAAGAATAGGCACGCATATCATCAACAACATGTAATAGTAATTTACGTAACAAGACCTGAAAGTGATGCTTTACTGGGTGAGCAAGCATATTCCAGAGCGAGCCGTAGGCGAGCTTTGGAAGCTTGTGAGCCCAGTATAAACACTACAATATTTTTTTTGCGATCCTGAAAAAAGAATAAAAAAGTATTATTTTATTTTTTACTGCGACCAAATAAGATATAAATAAACAACTGATCTCCATAGAAACATTTAGCTTTACCGGTCCCGGGATCGGTAAAGTACTTTCCGATCCCTTATAGACAACTTTTCGAGCTAGTTCAGCAAAGAAGGACTTTCCGGTCTAAATAGTGATCAGAAAGAGCTCATTTTCTGGGCGATCGCGAAAAAATAATTTCACAAGGCAGTTCGGACTTCTCAGTCAATCATGCGCACAACACCAGTGCAAATGGTCCATTATGTTGCCATGGCATGCGTAGAAACACTTGCGTTGCTACGTGCCGTTGTAAAGTACCGTAAACACTAAACAATTGGAGGACGTGTATGTTGTGGTATACTGGAGCTAGAGTGCTTTGCTAGACGGCTAGGTCTCGATCTCGACTCTTGTGCAACACAGCTGCAGATCTGATCAACTATGCAGTTGTCCTCGATACATTTTTTCTCTCTCTTTGTTATATTATCTCATGTAGGTTGCTCTGATTTGACTACTGTGTACGAAACAAAATCACATTTCCGTAAAATAAACATCTGCGATGATAAAGAAATTTTTAATTGTGGAAGTTTTTATAGAATTTGTATGTGACGAGGAGAATATACTATTACGTAATTAAAAGTCATATAGGTACTCAAACAGATATTTATTTTTACATTATAATATTAAAATTCACTTAATAATAGACGACAGATTTGGATAGAGGTATGTCCCGTTGAAATTTTGACTTTTTAAATGATTCGTCAAGTGATGGTGACAATATACCCTACACTGTAAAAAATATTAGCGATTTTGTCGAAAAGTTATAGTAATTTTTTATGCAATAACAAATTTTACATAAACTATGTAGACTTACATTTACATAGCAAATAATTCTATAAATTTGCTAATTCATCCTTACAAATATAAAAAAATACTAGAACTACTATGTAATATTTATATTACAATAAATATATGAAATTTTACGGTGAAATGTTAATATTTCTATAACAATTTTGTCAAATTTTATAAGAACTATGTAAAAATAATTCTTTTTATTTTAGTTTCTATTTTTACAGGAGCTATGGACAAATTCTAAATTTATTATAGTAAATTTAAAATACTATTTGTATTTATTACAAGTTTAGAGGTAATTACTACAAATATTTGTGTTTTTATAATGATATATTTATATTTGTATAACAATTTTGTCAAATTTTATAAGTATATACTATGTAAAAACTCAATGTTTTTATTCTAGTATATATTTTTACATGAAATAGGAGTAAATTCTAAATTTATTACAGTAAATTTAAAATACTGTATGTTATTTATTAGAAATTTAGAGTTAATTACTATATTATAGAATTTACATGATTTTAAGTAGGCTTAGCGGGATTGGACTTGGGCAGAGTAGAAAATTAGGCTCTAGCCCGGGGAATATAAAACATAAACATAATCTATTACTACGTGAAATTTATTTAAAATATAATGAAAAATATGTACTTTTACTAAATTATGTGGAATTTTATGGAATTTATGTTTATGTAATTTTTAAAATGGTAGACAAAATTGCATTTAACTGTAAATTTACTATAATTCACTTAGGCAATTTGGACGCTAATAACAATGGGGGATTACGGCTCAATCGAAATAAAGGAAAATAGTAAAAAAATACTAATGTATATGCTGAGTAACGAATATTAATAAAAATATGAAATGGAATAATTGAGATATATCGGAAATAAAGGGTTTTTAGTTATAACGCTTCGACATTAATATGAAAATATTTTGATTGGCGACCGAGAAACCGCCTATACATGCATTACAAATAGCGTGTTAGGAGGTGGGATTACTACCAATGGAAGTTAAGAAATTCAAATTCGAAAGGAGGGGCTAACATTCCTGTACTACAGTTTCCAAACAGTTTTTATTTTAACATAAATTTCTTGCATTAAACTTAATAATTTAAATACTCCTGTAATTATAAAGTATGTATACTTATACAGTGTTATAATATTCATTTATTTTTATGTAAATATAACTTAAAATAGCATATATTTCAAGAACATTTAGGTCCATGATGAAAACAGTTTGATATAAAAACACATAAATGTGACGTCACGTCAATCTTTTCAAAATTCGGGAGACCATAACTCGCTTATTAATAGGAATTTTTTCACCGAATTTTCATCAATAGACTTAGTTTTCCTAATATTTTCAGATGAAATTATAAAAAAAAAAATGGTGTGCGAATAGTTCTATGAACAAAGCTAATATGTAAATTGAGAACACTGTAACTTCAGTAAAATTAAAAATTAGTTACTTTCATAAAATGTTTTCAAGGTGCATTATGTACTCTTGTGTTATAAAAAACTCAGTAATTAAAATGTCAGATATGTTCTATAAAAATGTACATTTCACAAAATATGTACTTAAATAATAACTACTACTATAACAGCAAGGCGTACAAACATGGAATTCCGGAAAAAAATTGCAAAATGCTTCGCTGACAAATTTTAGAATATTTAAAAAAGTGACCTTTAGTTAGCCATAGACCCACAGATTTGTTAACAACAAATTTTAATGGCTTATCGACATACAAAATTTATGGACACACATTATTTTTCTCGTAAAATTAAGATATATTGGTCGAAGATTGATAGCCATTTGATAGGCTGTTCATACATACCAAATCTGTCAATAATTTATATCTTCATCAATCAGTAATTTATGGAAAAGTTTATTTGTGGCTGAGTGCCAATAAAAATTGCCTTCTAACTCATTGTACAGTAATTTTGTTATTAGTCTGGTGATATTTTCGTTTGAAATAAAAAATGATTTGTCTTTCGTGACAGGTTAACGTACTGGGTCATAATCGATCAAATATTAATACGTTCTGACGTCATGTAAGTTTTACAAGTGGTTTGCAAATTTAATTTTTCAGGACGTGGACCGTTAGGTGACGATGACTATAAAAGGAGAGCTCAGATTTGATCTGATTGAATGGGATGGGGAATAAAAGATGAATGACAAAGATAATACGGTATAATAATGTAGTTAACAATAAAAGTTGTACACATAAGTTTATATAATAGAAAATTAAAACGCTTTTCTAGCGTAATAGTATGTTTTAATAAAGCTTCACGATTGCCGAGAGTACGAAGAAGGCCAGAGAGAAGATGGAAGGACTGTGTCGGAGAAGACTTGAGAGAGGAATAACTGTGAGAAGATGCGTTGGACAGGGAAAGAAGAGTAAGAAACAGTGACCACAAATAAAATAGGAAAAAGCTGAAGAAGAAGACGGGAATGTGAAGGAGGTTTAATATGTATTAATTTACCAAAAAGTGGCCGACCCAAACTTTGGTAGATATTGAATACAGTTTTCACAATAAATTGTACAATTTTCACATGACACTACCCTTCGTAAGGGAGGTATAGGGATCGTGCTGAAAATCACATATCGAGATTTTAGTAAATGACCACGTTTTAAGCAGGGCATCGAACCCGCCTAAAACTGGGTACGGTTTAGGTTCAGGTTAATTTGTTTTTTGAAAGATGGGTTCGGGTGCGGTTCTGGTTCAAGCATTAATAAAATTTGTGGTTTTGTTCGCGGTTCAGGTTCGAAATAATGTAAAATGAGAGCCGGAATTTATGCAAAACGCAACAAGAAACGAAAACAATTTCCACGAAAAGTCAGCCCAGATAGCAACGCAGACGCCTAAGACGTCGATTATCGGCTGTATTTACTTTTCGAACTAAAAATTAACCTGAACCGCAGTTGAACCCCGAACCTGAATTTTAATACGCGGTTCGGTTTCGACTCAGGTTCAATTAAAAATATATCTGAGGTTCGGTTCTTGGTTTGGGTTCCTTAAAATGTTATGGTTTGGTTCCGGTTTTGGTTCGGTTCAGGTTCGGGTTCGATGCCCTGGTTTTAAGGTCCCTAGAATCAAATTTTAACATGTGTGTGTGTGTGTGTGTGTGTGTGTGTGTGTATGTATGTGTATGTGTATGGATTTTGTTAACGCTCTAACTCAAATACTATCATTCATAAAATTCTGAAACCTTGTATTTCTACCTTATTCTAATATGAAAAGAAACCATTAGATTTTGGTGTAAATTGGATAACCGGAAATGGCATTTTACCTGAAGCTTATAATGGTTTTTCTTCAAAAAATACCATTAAATGCAATTTTTTCGAATTTTTTTCATTATGTAAATTAAAGATTACTGAATTTTCTACAGAAATACATTAATACTTTTTCTATATATTTTACAGATAAATTTAAAAATCAATTTTTTAGAAAATCCGGAAGCTTAAGATAAATACAATTCCTTTGTTACACAGTTCATGTTTCAAATGAATGTAACTACAGGTGAATGTCACTGTTAAAAAACGAATCACTTCGAATTAATAATAGTGACATTTTAAAAAGAAAATAGTAAATAAAGCAATAGTTATATGCAATGGAACAGTTTGCAGCATTAGTAAATACGGAGGTATGTATTTAAATTAATAAAAATCAAATAACTGGAGGTTTTGTGTTGGCCACATCAGATTTTTATCTAACATATTATGTTGTACGTATACCTATCATAGCAAACATGCTTAACATCTCTGAAGCTTATACTATACTATTTTCATTATCTAATAGATTCCACGTTGCAAATTCTAAAAATGTGCTTTCTCGTATCGTAGGAGTTAGTCTTGTATCTTTATCTGGTTATAAACAGTAACTTCTTTCACGACTGCAGCCGGTATCTGTTAGCAGATCATGTTTATTGTTACTACAATAATATTACATGTTCTTAAACAGCAGAGCTCGAATTTAAAGCCAAAGATAAATGAGTTGGGTGTTTCTTTGTCGTAAGAAAAATTGTTGAGAGAATAGCTGTAAGTGAAGAAAGTTAGAAAAGTATTACATCAGAAGAAGAACGATACTTGTAAATAACTTTCGCCTCATTTGTTATTTTATAGTTGGAAATATTTTCTAAATAAATACTAGTGTATAACAAAGTGAATCTTAACAATAAATAAAAAAATTGGCAGCTTCTTATTTATTACGAAAGGACAGGGTTCACAGGAATAAATGTTAAACAGTAACCAAAATAAGATGCAATGTTCATTTTCATTAAATTTCGTAACTTTCATTATGAATTATATGGGAGAAATAATTTGAGTACCTACTCAAAAAAGATAAATTAGATATACTAACTAAATTGTAGCAAAATTAAATAAATATTTCATCACGTATTACCTGTTTCTGAGTGTACCAATCTACTCTGTACACAGATTTTGGTAATAATGATGACATATTTGTACCAATCTGCTTTGTACACAGATTTTGGTAATAAAGATGACATATTTGTACCGTGTGGGCGTTTACCAGGCGTCACCTCGCGGGACTCATTGCTGGTGTGGAGAGTGCATCACAGGGGTCACTTTTGTGCCATTTAAAATTCAAAATACTTGGCGTCGGTCGGGATCGAACCCGGTTCCCCAGATTCGCGACCAGACACTGAGGCAAATTCCTTATTTTTCGTTCTAGTAACATGACTCATTAAATATTCAATGAACTAAGTTGATTTAGTTAAATTTTGTAAATTTGTAGTAGCAAAATAAAATAAAATTAAATACAAAATTAGACGAAATGACTTACCTTTTATATCGTAATAAATATTAAACTAAAATCATGAAATTAACTAAAGAAATATTTAAATTTTCTATTTAATTTACCTAACTCAATAGATAAGTTACCATAAATTGTAATGACACCAAAATATATAGTAATATTAAATAAAATAAAGAAATAAGTAATTAAAGTAACCATTTGCATATTTAAATTGACAATATTTTACAAAATATTTATTATCTATTTCAGATTAGTTAAATGCTAAATTTAATTTCGTAAATTAAACTAAAATATTAGACATATTGCCTAAAAAAATAATATCTACTTATAACTACTCAAAATTTCAATTTCATGTCCTTTTTTGATGGGTTCCCGTGACCGCGTGCCTCAGTGTCTGGTCGCGAACTTGGAGAACCAAGTTCGAGACCGACCAACGCCCACATATTTCGAATTTTAAATGACACAACAGTGACCCCTGTGGTGCACTCTCCACACCAGCAATGAGTGCCCTTGAGGTGACGTCTGGTAAATGCCCGCACGGTAGAGATATGTTTTCATCATTACCGATATCTGTGACAAACCAGAGTTCCACACTTAGAAATAGGTAATATACCGTGATCATATATTTATTTTATCCTTTTTTTTCTGTGTACATTGATTTTTACTCAGATGTACCCGTATTTTTGGACAGCCTATAGTATACCAAATGATATTTAATGGGCAGTCAAACATGTTCCAGAGAGTGCATTATAACCTGTAATAGTTATTTTTATGCAACAAACAACTGTCTTTGGCCAGTTTTCTACACCTAGTAGTTAGCAGTTCTTTATTTTAATTGAAATTCTTTTTCATCATTCAAATTATAAACGCTCGATTGACTGTGATTTTTATCACAAAAATATTTAAAACATGGAATTTTATTCACTTCCTTATAGCTCCAAATCATGCAAACAATTTTTCAACAGCCTCCGTGTTTTGACAATTAAAACAAATAATAGCAGGCCTTGCTTCTGTTTAAACACTTGAAGGCTGAATATGAATAAAACAGAACTGCTATTAGCTTTTATGAAAAGTAAACTTTGTAAGATGTAAATAGAATTTAAATGCTTTTAAAATAATTTATTCTTGTCAGTTGTAAATCATTGAACTCTGAAACATATTGGATGATTAAATATTAAACAGTTAAAAAATGTACGGTAATTTAACATAAAATTTATTATAAAAATGAATGTGTATTTATAGGAAAATTTAGTTCATAATTAATATATTTACTATAATTATAATATGTATGTTAACTACTCGCATATATCAAATTTATATTAATAGGTAATCATTGTACCGTTCTACAGATTATAGTAATTCCAACTATAAAATTTAAATATAATCATATATGTCACTATAATGACAATGTTTATTGCAGTTAGTATATTATAAATATTACAAATTATATATTTTTATTTCAATATATTAACAATAACAATACGTATTAAGTGCCAGATTTAGAATTCATGAATACATAATGAGTTTTATAGTGCGCTTTTGTTAAAAGTGACGTTTAGTCTCATTAGAATATAATATAAAAGCGCGCTTCATAATAGCACTATTGATATAATAGTGTGTTCTGAATACAGGCCAATGTTTGTACTTTTAAATAAAATATAAATATCATCACGGCGTATTAACAATTTCTACTCGTAAATGTGCTATTCTGCTTCTTTACTTAAATAAGTAACACACGAGACACACAGACTGATGACAGATGTAAACATCGCTCTTAACTTCACGTGCGCATACTATAACTAACCGTTAATGATAATTAATTTTTGTAGTGTGTCTCGCGTGTTACATATTTTATATAATTAGAATAATACTACCTTTTTAGTTTAAGTTCTGTATTTATTTATTATTAAAACCCAACGTTTCGGCGCCATAAACTGGTGCCTTCTTCGGGGAAATTGACATAAAAATGTGAAAAAAACAAAAACAACAAGTAACCAAGGTAACAAGAAAAGTTCGTAAATGTTACCTTTTTTATGTATACAATTTTCTAGACAATATGTGCATGCCCGGCAATAACTTGGACGGCGAACATGCATCTTCTCAGGAAAACTCCTTTTGCCAGAGGAAAAACCGTCCCAAAAACTGGCAGAGAAATGATCTGTATTATTAATATGAGTTCTGAAAGATATTTTAATAATATTTTATATAATTTATTGTTATTTTTATAAATAATTAAATAAAAAGATTGGCGCCAGAAATAGTCATGAAAAACACACCCCACTCCTGTGACGTCGGCGTACGTACATTATGTCGTTCCTAGCTAATAGGAAAACAGATAACGTTATTTATATAAATAAAAATAGGCGATAGTTTGTCACATGTTAAACTGTATGTACTCTGACGTCACATTATGTTTCTGTCATGTGCCTTTTTAAAAATATTACACAAATTACAATATTTAATTGTAAAATATCTATGGATATTTTGTGGTATTTTCAAATTTGAGGCTCTTTAAAAACAATGGGTGAGATTCAGTGGGTTGTATTAGCGTGTTTTAAGCTAAAACAGTCCTTTGTCAAAAATATTTTGGCAACTTTGTAATACCTGTCAGAAAAAAGTGAGAGACCAAAGGATCAAATAAAGAAAAAAATATTATTAACTGAAGTAAGAAAAAATGAACAAATGTCAAAACTGATCAAAACGGGGGTTGAGATATTTTAAAATTTATTAACATTCACGTATGAAATATTTGACACATAAAATTTGACATTTTACTAACCTAATTTTGCAATAATGAGTTTCCTTTTACACCTTCCATTTACAATAATACTTCCTCATTTGACTAAAGAATATCTGTATTACTTTTCCCTGTGGTAAAATTTCTAAATCACAACTGAATCTCATTGATACATGTGGAAAATATTACAATGTTGCCATATACTTAATACAAGATTTAATACAAACCTTAATACAACCCACTGAATTCCACCCATATAATCTTTCAAAATTTTGTCATAAAAAAATTCTTGCATCAATCCTCCATCTATGAGTGCCCGTGAGGTGACGCCTGGTAAGCGCCCACACGGTAAAATATATCGTCATCATTACCGATGTCTACATGTGTTGTAGATACTGGCACACCCAGAAATGGGTAATATGCCGTGATGATATATATATATATCCTATTACCTAGGTTTTTCAACTTTTTTTAGAAACACTGTAAAAGGAAGAGTTAAAAGTGAAATATTATTTAAACTAGTTATTTTTTTATTAAAATGCACCACTTATTATATTACGGGGTCCCGTGGCCGCGTGCCTAAGGCTGTGTCCGATGTCGCATTTTGGCATTTAGTTTTTAGGATTTAAGTGTTCTTCACATAAATACAACTCCGAGTGGCACACCAATGGGATCCATTTGTTTTATGGCAACACTTTAGAACAACAAAAAATGAATTCTACAATTCGATTCAACTTCATGCTTAAGAGTCAATTTTTATATTATATTTCATAAAACAGAATCTGAGAAGCTATATTTGACAGTAACTTTGACGTTTTTTACAAATTGTAGCAACGATAACGATCATGATTTGTTTAAATAGTGCGCGTCAGCTTCAAGGCGTAGTGTGCTCCTGCAAAACCCTAAAGTCTAATTCCTAAAATCCTAAATAATCACTAAGGCTGGGTCCGAACCCCGAATGGCACACTAGTGATATCCATTTGATTGTATGGCAACACTTTAGAATAACAAAAATAAATTATACATTTCAGTTTAATTTGATGCTTCAAATTAAAAATTAATATTATCTTTCATAGAATAGAAGCTAAGAAGTTATTCTTTGACAGTAAATTTGACGTTTTGTTTAAATTATAGCAACGAACATGATTTGTTTAATTAGTGCGCGTCAACTTCAAGGCATAGTGTGCTCCTGCAAAACCCTAAAATCTAATTCCTAAAATACTAAAGAATCACTAGATTTAGGGCATATAAATTTAGAATATAGATATTAGGGTGATAGAAGTGCAACATCGGACACTGCCTAAATGTCGCGAACCTGGGGAACCGGGTTCGACCCCGACCGACGCTAAATATTCCGAATTTTAAATGACACAAAAGTGACCCCTGTGGTGCTGTGGTGCACTGTCCACGCCAGCAATGAGGTGACGCCTGGTAAACGCCCGCACGGTACAAATATGTCACCACCATTACCGATATCTGTGTGGCACACCTAGAAATGGGTAATATGCCGTGATGATATATTTATTTTATTTTACTTATTATATTTATCAGTACACGTTTTTGTTTCTCTTAAGACAACTATTACGGGACGGGGGTAGTAAAATTTTAAAAAAGAATTAACATTTGCTTTCCAATATTTTAATTTCTACTGTACAATTTATTTACATTCGCTCGAAACAAAATGGTTATTATTTAATGTTTGAAAAAACCATAACAACTCCTTATATGCAAATCTAATCAACAACAAATAACCTTCCAAGGCCCCGTCAATTCAATTCATTTTCTAATATTTAAAGTCCTTGAAAATGCGAGAAAAGCATGCCTTCCCCACCAGCTTATGCTAATCAACAAGTTTTGTTTCCTCACCATGGTAACTCCATGTCATTCGCGAGTTGACTGCTGTGTTCACCTATTCACACACGTACGTGAATGTAGTGTATGAGTAACACACTATACTAGCGATACTATGTGAGGTTAGGACGATAGTTTCGAGACTTTATAGTGATGTAGTGAGTTGATGTTTGTGATCATAAAGGATTAAATAGTGAAAGGAATAGAAAGAAAAAAACAGTCATAAATTGTGAGTAGATATAAACGAGTTTATTATAAATAGTTTTATTTGCAACCATTATTGAAATATAGGCATTTTCTAATTTTTTAATGAAAAAATAGTTTTCTTGCCTAGGAGTAGGGTTACCAAACGTCCGGATTTGTCCGCATATGTCCGGATTTTTAGACTCTTGTCAAGATTCCGCCCAGACTTTGAAATTGTCCGGACTTCTTCAAAAAACGAACAAAGTGATCAACATTATCTAACGTAAATTATGGTATCAATCAAATGAAAATATAATCTTTGTCACTTTCTATGTGGTACATAATGAACTCAAAATATCAAATTAAAAATAATCTGTTACTATTTTCTTTGGCAGGTCAAACTTAATCAACTTAAATAAAAAAAATTCTTTATTTCTAATTCTTTGGTAGGCACATAACTCAAACAAAAAACAATCTCTTTGTAACACAAAATCCACTTAAATTACACAACATTTTCAAAAATTGGCAATTAATTAATTAGATTTTTCATACTTTTCGTATCCAGCCTCTTTATTAAGCAGATTATTTTCTTGAATGAATGTTTTATAAAAATCATCGCATGTCGTATTTCGTAAATAGTACTGGATGACCATAGAGTGCCATCACAGAAAAAAAAACATCTAAATTGTAGTTAAATTAACTAAACGAATCATTAATTTTCAGCCTACTATGTTTTCATTTAATTATCCAAGTTGATTTACTTAAATTTTTTAAATTTGTAGTAACAAATTACAATAAAATTAAATATAAAATTAGATTGAATAACTACTTTCAGTATTGAACTAAACATAAACATAAATAAAGAAATTAACTAAATATACATTTAAATTTTCTATCTACTTACCTAATTCATTAGATAAATCACCGAAAATTGTAGAACAAAAATGTAGTAAAATTAAATAAAATAAGTAATTAAAATAACTATTTGCATATTTAAATTAACGATATTTTACAAAATATATATATAGGTAATATCTATTTCGGATTAGTTAAAATGCTAAATTAAAATTTGTAAATTATATTAAATTATTAGACATAGTGCCTCATAAAATAATATCTAATTATTAGACAAATTAGACAAAATTTCAATTCTTTTTTTTCTGTGAATGAGAGAGAAAATTCTTTCTACATTTATATACACCTTGACGATGAAGATGTCCGGACTTTTCTAGGGAAATCAGATTTTTTGCCCGGATTTTTCAATTTTCTTATACGTATGGTAACCCTACCTAGGACTGAAAATTTAAATTTTCCTGTTCTAATGTAAAATTTCGAAACAATATGCGTTACTAGGATAACAAGTTAATAAAATGCACGGATTTTTGATATTCAGAAGATAATTTTATTGCATTTGTGAGCTATTAGACTTAAAATTGTCTACCTTTAAAAAATGTAGCTATATTAAAATACTTTCCTGTAAATACAGTAAAACGGTATTTTATGTTTTGGGAATTTGGAAATTACTTGCGTATGTCACCGCAAATTCTTAAAATTTTATCTTACTAATGACTAATCATATATGTTAATTAATTATTCGGAAAGTTTAAACATTTATCAATACATGCTTTTTTCCTATAACGTAAAGTTCATTCATATATTTACTATATTGCATCACTATAATTCCAAGATATCAAACTTAGATTTACTCATAAATATTACGAGTGACCTGCAATTCCTTCTCCTATCTGATGCCTGTTTTACCGAAAAGAAATTATTAGGAATCGTCACTAAAGTACGCAGACCTCGTCATTAAAAGCTTAAAAATCGGCACTAAAGTAATCCTCTATACGACGATTACATGCAGTTGCATTGTTGCCAACCTCATGATAATTGTTGTACGTGTAAGATAGTTTGGGCAGGTATTCGATGTAGGACAGTACATTTGCGCGTAAAATGACAAAAAACGAAACAAATAATTCCGATGAATAAATTTGAGATAAAACACATAATTTTTGAGTGTTCTTCAGATTGACAATTAGTTAAACATAACCTTTAAAAATAAGTATTCCTTTCATTTTCACAATTTTTCGATTTCAAATAAAATTTAATATGCACCTCGGCACTGAATTTCCGTTTTATCACTCATATGGTTTATTTGCCTCGGTCTTATATTCGTGATAAAAAGTAGAACTTCAGTACCTACCTTGATACATAAATACTTATTTTAGTAGATTTGAATTTTGCGTGACTTTTTACATGATAATTCAAAAGTTTCCTGTACTGGCAATAACTCCTATCTTCCATTTGTAGCGGAAATGAGTTATTAGTAAATTTGGGTTCGGCGTGTCTTTTAAAATTGTAATTTAAAAGTCTGCCGTAAATTTTAAGCAAAATCACAGAGAAGAAATTTGCCAGGTCACTTGCAATAGGTCAAATTTTTTACCTCTCCTTTTCAGTACATGGTTGTATTAGATTTACAATTGTATATAATGACTATGTGTGCGATTATTTTTTCTGCGTATTGATATAATTCCAAAAAGTATCGCCATTATACTTAAAATTTATGAAGTTGATATTTTCGATTTATAGTACAATATTTATACCTGTTCTTTAAATTTACGTTTTAGTATCGATATTATTTCGGTTTGGTTACAAAGTAAATTTATTTTATTCACAATCATTATAGTAATATGCAGATTCCTAACCTTTTGGAGGTTGGAAAATACGCCATTCCTAACTTTAATGACAATCCCTTGGGTTGGAAATAACAGATTTCACTTCCATCTCTTGGGTTGGAATTGTTTATGTAGGGGTTGCCTAGCAACATTGCCGTAGATCCCCATAATTAAATAGGGTAAACAAATTTTAAGACAACTGTCAAAATATTAATAAAATTAAAGGTTATAATTCATTGATTTATTTTGAAAATTATTGATTTAAAATGAGGATGATTGTGAATAAAATAGTATACATAACCTCAGTGGGAGTTTCATAACAGCCTCGCGCATTATCTAACCTCGAGGCTTCGCCTCTCGGTAATATACATAAACCCTCGGCTGTAATGAAACATCTCCCACCTCGGATGTATCGTATCGGTATCATTTTTCGGTTTCCATATTTGAAGAAATAAAATATAGGTTTCGGTCTTCGGTTACGGTTTCATAGAAAGTCAAATATCGGTTCGATTTTTGGCTACGGGTTCGTCACGGTTTGGGTCCCTGTTTATAACACACTTGTATGAGCTATATGTATTATATGATATATTTATTTGTTATATAATTTTTTACACAATCTTTTCAATGTTGTACTTGTATACTTATATCTTTTCTAGCTGCAGTATCATTTATTTATTTTAAATATCAAATGTTTGTTGTAATAATGGCTTCCTACGATTTTTATAGTTTAATTTCACTCTTTATTTCTTTACGCCTACGTTATCTCGTGTGGGTTTAATCCATTCTTTATCAAAGTTATTAAACGTTTTATTACCATAGAGAATGTATTTCGTAAATTGTGTTGTTTCTTACAAGTTTTATAGCAATTAATAAAAAGCACTTTTACAATTGCTTGGCTTGGACTTTATGGACTGTTACAACACTTGGAATGAAAATTTTAAACAAGAAATTAACACTAAATCAAAGAAGGAAGTATATCGTAGAAGATAAGATTTTTATCACTTGGTGCTTTATGTTTGTGAAATGTCAACAAATTACGAAATAAATATGCGTATAAACTATTTTAGTTTATAGGTATGTTATATTAATAACGTATAAAACTATTATATTATGAATGTTATCATTTTAATAGACGGTACAGGGACATTTATACGGAGACTTCAACCTTGCGTCAGGAAACAAAACTTTATATTTTCTTTAAGGCTGTTATTTATTGGATCAATAATTTAAAATAATTAATCAATCTTAAATGATAGGGAAGTAACTATGTGTAATAAAATAAATAAATAAATATATCATCACGGCATATTACCCATTTCTGGGTGTGCCAGTATCTACAACACATGTAGACATCGGTAATGATGACGATATATTTTACCGTGTGGGCGCTTACCAGACGTCACCTCACGGGTACTCATAGCTGGTGTGGAGAGTGCACCACAGGGGTCACTTTTGTGCCATTTAAAATTGGAAATATTTGGCGTCTGTCGGGTTCGAACCCGGTTCCCCCAGGTTCGCGACCAGACACTCAGGCACGCGGCCACGGGACCCCATGTGTAATTAAATAGTTATTTGTGTAATAAAGGTACTGAAGTTCTACTTTTTATCACAAACATGGAATTTAGTTGCCGAGGCCGTAAGGCTGAGGAAAATAAACCATTGTGATAAAGCACAACTTCAGTGCCAAGTTGCATATTATTATATTTTATTTGAAATCGAATATTTGTGAAAATGAAAGGAATATTTTATTTTTATAAGTTATGTTTTTGTACTTGCCGTCAAATAAATATAGACTGGAGATTTTTACACTGTTGCCAATTCCATTGACCATGTTGAAAATGCTAATTTATGAAGAAGCGACAATACCGCATGGCAAGGGACAGGGTGGGGAGGAGGGAAAAAATTGAGCATCAGTCCATATTTATTTGTCAGCGAGTATAACCTCCGAATATTGAGGTTATTGTAAAGAACACTCAAAATCATATTTTATTTCAATCTTATTCATCGGAATTGTTTAGTTCGTTCTTTTTGCACATATTTTTTTATCATTTTACACCCACTCAAATTATCTTATATGTACAATTATTATAAGGTTGGCAACATTGAATTTGCTTGAAATCGCCGTATAATGGACTTTAGTGGCGATTTCTGAAATTTTCATGACGATTTTTATGCACTTTAGTGACTATTTCATATAAATGTAATTTAACCTGGTACATACAGGGTGTCTCACAACTCGCGCCCCAGAGCGAATAAGGAAATACGAGACTGCACTCGGATGTGTAAGTTCCAAGAAAAAAATATCTAGCTTAAAAGATATTAGAAAAAAGACGTCTTAAAATTGACCAATCAGAGACCTACACCTTTAACTTGTGTTTGCCGTAATTTTACGTTACTAACTATGGTTTTATACAAATCAAATCTTCTTTAAAATGTGTGGACGACTGTAGTTTTCGAAAAATGTCAGTGTCAAATTAAATTTGACAAGGTGAATAAAAAAAGGCAAATTCTTACCATGTATTCACTTAGAAATGATTATAATTTTCGGAGAATGTGGACAATAATATTTTCGTTTAACACATTTTACACAGCTGCTACAACACGTTGCACTGTACGATATAAATGATGATCTCGGATGACACCTTCGCTAACTTAAATTTGTTGACAGTGAAAAGTCAACTCTAAAGTGTCAAAATTACAGTAAGTCAAACAAATTTTGTAACTCACTAGTAGTATTTTTAAAACCTAGGAACCAGTTTTATTTTGTAATAATATCATCACACCTCAAGATATCCTTCCGGGATTGGTGGATTAAAAAGTCTTGTAACTCCGTTATGCAAGCAGCCGCAAATTATTTTCTTCTATTTGTTGTCAACCTATTGTCGTCGGCAAGTGTCAGTTTCGTCTGGGGCGCGAGTTGAGAGACACCCTGTATATTCACATATATCGTTATTATCGACATCTGCGAATAAAAGCAAATTGGCACTCCGAGAAATGGGTAATAAGAATAAACCGTGATGATATATATATAATCTATATTTCTATTTAAAAACATCTTTGCGGCTTTATAACAAAGAACTAGTGATTCACAATAACATTCTTCGGCTCTCGTATTTATATTCAACTAGCAAACACTGTATAGTTGTCTGAATATTAATTGCAGTATAATTTTCATATAGACTGACAAAATAGGTTAACAATTAACATAAGATGAGTAACGTGAATTTAGTGCCTACGCGATGAAAGACTAAATTATCTGATTGGTTAAATATCGCTCTGGTCGTATTCAAATGTTTAACAAGTTTTGTTTTATTGTCGATCGAAATCAAAGTGAATAAATTACGACCAGTTTGATATCTGATTGAATTTATATGATATACAGTTATGGATTTTACAATGTTAAAAGAATTTTTAGATTTATAGATAGAATATTTTAAATAGTTACTTTGTTAGCTTATTATAGAAGTGGATATTAATATTCTAAATATTTTTCAAATTTATAGGTTGGCATTTTTTTCAAATTTCAACACTTTTTTTCCAAATTTAAATACATTCATTGCTAGTGTTGATTTACTTTAGCGATACAATATCGATACGGTAACAATACGATGACGATTCAATAACTATATGAGATGAGGCTTTTACACTAGACAATAAGTCCTCGATAACAATAAAAGTTATGAGAAAAATTTTCGCTCCAAATTTTATTATTAAATAAGGTGTAATCCAGTTGTCACAGGATATAATGAATACGTATACTAGACACAAAGATATAAGAGCTAGGGGCGTGGAAGCTACTAATAGCAGTTAAGGTAAGATTTGCAGGGGGTCTTCTTACCTAGCGTACTGGCCCGTATGTAATACTAATCTCAATAAGTATTCAGTTAAATATAAATTACGAGAAATTTAATTTGAACTTAATCTTATTTTCTTTTATTTACTATTTATATTCAAGGAAATGAGACAGTAATTTTAATAATAATGAGTTTTCTGTAAATAAAGTGGAATTAAAGCGAATACATCCCTGTTTTTATACTTGTACATTGCATGTTTATTCCTTTGCAAATTGGTTAGTTAACTTTTCGGTTTTGACTCACAGCACGACACGCAGCATGAGGTAGCTCTTATATCTCTGCCCTACTATAATACTATTACAGTAGTACCCCGCTAGTCCGACCATGGTTAGTCCGACGCTCCGGTTAATCCGACCTAGGACAGGTTGCGGCTTGATTGTGATTTTACGACCATTTTAGTTTCAGTTAGCCGGCAACTAGTGTCTATTACGTACGTTTCTGAAAATTTTATTCTTTGCAAATATTTCTTCTTGCATTTTAAATACAATTGTACGAGTATTATGTATATACATATTTGAAGTTTTGCATTATGTCAGGAGCAAAGCGTAAACACGTTAGTCTTCCTTTAAATGAAAAATTGAAGGTGCTAGAGAGACTGGATAAGGGTGAATCACTCCAAAAAAATTGCTAAGGAACTGAATGTGGGAGTTACTACAATAAAAGACTGGAAGAAAAATAGAAAAAATATAGAAATTTTGTATTCTCCGGATAATCCGACCTTTTTGCGTTCCGACCATGCCCTCATTCCCGTAGGTGACGGATTATCGGGGTTCTACTGTACTTCAAATAATTTTATATTCTATATTCCGCGAAAGGAATATGGATTGACTTGGAAATAATTGTAAATTTCATTAGTACAAAAGGGGAATAACATTGTATCTTGATTTTTAGTCTTTCTTGAAAATAATGAACATATCGAAATTTTACAAGAGTGTAGAGTGCAAAATTTTATACAAAACAATATTTGTATGTGGTATGTATAAAAATAATCGGATATGCAGTCAGTTAAATACAATTTATTTCAACGCTGACGTCTCGGCTTCACAAAAATCTTCTTCAGGGCAAGAAGAAGGCTTCTATGAGGGGGTGCAATTTAAATTTTTCGCCTGGGGCGCTCAAAAGTCTCGGGCCGGCTCTGATGGTCTATTTACATGAGAACACTGTTTTTACATATCTGTAGTGTAATGTATTTATCATGAGACATTTACGAAAATTCTACCGGTAGATACCGCACTTACCGAATGCGTTCGAAAACACAAGTGGTTAATAGTTACCGTGTTCGAAAATCTACCAGGTCCATCTACCGGATCCATGAATTGTGGATCAAGTAATTCAGCCGGTAAATGCGGTAAATGAAGAATCTAACCTCAAAAAAATCTGTTGTGGCCAGCACAAGACCTTCCGTCAATTCGATGTATTTTGTACAAATCCCATACCAAAAGGTCCTTGGAACAGATTCTATACATATAATATCATGTAAAATCGAACACGAACACATACTATTTTTTACAAATTCTATACCAAAAGTTGATTCGAAAAGGTTCTATAAATCCAATAAAATTACAACATAAATATATACTAAGTAAAATGCACTAGACACTTCCTTCATTTCTTCTTCAGCTATCCCCTATTTTATTAGGGGTCGCTGTTTCCTCTTCTCTTCCACTCATTCCTGTCCAACGCATCACACAGTCCTTCCTTTCTCAAGTCTTTTGCGATACAGTCCTTCCATCTTCTCTTGTCACTTGTTAGGAACACTATGACATATCAATTTTAGATACTATACGTTCCATATTTGGTTTTGCACTTCCAACTGACATCTGTCAATTAGAATTTTTTGAATATATCATCTGTATCCATGATAAATAGCAAAGCTGACTAATTTTTCAAAGTTAATTTCTTCATAACGGTTTTAATCTACATCTATTGATTATGAAGGAAAATGTATAATAAAACCATACAGAGAAGATTATTTTCTTTAATATGTATAATAATAAAATGTCAAAAAATAATATTTTACTGCGTTTTTTTAGGAAAAACTGTTAAAAACTTCAAATAAGGGTACATCCGGTGGAGTAATTATAACCAAAATCTAATCAACTCTTCATATGGTTGTACAGAAGAGGAATACGAAAGAATTATAATTTTTAGAATTGTAGTATTGGAGTTATCGTCGGAGAAAAATTTGTCGCACACAGACACACACATACACACACACACACACACACACACACACACACACACACACACACACACACACACACACACACACACACACACACACACACACACACACACCTACAGACATCATCTTAAAAATGGTATATTCGTATTGTAGGGACCCTAAAACGTTCTTATTCATTAAAAACTCACCACCGAATTTTTTGACCAAAGACAATACCTTCCTTACCTAAAGGTGACGGAAGGTAAAAAGGTATAGATGCCAAGCAAAGTTGGAATCAGAAGTAGAATTCAGAAGTTAATTATGTTAATACAGAAGACGAGACGAGATAATGTTTAACTGCGTTAAATTTCAAATTTGTTTCATCTTTCAACTGCTTTTCATAGGTTATAAATCTACCCTGTTTATCACTTACGTTCTTAAAGTATTTATCCCGGTAGCTGTAATCTGATGAATAGCTGTTTACCGGTATATACCGGTAACAGTTCACCGGTAGAATTTTCGTAAATGCCTATTATGTGCCCTGTCGTATTTCTGAAATTTAAACTCCACTCTTACTAAAATTATTTCGTTCAAATTGTTTACAACATAAATATAAATAAATAAATAAATATATCATCACGGCATATTACCCATTACTGGGTGTGGCAGTATCTACAATACATGTAGACATCGGTAATGATGACGATATATTTTACCGTGTGTGCGCTTACCACTCATAGCTGGTGTAGAGATTGCACCACAGGGATTACTTTTGTGCGATGAAAAGTCTGCACTGACTGGGATCGAACCCGGGTCACCAGATTGGCAACCATACAATATAGGCACATGGCCATGCGACCCCATAACAACATAAAAAAAACCGTTATGGTGCACTTTTCGCACATTTTGAGTGTCTGTGAGTTGTGGTATGTTTTAAAAAATTACACAAAAACTTCAGCGTCATAACGATATTATAATTTTATACATTTATGGAAATTTGAGTGTTTCCCAAAGTTTAAGGAAAGTTTTTGACTCTTTTTGACCTTGACTGGTTGTGAACCTATCACCTTTAGTTCGCTACTGCAATTAACATCATTTAGTTAAATTACAGGGTGCATGCAAAAACAAAATTACTGTAATTACATTCCGAAAACTTCTCCGCCGAATGCTAGGCTGAAGAATGAAAATAAACCATTGGTTAAAAAATTTAAATTGCCGAACATGTAGTTTAATACCACAATAACCGATTAATGCGTGCGGGTCGTTGATTTTTTAACAACCAAAACAAAACTTTAATGAAATCGTGTTCCATTGTCTGTTCAGTGAACTGCTCTCGATAAAATATGAGTTCCTTCACTGCGATTGTCTTCTTTTTGGGGGTTTTCGGACCTGCATAATCACAGGTTGAACCAATCACGAGGCGGCTGTGATTTAGGGCGTACATGCAAAATGAAGGGAAGAACAACATCGCATCGCCTACACCAAAATGGAGATTTTAGATAATTCACGCACATGGTTGGACCATGTTAATTAAGTTTGAGTGTCATTCGATATTGGATATTGGGAAGTACACGATGTTTCTCAAAATCTGAGCTGAAATATCTTATTGAGACTTAAATTGAATTTTGCCAGTAATGATATACGAATACGAATCACCATAGAATCACTGGAAATAAAAAAATAAAAAATGAAATAAAACTAGAAAAAACCGTATATTTTTTTTATCACTTTTTGGAATACCTGTTAAATTTTTCATGTAATATTTCCTTCGTAATACCAAATTAGTCTCAAGTAATACCCTTAGTTTTCTTTAAATAGTATGGTTATTTAGGTAGTCGAGTGTGATGTTTTACGAAATTAGCACGAGATAAAAAATACTATTTACACACGAATTGCATGGAATATTTTTCCTATAACCGAAATGTTCTCAAAATACTGAGTTTTAGTGTACAGGCAACTTCAAAAAAATATTGTTAATGTTGGTTGACAAGTAAATTAGCCGAATGTGCTTGTTGCCTAGCAACGTATTTATTTTTCACGCTTTAGTGCTTGAAAAGTACTTTTTACGTACTAGTACTTGAAAAGTAGATTTGACGCACTTGATACGTAAATTGTTTGAAAAGTGAAACTTTACACATTGTAAATAGTGTGTAAAGTATGTACTTCACTCACAGTTGTAGGCAAAATATTTTTTTTCTATTCCTGTAAAAATATATCCCTATTATTTTAATTTTTTCGATTAATTATAGTAGCCGTAATACACTGTCGTGCATTATAAATTCATAATTCCCTTTTCTCGGCCAATCACAGAACCAGAAATCAATTATTCACGTTTATTTTAATTCTTCAGCGATCACCCTTTTTCTTGTATTATTGTAATATGTACTTACATATATTTACAATATTTTCTTTACAATTTACCCTTTGTAACTACTGTATCATTTCTACGGATTGTTCTAATGCGTAAAGCTGCGTGCAGAACCAAATAATTACAATTTCCAATTTGAATTTCTACGCTATAATTTTTACTTTGAATTTGTCGCATTCACAACAGCATGTAATTTCAATTTGACGCATGTGCAAATTATCAAATTCTGCGTGCGTATTTTAGGTTTCTTATCACATTTCTGTACTCATTTGTTTCCATCGAGACTTTTGACAAAAGATAACTGCAGCTGAAGAGCTTCTTTGCGATTAATTTCTAATATTTCACAATAACCTCAAAATAATGACAGCTGAGCTTGACATTCGCCGTTTAGCAACATTGTGCGCATGCGTTACCTCAAATTGTAATTGGAAAGTTTGGACCTTGCAAGGTTCGAATTAAAAGCTGAAATTGGAAAGTAAAATTATTATGTTGTGAACGAGTACATTCTGATACATGTTCCAAGCTTTGACGCAAAGTAGAATTTCAAATTGGATATTGAAATTACTTGGTTGTGAACGCCGCTTAAGAGCTATAATTAATAACTTAGGGTAATGCGAAAAATTTTTATCATATGACAACGTTTACTTCTATCTAAATTAAGGAAATCAAGTAAATCCATATCGAATATTGTTGAAACGAATACAAGCATAAACATTGATGAACACAACGACAGCTTTGACGTTTGACAGCCGATATTTTATTTTGAATCGCTAAATTTCAAATTGACTAATAATAGAGTAGCATTACGCTGCTGCCAGTGTCATTTGTGACATGAGTTAAATTCGGATTTAAATTTGCTCGTGCAACGCAATTTGGATATAAGCCCTACTTACAATTAAGTAGCACTTTAATAAGCACTTTAATAATCAACAACTAAAGTTGCTCTGGAGAAACAGGGCAGAAGCATTATGCATTAAGCATTAAAACATTCGGTGGAAATGAGACTTTAGACTTTTTACCTAAGATGTGTTAATTAATGTGATCTCAAGCAAGAGTTAGCACGGTTAATATTTTGATGGGTATAACCATTTAGGAACATCGTATAATAGTGTGCCATGTTCATTATTCCATAATCGATACATCTTTCCTTCATCATTAATTTTAAAACAATACATCTTTCTATATTACAACAGCTGTTTAATGTATTTATTACATTCTTTCCTATTACAGTCCTCCTGTAAAAAATTCAGCGGTATCTTCCTTGTAACAAATTGCATTATAATACTCATAGTCATTTCTAACAAAAAGATGTAAAAAGTTAAGTAGCATTGTGAGTATAACGGATACTCTAACAGTTCCGAGGCTCGCAACCTGACTCAACTCTCCATATATGTAAACCGCGAGGAGTGCGCGAAAAAGTTTCAGAGGCACTGGTGCAGCTCAAGGTCGCCGCAACAAGGCATTGACTCAGACGCTGCATCCATGTTGCACACGAAACAGAGAAGGATTGCCACAAATTCACATCAACAGAAAGGAGGTATATTGCATTGCAAATAGTGGATACATAGATTTCTATGTGCTCTACAGTCAAGCAACGGTGGGGATGGTGTATAAAAAGAATGGTGACCGTCTTAGAGCACAGTATGTAATTCGCTGATTGCATATTACCAGTTGAGCTTTTGGCAAAAACAATCTTAGTCATTTTTTTAATTTGAGATAATTAAAAAAAACCTATGGGGTCCCGTGGCCGCGTGCCTGAGTGTCTGGTCGCGAACCTGGGGGAACCGGGTTCGATCCCGACAGACGCCAAATATTTCCATTTTTAAATAGCATAAAAGTGACCCCTGTGGTGCACTCTCCACACCAGCTGTGAGTGCCCGTGAGGTGACGCCTGGTAAGCGCCCACACGGTAAAATATATCGTCATCATTACCGATGTCTACATGTGTTGTAGATAATGGCACACCCAGAAATGGGTAATATGCCGTGATGATATATTTATTTATTTTATTTAAAAAAACCTTTCAGTTTCCTTATTGTTAAAGTTTTCTCTAACCTATGCCGCAATTCTGAACAAATCTGTAAGTCTTACAGATTTGTAAATCTGTAAAAAATGAACAAAATCGCAACGAAAGCTGCAACTCTTATGTATAACTTTATATTGATCAACAAAAATAGATGCGTTATTGTCAGTTTTTTACAGATTTACAGATCTGTAAGACTTACAGATTTGGTCAGAATTGCGGCATTAAACTTTTAAAAAATCTTTCAGAATTCATAATAACAATTAGAATAATACAACCTTTTAGTTTAAGTTCTGTATACAGGGTGTTATGTAAGTAAGTGATCAACGCTTAACCAATGGTAGAACTGACCCAAAAATTGTAAATCTGACAATAATTTTTGTTTAACATACTTCCTACAAGAACTAGAGTCCTTTAAAACTGACCAATCATGTCATAGTTCAAAACTTTATAAAAAAGTAAAAATCAATGTGTTCTCTGGAAAAAATATTGATTATCAATCTGACATTAAATGTTTTTTTGCATAGACGTACAATTTATATTCTGTTTTTTTGATATTCTCAAAATGCCATTTACCTTCACCAACCAAGAGTACGCAGACAAGCATATGGTTTATGGCGAGACATTACAAAATAGTCGTGCTGCTATAAGACGGTACAGAGAGTTATTTCCAAATAGACGTATACCGCATTACTCTGTTTTTATCCGAAACAGAATATTAATTGTACGTCTATATTATGTGGTAAATATTTTTGGAGAAAACTACATCGTAACTTTAACCTATAAATTGCATATCTCCTAATTTGTTCATTAATTTTTTAAAAAACAAAAACTTACCTGTTATATTAGCAGTAATTCAGATCCTACTAAGAATAAAACAATAATATCCAAAGATAAAAGCGTATTAAAATTCGTATACAAGTAAATACAATCCCTGAATAACACAACTACCTTTGTACATGTACACTTCACTCAGTTCAGAAATCTGCCACCAGTGGCGCATTTTAATTTTGGAAGCCCAATAGGTTCATTTACAGCTACGAAAATAAGAAATATAAATAAAATTATAAATTATAAAGACTTTATCATCAACTGTCATTTAATATATTTATAACTAACAAGCAATAATAACAACAACTTCATACCTTTTAAAGCACTGTACGTAGTCATATATGCGAACCTTCGTCTTAAAACAGTTTTTTAAAATTATATTTAAATTGAAATCTTTTTGCCAGAAGGTAAATTGACATATAAATTCATTCCTGGATATCTACGTCGATAGGTCGATACTAGAGCTGCGAAAAAGATTTTAAAAAAAATCGGATTGATCTTCTTTTTTGAAAAAATCGATCAATCGAAAAGATAGATCAATTGAAAAATCGACGTTAATTCATGAATTGTATTTCGTGATTTGATATGCGTATCGAAAGTAAAAACTTCTTATCAGAGATCGATATTTTTACTTTTTATTAAAATCGGTTTTCGGATCTATTATTAAAATCGGTTTTCGGATCTATTATTAAAATCGGTTTTCGGATCTATTATTTAAATCGATTTTCGGATCTATTATTAAAATCGATCTTTTTCTTTTGATTCTTTATTAAAATAGATTTTTTGATATAGTATTACAATTTCTATTAGAACAAATTGAACAAAAACGAAAATCGATTTCAAATTTCTAAGATCTCACAGTCCTAATCCTAATCGATAAAAGATGTTCTAGGAAAATTTTTGTGCAATTTAAAAACGCGGGAAATAATCTGGACCGTCATCTGTATTCGTTACTATATTCAATTTTTAAATAGTACAAAAGTGCCCCTTTTGTTGAGAGTGAGGTGACGCCTGTTAAATTCCCTCAACGAAATAGAAATAGAAGCAGATTGGCGCACTCACAATGAGAAGGCTATAGATTTATGTATTTATATGTTCGTTTTCTATTAATTTGATTTAAATATTTGTAAAAACTCGTAATAATTATTTTTCTATATTTATACCGTTGTACAAAAGTAGGCACCTATTTCGTTGTATGTATACTTGTTTCCAGGAATTTATCATAAACAATAAATAGAGTTTTATTACAAATATATTACTACTTAATAAACAGTAAAGCAATTATTTCCCATATGGTAAGGTCACTGGTAACGGCTTCTATTTGTTTATATTTAATTAAAGTTATATTTATTATATCAATAAACCCGTAGGTTGATCAAACATATTTAGATGAAAAATATTGACACATTTATTGATTTACAATGTAATTCAGTGAACAGCCTTCAATAAAATGCTATAAAATAATTAGAGTTTAATTGAATTTAACAAGAATAAAGCTATATTCCTATATGCATCAAAGAATTAATGGTTAATAACAAAAAAGTCGTACCCTGCCTTTTATGGTGACAATTATTTTAATGTAAACGACTGAAAGAATAAATCACGATTATAAATAATTCATATCATTAATTAGTGTCTCGCAAATTACCCATTATAGCCCACACAAAACTAGAAATATCACCCAACTAAACATTGTTACATTTTAAATTATATTCTCTCAAAATACATACTACAAATTATTTTTGCAAGGCCGCGAAAAAAAGCTGTCAAAGCTCTTAGCAATTATCATTCACAAGTAAGACTAATTAACACTATTTCACAGTAGAAGAAACGAATACATTACTTGTACTTGTAAATTTTGAAAAAGAAGAATTTGCAAGGACGACAAACCGCAGAACATTTTAAATGCAATTTCTGTCGTTAAGAAATGCCACAAGATATGTTTTGCAACGTATTAATGCGTATTTACACATATTTTAAAATTATAATGAAGTACACGCATGCATTGTGTTTTACATTATGAGAAGAAGTTTTTTCTCAAAAGTTTTTACCAATACCTCATTATTAACTTTTATTTCATAACTGTATATTATGGAAGGATATTTATGTACCAAAATTTTATAAACCATAATTTCCATACTAATTATTTTCAATGGAATATCTTATATTATTTACTTGAAATAAATATATACCTACATTTTCCCGTGGCCGCGTGCCTGAGTGTCTGGTCGCGAACCTGGGGGAACCGGGTTCGATCTCGACTGACGCCAAATATTTCCAATTTTAAATGGCACAAAAGTGACCCCTGTGGTGCACTCTCCACGCCAGCTATGAGTGCCCGTGAGGTGACGCCTAGTAAACGCCCACACGGTAAAATATATCGTCATCATTACCGATGTCTACATGTGTTGTAGATACTGGCACACCCAGAAATGGGTAATATGCCGTGATGATATATTTATTTATTTATATTAATGTAAAATAATCCCAATTACTTACACAACGAAATTTCCATACTTTCTTTGTATTTTTCATTGAAATTTATAACAACACAGTATAAAACCATATTGCAATATGAAAAAAAAAGATACACAAAATCACAAAATAAATACAGGATGTTAAAAAATAAGTGTCACAAATTATAAGGGCATATAGTACTGACCAAAATTAGTAAAAAAAACTTAATAAACATGTGTCCGATCTTCAATAGTTTCCGAGATATAAGGCAGTGAAAAATGAGTTTTTTCGGTGTTTACCTCTGCTCTCTCGAAAACTATACGAGTTACGACTTTGATTAAATGAGACTCTTTGTTTATCTTTCAGAGGTCATCTTAGATGTGTTTTTCTTTTTCAAAAAAAATCGAATAATTGTACTAAGACAAATGTCGTGGTGACCTTGGCCAATATTTAGTTTTCAAATATGTAACTCCGTAACTATTAGAAAGTGAAAAAATGTGCCTACAGGCGTCAGTGCACCACACTGAAGAGCTCCAATAAGAGCGAAACGCGTCTGTGGTTCTGGCTTAGTGAGCCAGTTTCTGATAAATGACCGAGAGGTTGATTCAGAGACTAAAATCTTGTGAAACATAAATAAATAAATAAATAAATAAATAAATAAATAAATAAATAAATAAATATAAATATATCATCACGGCATATTACCCATTTCTGGGTGTGCCAGTATCTACAACACATGTAGACATCGGTAATGATGACGATATATTTTACCGAGTGGGCGCTTACCAGGCGTCACCTCACGGGCACTCATTGTTGGCGTGGAGAGTGCACCACAGGGGCCACTTTTGTGCCATTTAAAATTGGAAATATTTGGCGTCGGTCGGGATCGAACCCGGTTCCCCAGGTTCGCGACCAGACACTGGCACGCGGCCACGGGACCCTTTGTGAAACATGTTAAGTGTTATTTTTTAAATATCTTAATAATAATAATAATAATAATAATAATAAGAATGTGAGTTCAGAAAAAAAAACCTAATTCGGAGTAGGCTATGAACACAGAAACGTATGTCTAATTATTATTCATTTCAAAATTTAAGTTGTCAAAATAAATCGCGAAATGTAATTTATTTCTATTTCTAAAACAAGGATTCAAGAAGAAAAGCTTTGATTTCCTTAGATAATATTTTTGACAATATCTCGTGCCAAATAGGGCTGTTGCAAGAATTTTTATATGACTTTTAAGTATTAAATTTGAAAAGATATTGTTCTTTAAAGAGCCTCAAATTTGAAAATATCACGAAATATCTTCAGATATTTTACAATTAATTTTTGAAATTTGGATAAAATTATGAATAAGTCAGTGATCTGAAACAGAATGTGACGTCAGAGTACATACATCTTCAGCGGTTCTAAGGTGTCAAGTGTATTGTCAAAGTTGTCAAACAAGTTTTAAATAAGAATCACGACCTGAACTTTAAAGTAAAATATATTATCAATTTATATAATAAATTCAGTTATTATATTTTATTTTACCTCAACTCTTTAACACCCCTTATTTCGGTAGCAGTAAAACAATCGTTCTAATATAAATTCAGCCATCATCCAGCTATCGACATTCGGTTAATTGTCCGATTTAGCTTGAGTGTAATTTGAATTAGCCATTATTACTTTATTATTCATTTACAATGAGCAATGTCAGCGTCAAATGTCAAATTAAAAGATTTTGTTACTAACATCTAACATGTGACAAACTTTAGCCTACGTTTATTTATATAAATAATATGAATAAACGCAGGTGATGGAAAAACTATTTTCCTATTGGCTATTAATGATGTAATGTATGTGCTTCTACGTCACAGAAGTGGGGAGTAGTTTTTCAGGACGCCAATCTTTTTATGTAATTATTTCCATAAATTCCAACAAATTATTAAAATAAAAATTATTACTAAGAAAATCATTCCATAAACTTTCATTTAAAATAGTTTTTGAAAAATGTGAAACAGGCTCATTGGCATTTCATTAAATACTTTCAAATTGACATACGTATTTTTATTCATAGCCTACTCCGATTTATGATTTTTAACACGCTGTAATAATAATAAGAATAATAGTAATCGTGATAATATATTTATTTATTATTGAACTATACATAAATTACAAGTTCCATTATAATTTTTTTGTTGTTGGTTGCGCAATTTTTCCGTGAAATTCCATTTGTTCTGAAATCAGTCATAAAACATGGTAAGTCTTCATCTTTAACGACTTCGCCAACCCACAATGCATTGCGCGGTGAACGATTGACGGTTTCAAAGCCATTTTCATAACACGAAGGCCATTCTGCTATTTTATGAGGGCACGTACTGGAAAAATCCAAAAGAAATCAAATGGAACATAAATCATACTGAAGGGTAGTATTATATTCAGAGAAAAATTTACTTTCCGAGAAACATGCAATGGCTTGGCTTTCTTCAAGATGCGATGAATTTAATGAATTTTACACGGTTTTATGGCTCAAAAAATGAAGTTATATTCATTTTAATGAAGATCTTAAATTGCAAATACAGTCTTGACGTTGAAAGCTGCTGCGAAAGTACAGCCGTAAAAATTGTCATTAAAATTTGAAATTTTGATCGTTTCGTAAATGGTTTCAACTGTGCGCATATTCATTAAATGTTAGAGCGGGTGTCTTCTTTTTTTCTGGACATAGGAAATAAAATGTTATAATTTTAAATTCAAGATATATGTTTACTAAAGCAAAAAGTTTGCCATGGCCATGGAAAGTAAAACATATTGGGTGCTATTCACAGCTCGATACTAAAGCTGTATACTAGGCTGTTTTAGTTAAAATATGTATTAGCACTAAAACGATATTAAATACACTGCCTATTCAGAGCTGTATACTAGCGTGTTTTAGTGAATTCAAGTGCCTAGCGAAAAACATAGTTGACAACATCGCAAATATGTTTGGTAGTCATAGTTATACATTATATTATGTCAAATATCAAATGACATTCAAATGATATAAGTTGACATTTATATAAAAAAATTAAAGAAGTATAATTAATTGTTCAGGATTTTTAATTTTTATATGTGTTTAGTCCATATATATAATCACGCCCGGAAATCCAAACAAGGTCATAAAATTTTCATTTTTGTGTATTTAAATTTTCTTGGAAGTTCACAAAATTTGTAAGTTTTCGAGCCAACGCTACTAATTGTCTGCTGGCTAATAACCATGTAAATATCCTATAAAGTATTTGATAAAAAATTATGATGAGTAGGTACTAAATTATAAACTGTCATTTTCATAACCATAAAATTGAACTTCAAAGTCAAAATTCAAATTGTATTTTATTAGCATATAAGAAAATATTTAGTAGGTACTTCCGTTATTGTTTGGTACAAAGTCTTTGCGGAAAACCTGAATGCTACATGAACACATGAACTTGTAATTCTAGCGAAACACAGCCACAGCGAACTTGTTCGCCTGTCAATTCTTCCCTAATCAAAGTAATTACAAATCGGCTACACTCTTTGGACAGTCTGTATCTTCTTTAAATTCGCTGTCTGTGAATTCGGGAAACGGGTCCGTGTGTCGTTGATACACTTTTATTCGCATATTTCTTAAATTTCGAACATATCGCATTTTGAATTGCCCATTCAGCCATGTTAAACACGGTACTACCTTGTTTTACATTTGTGTACTAAATACAAAACTTAGTAACGCTTAGTATCGCCTAGTATAGAGCTGTGAATAGATTTTTTAGTAATTCCTAATACAGTTTTCTTAGTAACGCTTAGTATAGAGCTGCGAATAGCACCCATTACGATTTTCGAGTTTTCTATTTTGACAATTACAAAATAATTGTTGAGGGATTAAAATATTGTTAGGATTCACAAATCATGAAAAGATATACCGTCCAAGAAAAAAATAATCTACTCAAAACTATAGTCTTATAGATCTGTAAATCTGTAAAAAACTGACAAAAATACATCTATTTTTGTTGATTAATGTAAAATTGTGCATAAGGCTGTGTCCGATGTTGCACTTTTACCACCCTAATATCTAAATCCTAAATTTATATGCCCTAAATAACGTCGTTATTTAGGATTTTAGGAATTAGATTTTAGAATTTTGAAGTTGACGCTCTCTAATTAAACAAATCACGTTTATTCCTATAATTTCTGCAACATGTCAAATTTTATGTCAAAGAATAGCTTCTTAGCTTCTATTTTATGAAATACAATATTAACATTTAATCTGAAGCATCAAATTAAATCGAACTGTACAATTCATTTTTGTTGTTTTAAAGTGTTGCCATACCAACCAACGAATGTCATTAGTGTGCCATTCGGAGTTGTATTTATGTGTAGAAGACCTAAACTAAATACTAAAATGCGACGTCGGGCACAGCCTAAGAGTAACAGCTTTCGTTGCGATTTTGTTTATTATTTACAGATTTACTGTTCTGTAAGAATAACAGTTTTGTTTAGAATACGGACCATTAATTTTTGGAATGGAATAAGTTCTGAAAATTAACTAAAATACATAAAAGTATTTTGCTTTCTGGGCGTGTATTTTCTCTGGACGCGCGGACTACGTAATAACTTACTTTACTGCCGCCAGTGCTCCCAGAAAATCAACTTACGGAGCAGCTACAATTTTAATGCCGCGTGTTTGCTGCTAGAGCCATGAGAGCGAAACGAACACAAATCTAGTGAGTTTTTAGTAACTACTATATCAAACAAATGAACACGTAAGTATGACACAATGGTAAACCGTAAACGCAAAATAGTGATACTAACAAACCTAATGAAATGAAACTAAAATTAGTAAAATTGTACAAGTTTCTAAGTTTTCTGGTCGCGAATCTGGGGAACAAGGTTCGATCCAGACCAACACCAGAAAAAATATTTCCAATTTTAAATGGCACAAAGTGACTCCTGTGGTGCACTCTCCACGCCAGCAATGAGTGCTCGTGAGGCGACGCCTGGGAAACGCCCGCACGGTACAAATATGTCATCATCATTACCGAAATCTGTGTACAAAGCAGATTGGTACTCCCAGAAATTGGTGTATGCCCGTATGCCGTGATGATATATTTATTTATTTTATTAAATTTATAGGTAGTATTTTAAAAAACTTTCTAAATATAATTTGGAAATATTATAAATTCCTGACAATATTTAAAAAAATACATATTAATAAAATTTATTGTTCATTATATTTAGTTCACTAATTATATGTATTTGTTTTCTAATATGGAAATTAATATGGAACATTTTCTAAGAAAAGTGAAATGAAAACTAATTTCTCATGATTCATTTTCTATTTTTATTTGGAACAATGTTATCAGTAAAATTTATAGGCGTATGTATTTAGTTTGTCTAGATATTTGTATAATGAATTATAGATACCAGAAACAAAGAAAGTACTTAATCAATTCTGAAAAGTGATAACAAAAAACAAATATAATAATATCATATCATAAAAATATCAACAACAAAAAGAAATTGCTACCTAATTTCACTCTGCTTTAAATTCTTTTATTTCATTAGCATATTCTTCATTCTTCATTTTTCTTTCTTGTAGCCTATAGTTAAGGTATATAACTTTCATCTTCAAATGAATTTATGAAGATGAATCTGCAGGGCAATGTCTTCAGTCTTCCAAAACAAGTTTTGTTTCGGCATCGGCTGTTCAGTGGAAAGTGAAGGTGTTTTAGGGCGGGAAAATAACTTTTGTTTTCTTTTATTTTGTTTTTTGGTTATTGTGCGATCTTTTTGTACTTGATTGCATTTGATTGACTTTGAAATAGGTACAGCATGCAAATTTGAAAATAAAGAAGGAGTGATTGATTAATGAATATTTTTGAATAATAAGTTAAAAAAATCGGGGATGATAAGCATAGTTATTATTTTGATAGGTGTAAAATGAAAAACGTTACAATATAAATAAAAATAAATATAAATATATCATCACGGCATATTTCCCATTTCTCGGTATGCCAGTATCTACACTCATAGCTGGTGTGGAGAGTGCACCAAAGGGTCACTTTTGTGCCATTTAAAATTGGAAATATTTGGCGTCTGTCGGGATCGAACCCGGTTCCCCCAGGTTCGCGACCAGACACTATTAGATTTTGGTGTAAATCGGATACCCGGATATGGCACTGTACCTGAAGCTCATAATGGTTTTTCTTCAAAAAAATATCATTAAATGCCATTTTTTCGCATTTTATGTAGTATGAAAATTAAAGATTATTGAATTTTCTACAGGAATACATTAATACTTCTTCTATATATTTTGCAGATAAATTTAAAAATATTTTTTTTTATTAGTCCCGAAGCCTAAGATAAACATAATTCCTTTGTTACACAGTTCATATTTCAAATGAATGTAACTGACAGTAAATGTCACTATCAAAAAACTAATCACTTCAAAATAATAATAGTGACATTTAAAAAAGAAAATAGTAAATAAATCAATAGTTTTATGCAGTGGAACAGTTTGCAGCGTTAGTAAATTCGTAAGTATGTATTTAAATTAATAAAAATGGATAGGAATGTGTGGATGATTGTTGCGTAACTATTATTGTGGTTCAGATGCGGTTATTCCCTACCGAAAATCAGTCACTTTAATATGTTCTTATGTATGAATGCTATGATGATTGTGGACAAGGCGAAAGAAGAATGTTGTTAAAGGGTGGAGTCAGCTGAGCTCTTACTCTTCTCTCTTTTCTTATTGTTACTATTGTTTCCGGGTTTTTGCTAACCCACTAAGTGGGATACGTGTGATTTTATGTATGTATGTATGTATCTATGTAAAAATGAAATAGCGGGAGGTTTTGTGTTGGCCACATCAGATTTTTTTTTTAGGAATTAAACTGATTTAAACTTGATTTTCCAATGGGGTCTTTCTATCCTTTTTTAATATTTGTTTCTGAAAATATAAGCAAAGTTATCAATATATGTTCATATTTTACCTTCCAGAAGTGCATAATACTTAAGCTACGTATTTTGAATTTTTTTTTTTTTGAAAGACCCATTATTTACTGATATGTATCAAGAGAAACCTAATTTAATAATTAATTAATTTCGTTTAATTCAAAACATATCTTTTCAGCTCACAAAACAGTACTTTCATGATGGACTGTATGCTATAATTTACTTAGTGTTCTTATGTTCGCATTAAACGTAATACTATAAAATTATTCTCCTTTTTAAATTTGTAAGTCAATTTATATGTTTCTTGGTAAACAAACGTGATTTGTTTAAATGATTTGTAAGGTAAACGTAGTGTTTAAAACAATGGCAATTATCCAAATTGCAAATATTGTGTGGTTGTTCAAGGCTGAGACGAATATTTAGCAATCTTTTTGTTTTCATGTGAATAATTCAATCTTGATAGTAATTATTCTTCTGTAGTAAACTGACTGCCAGTTTATATGTACTTTTTTGTAATACTACATCATATTTTAAAAATGACTAATATTTTTATTTATAGTTATTCAAAATACGCACTATGATAAATGATCAATTATATTTATAAACAATTACGGAGATTATATAACACCTGAATTTTATTTTTATCAATTCTAACCGATGTTTTTTTCATTTGGATATAAATAAACTGATTGATTTCATACTGATTTGTACTTAACGTCTTCATTGTAAATAAAACATCATTTTTAACCCGTGCTTATGTGTTACTGTTTAATATTTAGTTAGAGTGTGTTTCCATATATAGAATGACTTTACTAACGATGAAGCAGGTCCCGTTTCAGCGAATATTCTATGACGTAATGTCGATTAAGTTCATTTGTTCTCAAACAACAAACAAGTTCGTTAATAATTGGAGTCATTTAAATTGATCTTTTTCAGCACAGGGTTTTTAAAACAACAAGTGTTTCTTTTTTGGACGAATTAATGACTTTAGAGAATAATGAGATATACAAAAAATAATCAAGAATAAGGGACCCATTTATTAGTAATAACAAACCGAAAATTCAACAAGTGGTTCACAAATTGTAAAACAATTATATTTTTTTAAATAATACTTTATATAATTTCTTAGTCCATTATACAGGGTTCCCTTCTTAAAGTTTAAAAATAGACAACCCATATTACATTTCATAAGTGACTTGGTTTTAAAAATTTTGTTTTGCTCTTATACCTACTGTGATTATTACTAATATTTACCAAGTGGCTTATGAAACGTATTCTTTTTTGCCTATTTTTAAACTTTAAGGAGGCAACTTATAAAATGGGCACCTGTATAGAGAATTTTTTCTGATTTCAACGAAATAAGTATTGTAGAACAATGATTTTTGGAAATTGGTATTAAAAATAACAAAAAAATGTAATATAATGGATTTACTACTATATTATAGTGTAACCTAGGAAACAGTCGCATCAATGCTTTTTTTTTGTATTGCATAGCTTATTTGACTATTGTAACATTATATCTAATTTTTAAAACCACATCTCGAAATAATTGTTATACAAAACTATAAAATATTTATTTCTGAAATCATCATTTAAAAAAATATGTACAGTAAAACTTTTGAAAGAAGTCCGATCAAGACCATCTACAAATTGTATCTATGAATTAAGATTTTGTGCTGTCAAATTTAGTAGTGTCTTTTACTTAGTTTTTATGAGGGTACATAATATCTTGTGTACCTCATAAAACTATGTAATACGACACTACTAAATTTGACAGCATAAAATCTTAATTCATAGATGCAATTCGTAGCTGGCCTTGATCGGGCTTCTTTCAAAAATTTTACTGTAATTTTGTCCTGCCGTTTAAGAACCACTGGTTGAATCTTCGGTTTGTTACTGATAAATTGATGCATTTTTTCTCTATAACATTTATCTCAAAAGGCGAACTGACCATAAAGCACTGGTTGTTTTAAAGGAAACACCCTGTATATTTATACATCAAATGAGTTAAGATAATGTTTAACCCTTATGGGCTCGTGGGTGAATTTCTTAGAATGAATAGAACAATCTAAACTCACGTGGTTTGTACAATATTACATTCAATTTTGACGAAATAATAACAACCATTATGAATTTAATTTTAAGATAATAAAAAACTAATCAAGTAGTAGTCTGTGCGTGACGAATGCCGTTGTTATTTATTCATTATTGACGGTTTAAACCTTAAAATTCAGTGAGAGTGATTGAATTTGTTTTTAATTCTCTTGCGAATAAACTTTTACCTATTGTTATTGCTATGGAATTAATAATGACACTTTAAAACGTTAAAATTGAATAAAAATATATAAGTACATAATGTTAAAATAAGTTTTGTGGTCAGTAATTACAAATATGCACGGATAATAAGCAATTTAATAAAATAATTAATAAGTAATTAGGTACGTATATTGTATTTTGATTGCCACTGGTAGCCTATGTCATTCAACATATCTTTCATTTCCATAAAAATGAACGTGTTAGGTACAAAAAAATTAGTTGAATTCCTGAAGATAGCTTTTGTTGACTAATATCAGTCTATTATATCGTGAAACAAACGACATTTGAAAAAATATTTATTCGGGCCAATATAAAGTTTTCTTCTCATTAAAAATTGTTACAATGTTGTGATACGGTTTTATTTTCATTGATGACATAGTTTTATAGCAGTGCTCTCTACTGTCTGGCATATTTCTTGAGTTATTTGTAGTCTAGTAAAGTGTTGGAAAAGTTACTTGCTCACGTGTACCGCACGTACGAGTATAATGTATTGTAGTTGACCTTCATCGAAAAATTCATTTATGAAATTAATGTGCCATGGTAAACAAACTTAATTTGTTTCCTTTTAATTAAACCAGATTAATTTTACTCCATTAATTACCAATATTTTGCCACAATCATAATTATTGACGATTATAGTTTTTATTTGTTGTTTCATTTATAAGCATCAACACACTTATATGGAAGAAATGAACTACCCTCATCAGACATATTGCTTTTCATGTTTTCATACTACCTACTCGTTACACTGATATGCGGATAATGTTTGGATACCGAAACGTATAAATAGACAGTTTATAGATTGAAAAGGACTATTTTCAGATGTACCATATTTTTTTAACTGACTGATAAAGCACACAATTTTATTATTTTATTCGAAATTCAGTTTTCTAAATATCGGGATTTTACGGTATTGCTTACCGTTTATTTAATAATGCTCGTATATTGCATTCAATTTCTCTTTAATTCTCTACACAGTTTATTTCTTGTACTTCCAAAATATACTTGTAGTACCTATAATGAATAAACATTTTTTTTATTTAGTCCAGTGCGATATTTTTTTGAAGAAAGACAATGCAAGATATCAAGTATAAAAATTTACTAATGCTGCAACTGCAAACTATATTAAGTTCCTTTGCATATAACTATTGCTTTATTTACTTTTTTTTTTTAATGTCACTATTATTAACTTGAAAGGTTAGTTTTTTGAAAGTGACATTTATCAGTTAGTTACAGACATTTAAAATATGAACTGTGTAACAAAGGCATTGGGTGGAATTCAGTGGGTTGTATTAAGGTCTGTATTAAATCTTATATTAAGTATCTGGCAACATTGTAATATTTTCCACATGTATCAATGAGATTCAATTGTGATTTAGATATTTTACCACATGGAAAAGTAATACAGATATCCTTTAGTCAAATGAAGAAGTATTATTGTAAATGGAAGGTGTAAAAGGAAACTCATTAGGTCTGTTCGTTTGTATGGTTCTAGCTGCACTAATTTTTTGAAAAATATGTTCGTTTGTGTGTTCGAAGTCGTCTGCACTGTGTTCGTTTGTAGTCGTGCATGTTGCACTAACTTGTCTTAACTGTACTACCTCCCAAGCTAGTACACTTAGTGCAGTGCGCAGTGTTTACAACGACGTCACAATTTGTCACATAGGTTGTCGTGTATACTTGTAACTATATTTTTTTCATTAATCTGCAAAATCTTATTCTATATTCTAAAAATGAATCAAGGGAAATGTTTTTTAAGAATACCAAAGAAATAAAATGGAAAAATAAGTAATATATCACTGCATACAAAATATTTATTAAAAAAAGTTTTAATTTAATTGAAAACTATTAAAATCGATATAGATATGTGTAATTCACATTTAGTACAAAAAATAAGCATTAATGGATTTTTCATATTGAAAGAATTACAATAAATTTTAACTAAATGGAAAAATCATTATAATTATACATATTTATAAATGGCGTTACTAGTTAACCTACAATCTGCACTAACTTGTGTAATTAGTGTTCGTTTAAATTTCGAAAACAAGTCTGTATTACATTGCACTAAACTACACTTTGACGGATTCTCGGTACATTTTGTGCAAGTTAGTGTAATACAAACGAACAGACCTATTATTGCAAAATTAGGTTAGAAATATGTCAAATTTTATGTGTCAAATATTTCATACCTGAATGTTAATGAATTTTAAAATATCTCAACCCCCGTTTTGATCACTTTTGACATTGTCCTGTGACATTATTCTGTTAATAATATTTTTTTCTTTATTTGATCCTTTGGTCTTTCACTTTTTTCTGACAGGTATTACAAAGTTGCCAAAATATTTTTGACAAAGGACTGTTTTAGCTTAAAACACGCTAATACAACCCACTGAATCTCACCCAATGAGTTTATTTTTAAAACATAAGCTCCGGGACTGATAAAAAAGATTATTTTTTTAAATTTATCTGTAAAATATATATAAAAAGTATTAATATACATCTGTAGAAAATTCAATAATCTTTAATTTTTGTAATGACAAAAAATGCAAAAAAATGACAATTAATGGTACATTTTGAAAAAAAAGCGTTATGAGCTTCAAGTAAAGTGCCATTTCCAGTTATCCGATTTACACCAAAATCTAATGGTTTCTTTCCATATTAGAATATTGAAATACATGGTTTCAAAATTTTTCGATTGATAATATTAGAGTTAGAGCGTTAGGATACACATAAATATGTTAATTTAAAATCAGATTGTAGTGGCCTTAAAACGTGCTTATTCATTATAATCTCGATATGTGACTTTTAGCATGGATTCAATACCTTTTTTTAGCGAGAAGTAAAAATTAAATATCGGTATCCCAGTATCCGGAAAATTAAATATCAAACTATCGGTTTTATAATTTATTCCAGTGTTGCAGACCGTAGTTTGATTTTAGATGAAAATGCTAACCTGGGGAGTTCATAACCCTAAATCCAGAAACTGATAATGGATGAAAACGATATATTTATTTGTTAGTTTATGTAATACTTTTATCAAGTTTCGTTTGTATTAAGAATAATAATTTGTATAATGCAATGATTATGCGGAGTTCTCCCACAGATCGCTTTCCGTGAGTATCCATTTTTGTAATTTTTCTCCTGGTTACATAACCTGAATGTTAGTGACAATACAATCTTCATTTTCCTTGGCTGTAACAGGTTATTTACCCGGTCAGTTACACCGCGAATGCGAGACTTCATATCTAACTAGAACTGGAGCATTGTGCGATACTACCGTATAGTTCAGATAATAATACGTTGTGCTATAACCACGCTAAACACTTGCAATGCTTGCCATATCTGCCATACTATACTGAGTTATGTAATTTTTATGAATACCTGTACTGTTAGTTTACTAATACTAATCTTATCAGATGCAATATTTAAAATGCGAATACGTTACTTAGCTCAATAACCGGTAATGGGGAGTTTTAAATATTTACAAGGTAGGGAAGGAAACATGAACCTTAGAAATGTGTAGAAATATAATATTAATAATGTTACTGAAGATCTTGCCAAATATATTGATTTATGTGTGATATGTAGATTGAATTAAATAGCTATTTGTGTATTAAGAGCGCAAAATACGACATTGTCGATTGAGAGGTTGTTGCCGCGCGACAAAGGAGCGCGGCATTCTCTCGAAATCGACAATGTCCATTTGCGCTCGAAACATACACAAGATTTTTTCTACAGTCGCCACAATGGGGTCCTCTAGCATAACAAAAAATAATAAAATGTACACTTTATACTTACAGTACTGCTCAATAAATAACGATTGGCTAATACAAAAGATACGGTTTAAACTTAAAAAGGCTTTTAAATGATTATATCGTTACATTAGCCATCTATTCCATAAAAAAAACAAAATTAGAGCGTGGAAACAAGGATTTGTGATGATTTGATGAGTTTTTGTAGCAAAATGTGTGCTTAGTTGTCACGCCTGTCACACTGAAAAAATTAACAAATATTTCAAGGAATTTGTGATTATATAGACATGTATGTGCATTGACTGACTTGTCGCATTTATTTAAGTAACGAAATAACTAATAACTTTATTGTAATCAAAATATATAGTTAACTAGAGATCAGATGTCAGTACGACTCGCAACTATCCTACCGCCATCTGTGTACAATCATTCCTATTACTAACCATAACTTCACACAATTTATTTTATATTTAATTTTATTTTATCGTTATTTGCCATTCTTCTTGAGTTTTTATTCAATATAATCTAAGCATTTTATACTTTCGTTTTTGTAAATGAATGCCCTATTTCATTTTCACAGCAGTGTGGCATTTTGTTAGGTTATGTTAAATACCGACAGAACATATGTCAAATTGACTTGTGAACGTGATAAATGTGTAATTACAGTGGGCCGAATTCAGCACTCTTCATTAGCTTAGTGATCGTCTCTAGTAACCATGGAAATAGCTTGCATCTTTTTCTAATAAATGTATTATTACATAAGTCTCCCTTTATTTTGTTATTTTTAGATAAGCTTCATTAGTTAAAGAAGAGTGCTGAATTCGACCCATTGCCATTAGTTCATAACTAAACATTTTCATTAAGAATGTAGACAAGTGACATTTCTCAACATTGTATACTTAGAAATTTGGACAGCGAGCGTTTTTCTACTTTGTCGCGCGTGAGCGGCAAAGTGACATTTTGCGTTGACAAAAGAGAGCGCAAATGGCTACTTTCTATAGTAACTGTAGAAAAAATAAATATCTGGATAGGTAAGCGCTCGAGAATATAATGTCTACAAATTATTTTTCCTACAACCGTGCTTAAAGTACTTATTTTACGCATTTTTTACAGTGTGAAAAATAAATAGGCGTGCTAGGTGCTAGGCATCGTACACATTTGGTTAATGTGTCTGCCAAGTAGATAATTAGGTCCTTAACAATTATGAAAGTAATAAAATTTATTAAGAAATATTATTGTACATTGCGAATGAAACAAGAGTAATCATTTTATTAACATATTGATGCTTGGTTTCACCATTGCCGACTAAATTCACAAACAGTTATCTGACGAATAAATGTTATTCATTGAATAGTCAAAGTTTTGTTTCACACATCATATTTATTACATAAATGGTTATTCGTAGAATATTATTTTTCTCTCCATTCTTTGAGTATAATAATAATAATAATATATCATCACGGCATATTACCCATTTCTGGGTGTGCCAGTATCTACAACACATGTAGACATCGGTAATGATGACGATATATTTTACCGTGTGGGCGCTTACCACGCGTCACCCCACGGGCACTCATAGCTGGTGTGGAGAGTGCACCACAGGGGTCACTTTTATGCCATTTAAAATTGGAAATATTTGGCGTCTGTCGGGATCGAACCCGGTTCCCCCAGGTTCGCGACCAGACACTCAGGCACGCGGCTACGGGACATTCTTTGAGTATGCATCTAACAAGTTCATCTCCCTAACAAAACTGTCAAATTCGCTGTCGATAATAGTATATTAAAGAACAAGTTTTATAAGACAGTCTTATAAAATGAATTCTTTATACTATTTTTTAGATTTTGCGCCTTCTACATACTAAAATATTGTAAAAAACTGCTAATATTAAACCGAGTCAATTTAAGGAAATTTGCAAGTGAAATGTTGTAGTTGGTATCATTGAACTGACCACATTCAATTATTATTTATTTGAACATATGAAGGTTAAATTACGTAAAAAAGGGTTAAGTAAATGTCATCTAGTACCAACCTTCTAAAACAAAAAAATGCGTATCGAAATGAAGACCATTACGATACGCAATTGCGCAATGTCAAAAAAATAATACTGTTCTTAAGAATTAGGTTAGTATACATACTCATGCCCCGTTTCCCAGAGACCAATAAACATTTTATTCATCAGTAAAACTAAAAAAAAAACATATTTTTTTTTTTTAGTTTTACTGATGAATAAAATGTTTATTGGTCTCTGGGAAACGGGGCATGAGTATGTATACTAACCTAATTCTTAAGAACAGTATTATTTTTTTGACATAATGAGTTTTAACCTAACTTAATTTTTAATATTAACTTTACAAGTTGTACAATTCTAGAATACTAATCCACCTCTCTCTGAGATTCTTTGGAACGTTTAAGTTGTTGTGTATGAGAAATAGCATTAACAATATTTGAAGATACCTATACACTCACACTCGATCAGTATTATGAGAAATAACACATTTCGGTTGAAAGAAAAATTTTGTAGCTATATACTGTGTTGTAGTCTCTCCCGTGCTGCGTGTACGTTACAAAATTAGACGTCACAAAATTAGACTTAGAAAAGAAAAACGTGAATGAAAAATATAATATTAAATATTTTTGATGAATAAATGCGTATATTAATGTAATTTTTATTTTTTGAATTAACGTGCGCATTAACTTTAATGGATTCATAGTAAAATCGCATATCCAGATATTAGTGAATAAGCACCTTTTAAGGTCACTATAATCCGATTTTAACTCCATGGCAATTAGTTAAAAAATAAAATGTTTGTAATTGAAAGAAAAATGTCAGTGTCAATAATCCAGATACATTACTGAAGGCTTTTTCTGGGAAGTACATTTAATATTTTTTATTTTATTATTAATTAAATATTTAAAATTATAGATTCATACGCATCAGAAATACCTTCAATCTCGTCAATGAATTAGAAGAATCTCGAACATTTAGAAGAGTAGGAGGAAACTTATTTATAGAATAAATTTTTAAAAAAATATGTTAATAGATACATATAATTAGAATTTTTTTGTGTGTGTGTGTGGCAAAAAACTTTGGGAATATTTTGCCTTTTATATAAAATAAAATAATATAAAAGTAAAAGGGAAAACAATGAAGATGATCTTCGCAGTGGTTGGCCTCCAGACAAGAATTTGTTACTTGCTAACTATGTTTTTTAATAACTAAATAATCTTGTAAAAACATATACAATTGAAGACTTCAATTCTAGGTCAAGAGACAAACGTTTAAAAAAAGTCTACTTCAAGTTTTAATTCCTGTGTTGCACTCTCCACGCCAGCAATGAGTGCCCGTGAGGTGACTCCTGGTAAACGCCGAACGAATACGTGATCATCATTACCGATATCTGTATACAAAGCAGACGGGCACACCCAGCAATGAGGAGAGGAGAAGAATTTTCTTGTGAAATTACAAAATACAAACGCATACGAAGAAAATAGACTCATATTTTATTATCAATGATCTTCGATATAAATGTCACTTCTTCTCTCTTAGTGCATGATAATATTTTTTTGTATACTAATATCTATTTCATGTTTTGGAAAATGGTCTATTTCCTACGTTATATTGTTGACCGAAAAAACTCAAATTAATTACATAGAAAATTACTTAATTCGTATTGTTTAAACTTTAAACGTTTAAAGTAAAAAATTATTATAAATGTTTACCTTTTTATTTAACACTATGTGTTTATAATTAATAACTTGTATCCTCAATAAAATAAGAAAAAGGAACAACTTCAAGGTAAGGAGATACATGAAAATGATTTCATCCACAACAAATATCAGTATATGTCATCATCAAGATATGATATGCATCTTGGAACAATTATCACTATTAATTATTACAAAATAATAAGTTATTCTTTAAACTCTAGATATTGCTAGTATCATCCGGAAACATTTGTATCATTTTTCTTTTACCGACGATGACTTGGATGAATACCTCATTGAGCTAATACTTAAACGGATGACTGATGAACACTTTTATGGAGACCGACACACTTAATATTTTTTATACTAAATTTTATTTACATATTTAATTACAACTTATTATTAACGACTACACTAAACATAACTACACATAATTAAATCCTGAAGATACCGATGCATTCCTAGACCAAAATACGTTACGCAAAACGCGAGGCAAAAATAAAACTCTATGGCTCGTAGTATGATCACGGTTTTAACTAAAACGCTGTTTTAAGAAATGGAAATTTCATTATTTAATAGCAATAATAAATAATATAAAATTTATCAAAATATGATTTTAAAGCAGATTATAGTTTATATTCAAACAAATATTTTTAAAAAAATCGTTTTTTACATATAAGGGTGAAATTAAATATTGAAATTTGAATTTGACATTTCTTAAAACAGTGTTTTAGTTAAAACCGTGGCCATACTACGAGCCTATATGTCGCTTGAGAGACCAACACAGACTCTAGGTCTTTCCAATATGAATCTCTAAGCTAGACTAATTAAAAACCAGTGGCATGCAGTCCATATGTGCAAGGTGTGCACTGCACACTCTGCGAATAATTTCAAAATTTATTGCATTAAAATCTAAATTATTTAATTGATTTGATCTTAATATATGATATACAAAATATTAAAATATTAATACAATTATGGGACAATAACGAACAGTAGCGTGTTTGGTTGCCTATCAGCGAATTTGTAAATTGCCGGGCAAGTGCAGATCTCCACACTGCACTCGGTGCGCAAGTTTTACACAGGGAGGGTATAGGAACAGTGTATTTGCGCAGACAAGGATAAAATATTAGAAATACGTATCGCCCCATCGCACTCTCCAGCGTGCAACATATTTTGTGCACGTCTCGCCGTAAAATTACTTTTGGTAGTATTCACAAGCATAAACAAGTTCAGACAAACAATTAATTATTAATTTTATGTATTTGGTATATAATTTTTATATTATTTATTTAACTTATATTTGTATTTATGAAAATTTATAGAATGGAAATTGTAAGTGAATTACTAATTGCGGATTTACTGAAGAAACCATTTTCTAGAAGGGACATAGTATAAAAAAAAATAAGATAATTCTGAATTGTTAACCTAAGATTCTACCTACACAATACTTTTTTAAAAAAATCTGCACACCCAACACAAACGCATCGCACGCCACTGCTAAAAACAAACAATTATAATCTTCAGGAAAGCATATTTGAGAGGTGCAGGGTGAAAGGTTATCATACAACATCCATAGCTAAATATCAACCCTACACTGAGGCTGGCAATAATTTAATTAATTGTTAATGTCTAAGCGGCTGACATCCAGACTAAACAGAGAGAGATGAGGGAAAAGTGATAATTTCTAAATATAATTTTGACTTACAAAGATAACAAAGTTGAAATATTGATATTGAAACTATAATTTAATAATAAAGTTATTTACTTCTTATTGTTCTGTCCTCACCAAACATCACCTGACGAAGTCAAAGTTGTCGCGAAGAGGGCACCCCAGGGAACACTTTTATGCTATTTGAAAATTGAAAGTAATTATTAAATTTTAAGTTTGACTTCCATCAGAATAGAACCCAGGCCGTCCGAATCAGGAATCACAACCGGTCATCTAATAAAAAAATCTGATGTGGCCAGCACATGACCTCCCGCCAATTCCATGTTTGTAAACAAAATCTACTTTGTAGTTCCAATAAATAGAAAAGTTTGTAATACGAAATTTTGGATTATATTTTATTATGTTTTTCCTGAAAAATCTGTTAGAGCTTCAAATTAAGTACTACATCCGGTTTATAATATATAGTCAAAATCTAATATGTTGTTTCAAATTATATAAGAGTATTAAATACCTATCAACTTTGCGAAGTTTTGGATCATTAATATATTTTAAGGAAAAATCGTCACACACACATTATTGTCAAAATCATCACCAACTTCCTTATGCTCTAAAACGCAATCTGTGTAAATTCTTCGCCGTACATTATCCATTTCGTAAATATGTAGTTGCAAACTATTATTTGACACTTTGAAATCACGTTCTTATTGAGAGCTGTTTGGTATATATAGTATGTTCGAAAATTCAACCGCGGTTATCGTGGTAATTTTACATGGTAACTGAAAGGTTACAGTTCTCGCGGTAAGCAGTCGAACGCATTGGTAATTCATGGTTATTAATAGCTGTCAAAATCATTTTAATATACATCGCGATACTTTTGTTCGATACTACTTGTTTTTGGTATCATGGTAAGGTAGTTGTTTTTAGATCAATTTATATTAAGTGACGATAGTTCCGATGAAGATGAAAGAGGTCATTTACATATATTTGTATAGGTACCACTAATAATTAATTTCATACTTTTAAGTTTTCAATAACAGAACATGCATACAAAATTATTTGTGTTTACATCAAAAGTTAGGTTAGACTACAAATTACCACAAAAACCGTGCTCTGAGCACGGTCACGGCGGTAACTAAAATTTACCACACATTTCAGTTACCGCGTTCGAAAATAGTACTGGTAACCTGAAAAAATTTACCGGTAACGTCGTGGTTCAATTTTCGAACATAGTAATAATGCTGCAAACATCAAACTTAAATCGAATTATCCTGTATGTCTAAAAACAGTTAAAAGCTTGTATAAATGATGCTTCCGATTATCCGATATGCACTAAAACCTAATGAGCTCTTCCCACATTAGTATAGAATGGGTATACAAAATTTCAAAATTTTCTGATCGATAGTATTTGAGTAATCGTGTTCACAAGATCCACACTGACACATACACACACACACACACACACACACACACACACACAGACACACACACACACACACACACACACACACACACACAGACACAGACACACATACATACCTACAGACATCATTGTAAAAATGTTAAAATCGGATTCTGGGGACATCAAAACGTGCTTATTCACTGAAATCTCTATATCCGATTTCTAGCACGATCCCTATACCTCCCTTACCTAGGGTAGCGGGAGGTAAAAAAATTATATGGTATTGGGGTTCGTGACAATCCATTTAATGGGAATTTGTATGCAACGCAGATATTTTACACTTTCCATCGTGATTATCGTGTCTTAGTTGTCCTAATAGCCTACATAGAATTTTATAACATTTCAAGAAGATCTTAAATAAGAAAGTAAATTCCTTCTATGAAATGAAAATCATACTAAGACACACTCATTTATCTTCAAATGCGATCTTCATCCATCTGAAATTAAAATTTAAAAAACTCCTTTGCAATCTCGCCGGTAGGGGCGTGGTAGTCTCGCCCGAATTTGGACCAATCAACATGAAGAATCTCGGCAATAATCGAAGGCATTTAATCTCTCATATTAATGGTATTCATCCTTATTTTGTAGGTATCTCAGATCGCTAATCGTAATAGTTAGCTGCATGTATGCATGGATAAATTTTTAAATGGTCTTGCTCTCTGATAGATGGGGATTTTGATTTTATTTTACGCAGCTCATAAATATGCGGATAGGCATATTAAGATATTTAGATTTAGATGCATATTTAATAAACAAAAAGGACCAAAAAAGGTGAAAAAAATACAATACTCTAAATTTAAAAAATATTAATAATTTACTACAAAAAAGAATAACTGCATGTATTATATATAATTTTGAACTTTGAATATTTGAAAGATTAATGGCCAGTTGCACCAATAACGAACCGTTTAAAATTTTAAGATTGTTTATGAATATGGGCATAAAACATTTAAATTTAAAGGAATCTCTATGCCTTTTTATGTTTAAAGATATTTTTCCCATTTCATTCAATTTTTACCTCCCGCTACCCTAGGTAAGGGAGATATAGGGATCGTGTTAAAAATCGGATATAGAGATTTTAGTGAATAAGCACGTTTTGATGTTCCCAGAATCCGATTTTAACATTTTTACAATGATGTCTGTAGATATGTATGTGTGTGTGTGTGTGTTTGTGTGTGTGTGTGTGTGTTTGTGTGTGTGTGTGTGTGTGTGTGTGTGTGTGTGTGTGTGTGTGTGAAAATCAATCAGAAAAATTTGAAATTTTGTATATCCATTCTATACTAATGTGGGAAGAGCTCATCAGTTTTTAGTGTATATCGGATAACCGGAAGTATGATTAATACAAGCTTTTAACAGTTTTTCTTGTAAAAAATTCATTGAATATAATTTTTTAGCAACTTTTACCAATACAAATTGAATATAATGGCACAATCTTCAATTCTACGATAATAGCATTTAGTAAATATATATAAACATGCGTCAAACAAAAACAATACTTTAATAACAAATTTGATATATTTAAACAAATGTCACTGTCACGAAGCAATTTTCATTAAAATTAATAATGAAACCGTGTTAAGAAGAATTTAGTAGTTTAAATATGATTCTAATGAAATTAAGGTTTGTAAAAATAATATATTTTCCATCATACATAAATATTAGATATACAGGATAATTTGATGTAAGTTTGATGATTGCAGCATTATATGTCAAACAACTCTCAATCAGAACGTGATTTCAAAGTGTCAAATAATAGCTTGCAACTACACTTTTACGAAATGGATAATGTACGGCAAAGATTGCGTTTTAGAGCATAAGGAAGTTGGTGATGATCTTAACAATAATGTGTGTGTGACGATTTTTCCTTAAAATATATTAATGATCTAAAATTCGCAAAGTTGGTATTTAATACTCTTATATAATTTTAAACAACATATTAGATTTTGACTATATATGATAAACCGGATGTAGTACTTAGTTTGAAGCTCTAACAGATTTTTCAGGAAAAACATAATAAAATATAATCCAAAATTTCATATTACAAACTTTTCTATTTATTGGAACAACAAAGTACATTTTGTTTACAAATGATCAATCGGAAGTGAAACTTTACTTAAAGCTCATCGCTATTTTAAACATGGAATTGCCGGGAGGTCATGTGCTGGCCACATCAGATTTTTTACTTTTAGTTCTGCTATTTTTCTTTCCTAAGTAATCCTCGGTATTCTTCATTTATTTATTTTATTTACTTTATTCAGTTAGCTCCATCTTTGGTTTTACATTTCAAACATGCACATCTGGCATTTTATGCCACTTTTACCATTTTTGAAACATTGGGCTTGGTTCAAAAAAAGTTTGATGTAAAAATAAAGCTGCGTAACAAAATTTTTGGCATTTAAATCCTTTTAAAAGTTAAGTACTTCATTAAAAACCATGAACATTAATGAATTTTCTTATCTTTCTGTCCAAGTTAAAACTATTAAATTGTTTATTTGTCTTGAACAAATAGTTAATTTACTTCACGTTTTTCCCCACACCTGTGTTTGAAGATTGCTAAATAGTTTTGACAGTTGATATTCTTTGTTTGCCAACCAGGTGGCCTGATAAAAAACAACAAATATCTCTCCTCTTCATTGATGGCCACCTAACCTGCCTTGAGTTTTTCAATTGTGTGGTATTACGCGCACGTTTATTACAAATACGATAAAAAGCAGTTGTAAAACAAGAAAAAAATAACGCCATACAATTGTGGAAACGCATAAGACTAATAACAGACCTTGTTTTTATTATTAAGAGTCTCACAGCCATTGTATATCATCAGAAATTAAGTTATTATTTAAATTTAATTGCAAATGTTATGCAATAAATTATTCAGATACAGGAAAGGTAATTTGATGAATCAGCGTTGCAAAATTAATATACGCTATTTGGAAGATAACTACATTCTTTTTCTACTATCGTACGGGTAATAGGTGTTTTCAAACTTAAAATGTTTGCTGGTAATAGACATATCTCGTACTAAAAAAACAAAAGTATTTTTTTCGAAAAATCTATTGTTACTTTTAACACGAGTATTAAAAGTGAGTTGTTACCTTGGTAATGACTAATGGTACAGCAAATTGACATTTTGACATGTCAAGAAAAATAGAAACAAAAATTTAAATGAAAAAATTGTTTTTGTAGATAAATAATGTATGATACACGTGTTTGATTTTTGTTTTGTGCGAATTTAAACCACTCCGCTTCTCATCGTAATCTGTAATTCCTTCTCACAAAATAAAATGTTACTTTTAACCCTTATATCATAAATAATTATTTTGCCCCTTGAGTAAATATTAATATTTCTGTCAAAATCAAGAAGTTTAACATTTTGAAAATGTGTCAAAGTAAACCCTAGGAAGTTTATATTATTTTGACAGTTCAATTATTTTAATGCTGCAAAATTATTTAGGGTTCTTCTGAGGGGTTTCGCTGTAATCTTGAATATAATAATAATAATAATAATAATAATAATAATAATAATAAAAATAATAATAAAAAATCTGATGTAGCCAACACAAAACCTCCCGCTATTTAATTTTTATTAATTTAAATACATACCTACGTATTTAGTAATGCTTCAAACTATATTATGTTCCATTGCATATAACTATTGCTTTATTTACGATTTTCTTTATTATTTAATATGTCATTATTATTAATTTGAAGTGATTAGTTTTTTGACAATGACGTTTACCTGACAGTTACATTCATTTGAAAAATAAACTGTGTAACAAAGGAATTGTGTTCATCTTAGGCTTCAGGATTAAAAAAAGAAAAATGATTTTTAAATTTATCTGTAAAATATATATAAAAAGTATTAATGTATACCTGTACAAAATTCAATAATCTATATAATGGTATTTTTTGAAGAAAAACCAATATGAGCTTCAAGTAAAGTGCCATTTTCGGTTATCCGATTTACACCAAAATCTAATGGCATCTATTCCTATTAGAATAGGGCAGAAATACAAGGTTTCAGAATTTTCTGAATGATAGTATTTGAGTTAGAGTGCAAACAAAATTCGTACACATGCACACATACACACTTACACACATACACACACACACACACACACACACATACACACATACAGACATCATCGTGAAAATGTTAAAAATGGATTCTAGGGACCTTAAAACGTGGTCATTTACTAAAATCTCGATATGTGATTTTTAACACGATCCCTATACCTCCCTTACCAAGGGTAGCGGGAGGTAAAAATCATCACGCCATATTACTCATTTCTGAGTGCGCTAATCTGTGTTGTACACAGATTGATAATGACATATTTGTACCGTGCGGGCGTTTCCCAGACGTCACCATAAAACTAAATATGTATTTCGAGAATTAAGTTCTCTTCATCAGTAACAAGGAAAAAACAGAGTAGCCAAGGTTACTCAACATGTCAACCATGCCAGACAATTTTATTGAACACTAATATATTATTTCTTCCCCAGGATGTAAGCCAACTCTCTGAAGATGTTCCCCACCGCAACCGTGTCTTCGAGGAGCTCCAGCAGCCGGAGTAGCTGCGGGCGCAACTCCTCCATGCCTTCTCTAGGTCCTTCAGGCCTAGCACCACCAGGTCTCGCACCCAGGTCCTCTGTGAATCCGCTCTTTCGACCCGACCAGCCAATCACTAGCTTCGATGCCTCGCATTTCATGTCACGCCAAGGAGGAGGGGGGAGAAGACTAAGAAGATTCCGGTCACATGAAGAACAGGTAGGGAAAGAGCTGTTTATAGAATGAGTAAGGAAAAAGTGATATTTTACCGTGAAATTTTTAGTTAAGACTATTTTTCCTAAGTGTTATACACAAGACTTTTTCTACTACCCTTTGGAATAAGTGTATGAATGTTACTGTAATATGTACAATAAATACTTAAAGTTATTTATTGCAACAAAAAATGATAGTCTACTTTTCCGTAGTGAGTGTGAAAAAAGAAACTTTTTTTTAACTTCTATAAATATTGAAATAAAGGACTTTACCAAGTGGTAAAAAATAAAATAATATTGTTTTGGTGCTCTCTCCACGATAGCTTTGCGATACTTTATGGGACAGATATTATATTTCCAAAACCGAAATCTTTTCGTTGTAAACATCTAATGAAAACTTTCGTCACTTAGTGAGGAAAGTGGTTACTATCATAACTAAATTAAGTGACGAAAATGCCATTTTCACAAGTGATGCTGAAAAAAATTATAAACCTGCTTATCTCACAAAATGTCAATACTAAATAACATAAGCAAACTCGTATAAAAATGTAAAGGCGTGAACAATTTGTGGTTGAGGGTGTGAATATGTTGGAGCTGCGATAAAAGTTATAAGAGCGACGATAAGAGCAGCGATAAAAGCGAATCAAATATATCTTTCTTTGATGTGTTTATGTTGGAGCTCGATAAAAGTTATAAGAGCGATGATAACAGCAGCGATAGAAACTGATATAAATGTTGCTGACAATATTTTTAAAGCTATTTGTGTCCTACATAACACAATCATTGATATGGAAGGTATTGAACATCATTTAGAAGATACATTAAATATTCCAAAACAATGAAATACCACAACTAATAATGGTAGACCAACCCTGGTTGCACAAAATATTCGTGATTTATTTGAAACTTACTTGTGTCACAATTCTATTGTAAATGACATATAATTTTTGACAAAATGTACTGTAATATCTGTTGTGATGGTTTTTATTTGTTTGATCTCATAATGGAGATCTAACAAGTACTTCGCTAATTAATTTGTCTACCTCCATCTCTATCGTAGTGTCTTGCCTAGTGTTGCCGCGAAACGAGATATGGCGAGAAACAATCCACTCTCGTCTCGTCTCGAATTTTCGAGGACGAGATTTCTCTGCATCTTGTCTCGTCATATTTTTCCTTACTTTTTCTTGATCTCGACTCGAGAGTCCCGAATTTCTCGGATTTATAATTAGAAATAGTAACTAAATTAATATTACAAGCAAGATGAATATAATAAACGCGTACCATTGATTAAAACATTATTTTACTAAGTCTGGCGTTTGAATGTTATAGCATTTTCTTCTTACTAAAACCCAATAAATTGAAAATAAATAAATATGAATGTAAATGAAGAGGCAATTAAAATATTTATTTATACCGACAAATATTATATTTTGTATAATATTTATGTAATATATAAAAAAAAAAAATCGCTGCATCACTTGTCTTGCCTCAATGAGAGCGTAGAAATACATTCAATTCGTTCTCGACGCTCTTATCGCTGCTCAGCTCCTAAGCGTAGCTTTGCGCGCTGCTTCAATGTAAACACCTACATTTAAATGTATGCATCCATTCGCACTGCTTCGCTAGTATCGCCGCTCTTATCGTTTATCGCAGCTCCAACATAAACACAGCCTTAGGTATTCGAAAAATTTCTAGGTGCTTTTGCGGGGGCAGGGACAAGGTAAGAGGGTAGATAAGAATAATCTACCCCATTTAAAAGGAACAACGATAGGGAAGATAACTACTGCACTCGTATGTAACAGGAAAGCGCCTTTTTAGTACAGAATGTCGTTTCACAAAAAGATATATTATTAATAAAGGTTTCTTGTTGATTTCGAATCATTAATTCCTAAAATTACCAAATGTGCACATTGATTTTTCTTATATTAAGTCACATATAATTATAATTATAATTATTAAAGTTCTTCAACAATTCTTTTCTTTTATTTCTAGCCGATTACGGATTCTGTAGACATCACCTCCCACGCGTCAGTAAGTCCTGAAGGAACTGGCGACCGAAAGGATATTCCAGAAAGAGAATACCGGGAAGTTCGGGACTTCTTGGATCGATATTCTCTGCCTAGAGTTGTTCGTATTCAACAGACCCAGCAAAATGGCGTGACATTAGGAGGAGAGCCCTTATTGTTGTATAGGTGTTTTGATAACTTCACCAAAGTGCAAGCTAGACCTATAGGGAAGAAAGGAAAACAGGAGAATAGGGTTATGCAATTTCCTGAAGGATACCCAGGTAAGTAAATTTATTTTTATTTAATTAAGAATTTAATATATTTACGCTCCAGTTGATATTAAATTTAAAATATTTATTAAACTTTGGTGATTAAATAAACAACGAAATTGTTGTATCGTTGTACAAAAACAAAACAGACACAGTAATTAAAACAGATTAATTTTGTGAATTAGCAAAACATGTAACCTCATTTTAATTAGTATTTTCGCGCTTTAATATAAAATCCTTGATGAAATTAAATAAATTAAATGAAAAACATAACAAGCTACTTTTTGCACATTATAGGAGTACATGATAAATTTACAAGTATAATAGATTATAGTAAACGATCTTTTTACTCCATATATTGTACAATAAAAACTAGAATTTAATCAGGATAAATCGATGAAGGACATCAACAAATAATTCCACGAAGAAATAATCTGCGTATTAGTGTTTGAAATAGATTGATCATTGACACAAAAAAATAATTGTATTTTAAAATGATTTATTTATTTTTTATCAAAGAACATTATACAATTGGCAGTAATTGCTCATTGTGTGACAGCCCATGACAATTATGCAACTGCTATACGGTGATCATATAGGAGTAGGGTTACGCTAGAATTAATGAGAATAAACCACAAAGATCATATTTTTAATACGTAGTTCCTTTCAACAATAATAAACTCTTATTCAATCAGAAAACGATAGGTACTTTAAAAAATAGAACAGATAATAATATTAGGGAGTAGGGAGACCTCCAGAAGTTAACTGACAAATGACGCGCGACGTACCCAGGCGGCCGCCCATCTAAAATCGAACCAAACTCGTCCTTGCTTGATTCTATTCGCTAGTGAAATAGAGCAATATGACGTCTAGCGGCGAAAATATGAACTAGTACATGGTAGTAAGTCCTAACCGAGGTAGCGGCGAACGCATCGTTTCTGTCACTTATTTAACAAATAAATCACGAGTGGATTGAAATTTGTAGGCTATACTTCATTTTACGTAAGAAAATAGTAGATTACTCTTAAGAGCCGACCGTTTTTACATGCATTGAATAAATAATTTAAATTTGTGATACCAAGCTTTGTCAATAATAAATATATTTATCTGTAAAAATGTCAAAATCTAAAATTGCAACAAAATATAGTTAAACATCACTTAATTCTGTAGATTTTATTTGACAACTGACAGGCGATATTTGTTTCGTTTCTGTGAAATAGGTTTATATTCTGACCAATCAAAGGGTAGAATTTATATATCCCTAACTAAACCAACGCTATTCTTACGTGAAATAAAGTATAATAACAAAATTTAAAACTTCAACACGTTTTAGTTTCATTTAATCTATGTACGTCATTAGCACGCAGAAATCCAGAAATAATTAATTTCCATAATTTCCCGAAAACAAGGACCTAAATTCTATAGAAAAATTTATTAGAGAAATTTGCCAATTTGAAATAGTTGGTAGACGAAAGTTATGCATTCATCTTTTAAAAATTGGAAAGGAACCGAGTAAAAATAATGCTTGCTCCTTGCATTTTGTAAAGATAATAATTACTTAGTGTCTTTATTAATTAATTAATTTATTCGTAATGAAATCTAAACTTGTAGACCTGCCTGCACAAAGATGACAATAAAATAATAATACTTATCTCTCCATTAATCTACCAAAGACTGTAATAATGCAGTACTATGTAGATTCAAGAAAACAAAGACTCGAATCATGTAAATTCAAAAATCGAGAGAATGCTGAACATAATTTTTATATAAAACGTTCGCAAAATTCAAAATGTTATTCATACTAGAAACATTATTTTTATTTAATATTAACTACAATATTAATATTACTTTGAATTTCAAACACCGCAGTGTATAAGAATACAGTTGCGGGAAACGAAGCATCTACCTTAAACCGGCCATATTGTTACATCACGCGCTAAGCTCCTCCTCTTCTTCACTCGCGAATAGATCACATGTATTTCGATATACGAGTACATATTCACGATCATAAAGCCATTAAACAATAGGCCTGTTGCAAGAATTTTTATACGACTTCTAAATACTAAATTTTAAAAGAAATTGTTCTTTAAAGAGCCTCAAATTTGAAAATATCGCGATATATATATTAGATATTTTACAATTAAATTTGTGAAATATTTTGAAAAAATCACGTGATCTGAAGCAGAATGTGACGTCAGAGTACATACAGTTTAACATGTGACAAACTATCGCCTACTTTTAAAATAAATAACATAAAACTGTTTTCCTATTGGCTATGAATGACGTTCTGTATGTACTACGACGTCGCAGGAGTGGGGGATTGTTTTTCATAACTAGTACTGGCACCAATCTTTTCATTTAATTATTCATGAATATAATTATTATTATTTTTATTATTACTATTAAAAATAGTGTGTAAACTTTTATTTAAAATACTTTTAAAAAATGTGAAACAGGGTCATTATGTTATTAAAATTATTATTCTTTTTTTAATAATAATATTGCTAAATCGTAAAAAATGAGTATTTTTTTATTTTCACTTTATTATAATGTCTTAAGATTCCTTGCCATTTAATCGATATTCAACAAAGATTTATCTTTATTTCTTTATCCTTATAAGTCCTGTGCTGTACCCGATTTCATTTTATATTTTAATATTATGTGCATACATTTATACGTAACAAATAAGAAACAAAAGTAAAAATAAACAATATTACGAAACGTGCGAAAAAAAGACAAAAGAATGAAACAAGTGCATTGCGAAATGCAGTCTCTTCCCATTCTTGACACCTGTGGCGTTGTTGTACAATGCCTCGATGTTCATATGTTCATGTATGCTCATAAAACAATGCACAATCAATAAACCACAGCCTAGACAACAAAATGCGGTAAATAAAACACCACACATCCAAGATTTTATTAGTAAATGAATAGTTATTTTAATAAAAAAAAAATTGTTGGGCCTAGTACAATAACTCCCGCCATTTTCATATTAGGCTATATAAGTATTGTATTTAACATTTCTGGTACACACAAAAAAATTTAATTAAAAGTATTCATTATTTTTCAATTCATTCTATGAAAAATTTCCTCCTACTCTTCTAAATGTTCGAGATTCTTCCAATTCATTGACGAAATTGGCGGTATTTCTGAAAGGTATATGATGAAATATATGTATAGCAAGCGTGTGTTTAGTTGACACTATTACTGTACATACTTAATGAATCCTCTATCTTTTTAAACCAATTTCAGATGTTGACGTTGACGGAGACTTTTCCTCGTTATAATAATTGCATATTATTATTATTACATCTCGACTTTTCCATTCCGAATTTTAGGTTTTCCGCATTCAAAGACAGTATCAATTTAACATGCGGCAACTATATCTATAACTATAAATATTTAATTAATGATAAAATAAGAAATATTAAATGCACTTCCCTGAAAAAGTCTTCAGTAATGGCTCTGGCTCTGGATTTTTGACAAACAATTATGTCAATTACACATTTTTATTTTTCAACTGGTCTCCATGGGATGTTTGATTCATTATACAATGCATTATTTTATATATTTATAATTATTTATCCTAATCAGATGATATAATAAAAGTGTTCAATGTACCGGATAGAGAATTTTATATTCTTTAATATTTGTAATAATATAAATTTCCAAAAAATATTATTTAGAAGATTTTTTTTAAAAAACTACTACTTCCGGTTGTCCAATTGTTACCAAAACCTTTTCAGCTCTTCCCATTAATGTTAGATTGAGGTATACGTAGTTCAATTGGTCCCTCCAATAACATACAGACACACACACGCACGCACGCACACACACACACATTTCTGGGTGTGCCAGTATCTAGACATCGGTAATGATGACGATATATTTTACCGCGTGGGCGCTTACCAGGCGTCACCTCACGGGCACTCATAGCTGGTGTGGAGAGTGCACCACAGGGGTCTTTTTTGTGCCAATTTTTAAAATTGGAAATTTTTGGCGTCTGTCGTGGTCGAACCCGGTTCCCCCGGGTTCGCGACCAGGCACTCAGGCACGCGGCCACGGGACCCCACACACATCATTGTAAAAATGTTAAAATCGGATTCTAGTGACCTTAAAACGTGCTTTTTCATTAAAATCTGGATATGCGTTTTTAGTATGATTCCAATACCTCTCTTAGCGAGTGGTAAAAAGACCAATTTTTCAAAGTGTTACTATCAGGGCATCGAACCCGCCAAAAACTGGGTTCGGTTTAGGTTCAGGTTCAAGCATTAATATAAGTAATTTACGGTTTTGTTCGCGGTTCAGGTTCGAAATAATGTAAAATGAGAGCCGGAATTTACGCAAAACGCAACAAGAAACGAACACAATTTTCACGGAAAGTCAGCCCAGACAGCAACGCAGACGCCTAAGACGTCGATTATCGGCTGAATTTACTTTTCGAACTAAAAATTAACCTGAACCGGAGTTGAACCCCGAACCTGAATTTTAATACTCGGTTCAATTAAAAATATACCTGAGGTTCGGTTCTCGGTTTGGGTTCCCTAAAATGTTACGGTTTGGTTCCGGTTTTGGTTCGGTTCAGGTTCGATGCCCTGGTTACTATAGCGGAGGACGCAAGTTCTATTGTGATATACGGTTATCCATCTAGATATTAACTGTGCTCATCCTTGCTTGACTATTTTAATTAAAAAACAGTGCCTACAAATATATATTACTGTTCTACTAATTTGTATATTGCGAATAACACTGTTACCACTTCACTATCAGATTCTCGATTCTTGTCTCGGACAGTAACTGGAGCAAATTTCATCAACGAAATTTCAAAATTGAATTTGCATGTTAGCTGCTACCACTTAGCAATCTTACTGTATTTGTTCGTCCATTGTATTGTAATACAAATTAAGGCATTTTGAAATATGATTACGGAAGAGGGTTATAAACATTATGTACTTCTGAAATCACCGCTGTGAGAACATTGCACAGTACTCGATATAAAAACAATCCCCGTTCCCGCCTATTTCTCACATTATAAGATGGATGTGTTTGGTTAGTCGTAACCATGGGAACGTATACAGGAATAAGTGAATACTGAATACGTCAGCTTCAGCTGGTGATGTCTTGTCTGATGTCTGTTACATCATTCTCTAGCCATTATGATTCAGATTTGAGATTTACTCGCGGCTTTTCAAGATTTATTAGAAAACGTACGTTGCATTCATTGTTTTATTTCTCATACTGTCATTCAGAAGAATTCGCTATTACGCTTACAACAGTACATTTAGAAACAATAGATATATAAGCGTACGTTTTTACTCTGCAAATTTACTTTTACAATTTACTTCCGATATAGTAACAATACGGCAAATGAATTTTGTTATTCACAGCAATGTTAACTTCATACGACAAATAGAATTTTAGATTACCTGTTTTCGTTCGATTAAGATCGAAGTTAAAATTGAAACTTAAAAATTAGGTCCTCCGCCCATAATATGAAAATAAAATCTGGGTCATTTATATCAAAATTACAATTAAGAATTATATGATAGAGACTATCAAAGTACAACCATTTATTCATAATAGTTATTTACGTATAAAGAGTCGAAAGAAACGATTTAGGTACGCACTACTGTATTCAAATGAAATGTTTGTAAATAATTTGTACTAGCCATTGAACAAAACAATAAGGCGATGTGTTGCATTGCTCTTTGGTTATGAGATTTTTTTTTTTAATTACGAATGAAGAAATTCTTCAAGGAATTCAAATAAAAGCTAGTGAAGCTTTAGCGGAACTGATATCCTTTTTAAAAAAAATTGTTGTTTTCAGCACAAAACCTCTCGCCATTTCCATATTAGGCTATATAAGTATTACACATTTCTGGTATATACAAAAAATTCTAATTACATCTCTTTTTTATATATTTTTTAATTCATTCTATGAACAAGTTTCGTCTTTCGAGATTCTTCCGATTCATTGATTACATTGGCGGTATTTCTGAAGGGTGTATATAATTTATGTATCCATAATTTTAAATATTTAATTATTAATAATAAAAATAAGAAATATTAGATGTAGATACTTGAAGAGAAAAAGTCTTCAGTAATGGATTTTTGACATTAACATTTATCTGTCAATTACAAAATTTTTAATTTTTCAACTGATTGCCATGGAATTGTTTAGCCTAAACACAGCCCTTGAGATTCATTACAACATAATATTATTTTATATATTTATGTTTCTCTATCTCTAAATCTATATAAGATATAATAAAAGTTATAAATGTATCGGATAGAGATTTTTATTTTCTTTAATAGTAATAATAACATAAATTTTCAAAAAATAATATTTAGAAATTTTTTGTTAAGAAACTAGTACCGTTTGTCCCCAAAATCACATACACACGGACATCATCGTAAAAATGTTAAAATCGCATTGTAGGGACCATAAAATGTGCTTATTCACTAAAATCTGAATATGCGATTTTTAGCATGAATCCAATACCTCTTAGCGAGATGTAAAAATAACACTGTTGATTATATTTCCAATTTATTTTTGACATTTTGTTTACCAGTCGTCAGGATTTTTCTCTACTTTACCGTTCGCAGGTAATGTTTCAGTTTTCGCCATGGTAACTAGATGTAAACAAATAATTTTTTGCATATCCGGGCGTAAAAGTCGGACAAATAGCATTATTTTAAGGGAGAAATGACACTTTTTTTCTCCCGAGGGCGAAAAAGTGGTCATTTTCGCGCTAGAGCTTTTCGTGCCCAGTTAAAATAATTACATCTATCATTAACTAGCTTGTTTTCATTGTTATCCGTGACAACGTACATACCGGGAGTTTATTTTATCAGTAAACATAGGGTTATATCATTGCCATAGTTACGGTATGAATGTTTGACAGCAATGTATTGAAGCGTTTATTTTATGAGTAAACATAGGCGTATAACATGGGAACCAGTTTTTGATAAATACAAAGGTCTGGCAATAAATCAAGCTATGCTATTGAACATGATAATAGTACATTACATCTTGTACATTATTTAATATTAATTACTTTAATAATATTGCAAAAATTACAATAAATTACAGAAACTGTCAAATAAATAATTGTTTCAATTTTTATTATGTAATATGAAAAGATTTACAAATGTCTCCGGTGGCGCAGTGGTTAAAGCATTGGCGTCTAGAATTTTTGGTTGGGGTTCGATTCCCCGTTAGGATAATTATTTTTTTTTTTACATAAAAATTGTTGAACTTTTAAAAATCAGTTCATATTTTCATATTACAATCATTTAAAAATAATAATAACATTTTAATAAATAAAGAGAAAATAGTTGACAATAATTGATTACAATAATCAAAATATTGATACAATAACAATGCATTGTATTTTCTTTTGATAAATACAGTAAAATCATAATAAGTACTCAAATTTATTATATTTCAGTTATTTTTATTAATATCAAAAGAAAATACAATGCATTGTTATTGTATCAATATTTTGATTATTGTAATCAATTATTCTCAATTATTTTCTCTTTATTTATTACAATGTAATTATTATTTTTAAATGATTGTAATATGGAAATTGATTTTTAAAAGTTCAACAATTTTTATGTAAAAAAAAAAATTAAAATAATTAGCCCAACGGGGAATCGAACCCCAACCAAAAAATTCAGACGCCACTGTTATAACCACTGCGCCACCGCAGACATTTGTAGAGCTTTTCATATTACATAGTAAAAAAGTGAAACAATTATTTATTTGACAATTTCTGTACTTTACTGTAATATTATTAAAGCAGTTCATATTAAATAATGTACAAAATGTAATGTACTATTATCATGTTCAATAACATGGTTTGATTATTAGGCGGACACTTTGTATTTACAAAATACAACTTCCCATGTTAAACGCCTATGTTTACTCATAAAATAAACGCTTCAATACATTGCTGTCAAACATTCATGTGGTAACTATGGCAATGATATACCCTATGTTTACTGATAAAATAAACTCCCGGTATGTCAAATAGACTACTATGATCTAAATTTGATTTGAACATCGTTTTACTTTGATCACGGTGATAAAGTAACACTACTCCGGATGTGCAAAAAATATTGTATGTATTACGGGCGAAATATATTTTGGCCTTAGGTGAATTGTAACCCTCCGCTACGCGTCGGGCTTCAATCTTGCCCCGCGGGCCAAAATCTATATCATTTCGCACTTAATACGTAAATAGCTATTAATGCAGTTGTGTGTAAAATTAAGTCCATATTTGGCTTTACATTTCAAGTATGTCTGGAATTTTGTGACACCTGTACCATTTCGAAAACAATGACCTTGCCTCATAGAAAATTTTCTTGCAAAATATTGGCACTTATATCCTTTTGATTTTAAATGTTTCTCTTATTAACAGCACCCATCATATTGCTCTTAAGCTTAATTTATCTTATTAATAAATTTATAACCTTCTTAAATAATTATGTTTTCCAAAATAAGTAAAAATAATTGTAGGGTGTTAATATTCGTGATCTCATCTGCATATGACCATACTTGTAAGTGTTTACAGCCTACAAGTTACATAAAAACTTTATCCTTGTAAAATATTTCTTACAATGAATAATTTAAAAACAATGTCGACATAATATCGTAAGGCCAGGCCATCCTATTCTCATACATTGAGCATGAACCGAACAAGACAAGAGCGTTTATATTTATGCATTGAAACTTGACTCCCATTTGCCAAATTTGGCCGGCTGAATACTTTGTTTTATGGACGCAGATCGGGAGAAAGCTGTCGAAAAATGTCGAAATTACACATGGCAGATGGAGCACAGATTATAGTTTATAGCTTCTGTTCAGCCACTGTCTTGGAACACATAAAATATTGGCTTGAAAAAAGAAACTAAAAATGACAAGACCTCAAATTATTCAAAATGTGAAGCACTTGAAACAGTCACAAAATAGCGTTCTTTGGTTACAAATTTATTGACATCCAGATATCTAGTGAATTTGAAAGTGACACTTTATCTAATAAAATTTCATTACTACAGTAACACGTTAATGATGAGGATGGATATACAAGCACACCTGAATCACTAATCAGATTTTATTTTGCATGTAAAATTCAATTTAAAATTTTATAAATATTACTAATTTGTAGTGATAGCCATGGAATTAAAAAAAAAACTACAAAGAAATACATATCGTCTGAAATGCCTGAAATGCGATTTTCAAATAAACATTACAGATAATAGACACTTACAAAATTGACGTCATATACAAGAGAGAGAGAGAGATAGAAGATCATGCATCCAAACAAACCTCCCCTCGTTGTCTTACGTCCCGCTCCCTGATTCTATCTGCCATTATGTTTGCATCTATTATTCAGTGTTAACTTATTTCTTTATGGGGTCCCGTGGCCGCGTGCCTGAGTGTCTGGTCGCGAACCTGGGGGAACCGGGTTCGATCCCGACCGGCGCCAAATATTTCCAATTTTAAATGGCACAAAAAATGACCCCTGTGGTGCACTCTCCACACCAGCTGTGAGTGCCCGTGAGGTGACGCCTGGTAAGCGCCCACACGGTAAAATATGACCACAACAGATTTTTTTATTTAAGGGTCACTTAAAATGTAAGCCTTGTTGGTGCAACTGGGCATTAAATTACTTACCGAAACGTAGTTTTTGATTTAATATAGTAAATATATAATTATAGATATCGTATTACAATATCATCAAAACATGTCCTCGTAAATTAATACAAAAAATTATGATCGCTTTCTTTTGCCGCCAAATTTGGCATGAGGCGTGTATTTATATTTTAATTTAAATTTCCATAGCACTCCTCCTTGTTTTGTTTTTATTCTCGTCTCGCTGATGATCTAATTAAGCTTGCTAATTAGAATAATGAACATTTGGGTGGAGAAAGTGCGGTTATGTAACCATAGGTGGAGACATACGGATGAGAACAGCTGATGTAGCAAATCATCGCTTTCTAATGTGACCACCAGTCATTATCTTAAGCACATATGATTATGATGATGATCTTATTGGAAGTAGTTTTAATTTCCTTTTAATCATTATACAAAATTATTGTCTTTACATAGAAAATCAAATTTGTAAAAGATTATACCAGAAATAACCAAGAACAATAATAATTATTTTGCTTTTAAGTAGTAGCAGATGAAATAGCGTACGCATTTTGTACAAAAAGTCAGGATTCGCCTGGTCTGCACTGGTCCAGTAAAAATAAAAGTAAAATCACAAGATATAGAATAGAGAACGAAGTCTGTGGTTCAATAAAAAGTGTAGATATGCTACACTGTATACTCGGATTTGATACTAATATTGTACCAAAATATGTAAATCTAAAAATCTGTTGTGGCCAGCACAAGACCTCTCGCCATTTCTAAATTAGGCGATATAAGTACATATTGCATTTAACATTTCTGATACACACAAAAATTCTAATTACATCTATTATTAATATATTTTTTAATTCCTTCTATAAATGTTTCCTCCTACTCTTCTAAATGTTCGATATTCTTAAAATTCATTGACGAGATTGGCGATATTCTGATGCGTATATGTAATATATGTATCTATAATTTTAAGTATTTAATTAATAATAAAATAAGAAAAAATATAAATGTACAATTGCGGCCAAAAAAATGGAAACACCTACGTTTATTTAGTTAGCTCTTTTTATGAATTTTTAATAGCGTTTTCCGCTTACCAAAATTTGGTGCGCACTGGAACGGACTCAGTGCAATGTATGACGTCATGCACTGTTTTGGTTTTGTGAACGGTGCGCACCCATCCAGTGACAAGTGGAAAATACGTTCATATTTCAGTTCACATTTGTTTGTGCAAAAGTTGGGGTTAGGTTTGGGGTTTGAAAGTTTTATTGACATAATTGACAATAAATATAAAATATGATGATGATGTCATTTATAATAACTCTTTTAATTCTGAAGGATTCTTGAAACTTGATAAAATTTAAGTTTTTTAATTGTGCAAAACAATATATGTTATTATTACCTGTTTGTCAAAATATTTATGTACTACACTAGATATGAAATTAATTATTTTGGGTTGGTCTGATTTATTTAAATAGTCTAGAGACGTTTCTGTTATATGATGATGATGAAGATGAAGATAAAAGTCCTTCAATAGTAGATACCACTACGGCATTTTTGAAATCTTCCGCCGCCATATTTGCACTCAAATTGTCGCACTTGCTATAGTAGTCGGTGCAACAAAATGCGCACTGAGTGCGAGTTGATGTTGCCCTGAGTGCGATTTCGTAGTAAGTGGAAAATAAAAATCCGAAACAGTGCGCACTGAAAAGGTAAGTGGAAAACGCCACTCACACTCAGTGCAGCTAAATTTGCACTCAGTGCGCACTGAATGTGTAAGTGGAAAACGCTATAACATTGTAATTTGACTTCCATGCCAAAATGATATCAAATAATGTCATACAACCAGTGGCGTTTCATTATGAAATCCATAAAACTGTTTTCATTTACTTAATTTTTATTTTACTAAATAAATAATTTAATCAAAATAGAAAAAGAGAAATGTGTATTACTTATATGAAAAATAAAATATACTGAAAAGCGGTGAACAAAAAATTATAAACCAAAAAATCAAAAACAAAGAATTATTATTTTATGGGGGCTCCATTTATTTCATAGCTCTAGTCTTTTCGTTTTCATTCAAATGTCGAGGCATTTTAGTGCTTTCAAATTATTTTCATTTAATGTGACATAGACATTTATGTAAATAATTAGAGAAAATACGACGCCTATGTTTGAATGTCCTGGCAAAGACTGAATTACAAAAATAAAAAATAGGTGTTTCCATTTTTTTGGCAACAATAGTACAATTTGTCCAGAAAAAAACTTAATTCTTAGTAGGCTATGAACACAGGAACGTATGTCTGATCATTTTTCAATTCAAAACTCAAATTGTCAAAATTGATCGTGAAATAATAATAATAATAATAATAATAATAATAATAATAATAACTTTATTACCCAACAGAATCTCCAATTACAGGGTAAAGAATAAGATAAATAAACTAATACAATCAAATACACAAAAATTAATACATATAAATTTACAGATAAAACATAGGACAAAATTTAAACAAAAATATCTTCGTATAAAGCATCTGCATTACGACACATCACATGTATGGGCGAGCGCTGGAGAACATCAGTACGAGCGGTAGGTAAATGAAAACTGCTACTATGCCTCGATGCAATTCTGGGTACATGGATTGGGATGCGTGATAGCAAAAAAGGTGAGTCTATGCTGTTATGAAGAAGTGACCACAGGAATCTTGCGCTGGAAACTTCTCGCCTGTAACTCAAAGATGGTAACGAATGACGCTCAAGTAAGGAATTGATATCTGTGTCTCGATCGGGATATTTATGGTCAATTTTATAGGAAATATATTTCATAAATCTTTTATGGATGCGATCAAGGTGAGAAATTTGAGTGGCATAAAAAGGGTACCATATTAAACTGGCATACTCTAATTTACTAACCACGAATGAAAAATACAAAGCTTTAATAGCAGAAATATCTTCAAACATTTTACAGGTTCGGAAAATAAATCCCATAGTTTTGTTGGCCGAAGAGCAAGTATTTACTATATGCTCATTAAATCTAAAATTATTGGAGAATGTAACACCTAGATCTTTAATAGAGTTCCTACGACAAAGAGTGGAACCACAAATAACATATGTATGTATGACAGGATTATTTTTCCGACTATATGATACTATGTTACATTTATCTACATTAAGGCTGAGTTTATTATCGTTGCACCAGGAAACAAGGATGTCAATATTTTCTTGTAGAATAAGTGCATCAGTAATTGAGGAAATTTTACAATATAATTTGATATCATCAGCATAAGCCAAAGTGGGACAGGTGAAAGAATCTAGCAATTCATTTATAAACAAAATGAATAATAAAGGCCCTAAATTAGACCCTTGAGGTACTCCGGAGGTAGCGATAAATGAAACGGAAGAAAAACCATTGTAAAAGACATAACAAGATCTGTGAGACAGATAAGAAGCTAAAAGAGATATAAATGTAGAAGAAGAACCAAATGAACTAATTTTTGAATGTAATTTTAAGGAGAAAATATAATAAAGGATACAGAATACTGCTATTCAGCGTTTTCTAATTTATTTCTATTTCTAAAATAAGGGTTCAAGAAGAAAAGCTTTGATTTTCTTAGATAACATTTTTGACAATATCTCGTGTTAAAATTGACATTTAATGAAATACTTTCAAATTGACATACGTTATTTTGTTCAGCATTTTATTTTGAACACACTGGGCCGTAGTCAGAACACGGTTTTATCCTCTGTTCTAAGTCTGTTTTATGTAAAACAAGGACGAAGTGTTAAAACCAGTTTAAAACCAAGCGTAGTCAGAACGTGATTTTAAGTCGGTTCTAACAAAAATCAAGATCAATGCAATTTTGATCTGGCAACGTTGAAAACAGGTGACGTTTGAGGTTATAATTGACACAGGAAAGAAGTAAGAAGTGAGGTTAAGCATTTATAAAATATTAAATACGGAATAAAAATTTATTATTAAAACATATAATTCTGTTTTTCTTTAAGGAAAAACATGGACAAGAGGATAGAAAACTGGCTACCAGAAGAAAAAGAATTGTTAATTGAATTTGAATGAATGGAAAGATATAATAGAGTGTAAGAATGAATGTAATATAAAGAAAAAGCAGAAAATATGCAAGCGAATAGAGGAAAAATTAAAATTAATGGTTACAAAAAAAATGTAATGCAATAATATAAACAGTTTATGTCGAAACTTTAATGCTCATTCACAACTACGAAAATAAAGGCTCATTCACTGATTCGAAAATAAGAAATATAAATAAAATTATAAATAAGACTTTATGGTTGATATTCATAGTTTCGAAAATAAAAAGTAAATTAATATCAACTGTCATTTAATACATTTATAATTAACAAGCAATAATATAATATAATTCAATATTACTAACTAGTGGATTAATTCGTTCACGAAATCTAATTCTTGTTCTTCTGTTCTACTTCTTCTACTTTATGTAATTCATTAATATCAGCAAAAATATTATCTACGCCCGCCATATTTTTTTATATAAAACACCGGAAAAACTGAGATGTACTGGTTATTGGCTCGGTTCTATGTTGACATTGCTACTATGGTAACTAGACCTAGAACCAGCTAAAAATCGTGTTCTGACTACCGATTTAGAACTGAAGTCTAGAACCGAGGATAAAACCGCGTTCCGACTACGGGCCACTGTGCTTATCTAGATTATTTACATTACAATTTTTCAACTGGTTCCCATTAATGTGAGATTAAGGAATATGTAGTTAAATTGGTCTAGTCTTATAGAATTCAAGAAACCGTCCCTCCAATAACATCCGGACACACCCACACACACACACACACACATCCACACATACATCATTGTAAAAATGTTATAATCGGATTGTAGTGACTTTAAAGCGTGCTTATTCAGTAAAATCTGGGTATGCGATTTTTAGCATAAATCCAATACTTCTCTTAGAAAGAATTAAAAAATCAGATATGCTGTTTTTGATTTATTGGTAAATAAGTACCTTGTTGCCATAATGAGGTTTATAATGTTATTAAGACACGGCAGCATATTATAAAATAAATAAGATATTCAAAATTTATTTATGAGTATTTTTGTTTCCTAACAATGTTCTTTTCTTTCCAGGGTGGTTCTCCCTTCTTACCGACAAAGGCGACCGTTCAGCCATGCTCCATTCCTCCCTTCTTCATCTTGTCCGCGAGCAAGTCTGCTCCTTTCTGAGCTGCAGCTCCTTCACGGCCTACACAGCTCATGTAGACCCTACAACTGCTGTACCACATACTCAATACGTTCGAACTGTCGTAAGAGGTGGTCAAGTCTTCAGATTGCGAGCAGTATTCCAGCATCGGGACAGACCGGACTCAAACTCGGGAAGGCATAGCACAAGATCAGGGAAAATGGGCAGACAGGCCAGGGATAAGGATTTGGCGAATAGATATGCTCAGCTCATTGATGTCAACAATCAGGTAAGGGATCATTCTAAAAATAATTATTTGTATACCAAGGCCGCGAAAGAAAAAGTGTCGCAGAGGAAGGATTTCGCTATCAATTTGTGCAATTGTTGTAACACGGGGGTGAGGGTGATGAAGAAGCTTCTTACGATGGTGGATCAATAAGTAGTAAAGCCTAGACAAGAAATCAAAAATATCGGCAAAAAATATTTTTTCTCCAAACGTCATAAAAATGGCATCTTTTGTGACTTGATTCACAAGCACAGAATAAACATGTATACAGAAGCGACAGTCAGAGAGAGAAACGAAAATTAGAGAGAGAAAGAGTATGCCAACAAATTTAAAGGACTAATCGGATAAAATCGTATTGTTTCGGCATATCTTCGTATCTTACGATTCTTTGTTCTTTTCATTATCTCGACGTGAACATTTTCCGTCAGGGGTCAATAATAAAAGTATATTGAGACACACAAATTGATTTCTAATAAGAACAAATATGTTATATTTTCAAAAAACGATAGGAAAAATCGTTATCATAAGGAAAATCATTATAATTCACATATTCTGGAAGAGCTGTTGTCTCAGCTTGGCCCATGTATTTTAGGGTTATGGCTAATTCAAGCAAAGCAAAAACGTCTTCTCACTTTTGACATAAGTCATTTTGTGAACTGTTTTTGAATTTTAGAAGTGGTGTTAGTTTCTAATTAAATGGATAAAATGAAGAAAGTAGAATCGGGAGGACTTGTTTGTTCATATAAAGACTGTATAAATAGATTTAAAAAATGGAGAAAGGGAAATGTAAGTTTTTTTCGTTTCCGAAAAACCCAGACATGTAAGTTATGTATTAAAACGACTACCATATCATGTAAAATGTATATTAATTTAATAAATATAAGTGTAAAATGTGGCTCAAGGCCTGTGGAAGAGAAGATTTGATGGAGAAGGATATATGGGACATATTCATCGAGTCTGACGTTTGTTTTCCACATCAAAGATATAGAAAATTCTGCATTGTAACAAATTTGTAAAATTCAGGTATTTGTTTAATAAAAATATAATTGTGATTATTTTATCTGATTTCTTTTTAAATCGTTAATAAAATTTAAATTTTAGTAATTTTATGTTCTAATTTTTCTTTTACAATTTAAATTTCGCGCGTTAATTTGCCAACAAATTTAAAGTTCAAGGTCATAAACGTAAAATCGCAACAACAATGGTGCCGGCAAGGAGTGTCGCTTCTGTATAAATGTATTCTGTGGACAAATATCAAACCTACGCGTTGACTTGTAATAACTTATATACTTAATTGTCAACACACTAAATGTCTAAACGGTTGACATCCAGACTAAACAGAGAGAAATGTGGGAAAAATGATAATAATTTCTATAAAGAATTTTGACTTACAAAGATAACAAAGTTGAAATATTGATATTGATGTCTCACGTTAGCCTGGTATATCTTGAAACAAACTAAACTCAAACTTAGTTTATTGTGAAGAGTAGTACACTACTCATTACGGGTATTGTTTTTGTGCCAAAAATAATTTAAAAGAATAACCAATCTTTGAATCAAAAGTTATTGACCAGAAATTTTAGAAAATGATTTACTACGAATATGTTTCTAATTTGAATAAAATAAACACCGTTAGCATAATTTACGAAAGTAAACAATTATTGTTTGGTGAAACAAGGTATTCTATTTAATTAATTAGCGATACTAAAGTATATTTTTCACGGCTATCCTGGATTCTTTTCAAAGTCAGCAGTGACCGAAGCTCGAGGCCTAATCACAAAGTGCAACAAGTGATTATGTTTTGTTCTGTTACTCATCCGCAACGGGAATGTTTCCGTTTTCCTGTCATTTTTGAGTTTAGTGACACTAGACACAATAAAAATATTGTTCGATTCTAGTAATCATATTTCATGGACATTTTCCATGTATATGAACTGGACTGAACAATTATAATAGTGTGTCAACTATACCATGACGGACAGTGATGGCTTATTGGTTTTAACGTTGTCGCATATTCAGCGGGAGGTAGAGAATAGAACACATAATATACTAGGAATAATACAACCTTTTTAGTTTTCGTTCTGTAATATTTTATGTTTCAACGTTTCGACACCATTAACTGATGCCTTCTTCAGGGAAAATGACAAATAAACTACAACGAGACAAAAGCAAAAACAGAACGAAAACTAAATATTTTTTATTAATTGGGCTACTTGCGTACCTTTTTTTTATTTAATATTTTTGAAAAGCAGGTAAAAACTTTCAACCCGTATTTTTTATTTTGACAAAATTTTTGTTAATTAGCCAGAAAAAAAATGAAATTTGATTATTTGAATTCCCGCCATGTATGACGTAGAATTACGCCTCACCAATGAATGGTCGTAAAGCAATTGCGCTTGTTTGTACAGGTAATGTAGATCACCTGTTTGACGTTTCAACAATAGTTTGGAGGTTAGTATTTTAATTTATCTTTTTGGTATCGATATTTTAAATTACATGTAACTACCTATGTGTTTATTTGTGAAGTAATTAATATATATGAGAGACCAGAGATAGAGAAAAATGAATGTCAAATTCAAATTAAAACTTTCTCACATGCCATCTATACGTTAAATTTTTAAACATGGTTCTCCAGTTACAGAAAATTTTCTTTCTTAATTTATTAAAAAACAAATAATTTCTTTAAAATAAAATTTATATTTTTATATATTTATATATTTCAACATAACGTTACATATATAGTGATAGAAATCGGATTTTCAGTACCACGCAAGTAGCCCATTATAGCACGCATTTTCCATAGTATCATTCGCACCTAAACATACTACTTGTGCCTTATCCATATTCATAAGAAAATTAAAAATATGTCTGTTGTGACCAGCACAATACCTCTCGCCATTTCCGTTCTGTTACAAAGTATCGAATTTAACATTTCTTGTACACACAAATAATTCTATCTATTCTTTCATTCTATAAGGAATCTTGTCCTACTCTTCTACAATGTTCAAGATGGTTCCAATTCATTGACAGGATCGACGGTGTTTCTTAAGGATATATTACTATTAATATACATACCTATCTACAATTTTAAATATTTAATTAATAATTCAATAAGAAATATGAAATGTATTTCCCAGAAACTTTCAGTCAGTAAAACTATTGATTTTTGATACTAACATTTATCTGTCAATTACAAACATTTGAATTTGACTACTGATTTCTTATGTCTGGAGTGTGTGATTTATTGCAACAGATTATTCTATTTATTATAGTTTCTTTATCTCTAAATCTATAGAAGATCTAATAATTTTTTTAAGTGTATAGTTGGTAAATGTTATGTTCTTCAATAATTGTAATAACAATTTTTTTTTTAAATAATAGATCTTTTTAGTTCCGTTTGTCCAATGGGGTCATGCCATATTTTCTGTTTTATTTTTTTCCTGGAAGTCTACCGGTCACAGCATACGTAAATAATATTTTCACGCCATTTGTGTGCATTGTTTTGTAGATATAATTTTTTTAAAGGGGTCAATTTCAAATCTCAATGAGGTCACGTGAGCGCATACATCATGTTTCTGAACGATTCCAGTTCACCCTGGCGGAGAAAATGTAAATTAAGATTGTTTATAAATAGTTTTTTTGGGTTTTTTAATAAATTGTTACCACAAGTTGGAACTGCACAGTTCTTCTTCACCATGTTTTATCATTATAAATATACAATTATTGCACTTTTATGTATTAAATTATATATCAAGCACACAAACCTGCAATTAAAAATAATATTTCTCTAATGAAATAATTAAATCTTTATGAAACAAAAAAGATTGAATAGAGGGCACTTTTCCTCTGAAAGCTTTATAAATATTTGGTTAGTTTACTCTGATCTGACGTTTAACTTCGCGTTTGAAGTTTGTGACATTGTGACCTTCATGTACGTGTGACTAGTGTCGTTTTGTAAGTAGCCGATACATGACGTCACAGAAAATCGTAGCGCGAATATCTTTTAAGTAAATTATGAATGAAAAGTATTATATTTTGGGATGTTTTATGTTGCAATATAGATAATAAGTGTCATAGATTCTATTTTTATAAAAATATTAGCAACATTTTTTTTTTGCATGACCTCATTGTTTTCAAAACTTTTTCAGCTTTTCTCATTCGTGTCAGATTGAGGAATATGTAGTTAAACAGTTCATAAGTATTATAGTATACACACAAAATGTGCTTATTCACTAAAATCTGGATATGTGATTTTTTGCATGAATCCAATACCTCTCTTAGCGAGAAATAAAAATCTGATTTAATTTTTATTAATTTAAATACATACCTACATATTTACAAATTCTGACAAGTATAGTAATTTCATTTCTATATTAACTACTCTTCTATTTACGTTACCATTACTAACATGACATTTATCTGTTTGTTACATATATTTGAAATCTGAACTTAATAACTAATCGCTTCTTTCCATATTAGAATAGGGTAGAAATACGATGTTTCAAAATTTTGAGTTAGATCATTTAGACTATACACACACACACACACACACACACACACACACACACACACACACACGGCCACACATACACACACACATATTCTCATACACACTCACAGACATCATCGTGAAAATGTTAAAATCATATTATAGGGACCTAAATGTAGTCATTTGCGCGATGTCTAAATAAATTGAAATTCAATATAAACTGTACGGCTATGTCTCTTGCAAAAGCTGTAGTCTAACAACTTTTCTTATTACAATGTAATTATTAAAAAGGTCACAGAAATATGTGACATTCTTCTCCCATGCCCAGTGCATCATACAAAAAGACAGGGAAGTGACATTAACATATTCCAGGGAAAAAAATTAAGTATGACAATTATTTCTACGTTATTCAAATAATTGTATAGTTTAAACCAATTTTATGGCAACAGTAAAATCAATCCGTAAACAATTAGTTTCTGTTTAGTCTTAGAATCCATAATATTTGCAACACATCTGATTTTAATTAACAATAAAATGGCAACGAGTCAACATTTACCGAGAAAGGAATTTTATGAAACGAAAAAGAAGAAAAACAAAGCAGCAATGCAAAACACACAATGCATAAAATATGACATCGAGCCACCCAGTTATTATATTAAATAATTCTTTATTCCATTTCATGCACATCGTAATTATTTCAGCATACTGTTTACTTACAAGGAGAAAAATGTGTAATCGACATTCTTTTATATGCATCATACTCACAGGAACGTATTCAGCGATATTTCGCACGAAACAATACAATGAAAATACAATTTAATTGTTATTTAATAAATGATACGTCTTGCAGAAATGGGGTCCCGTGGCCGCGTGCCTGAGTGTCTGGTCGCGAATCTGGGGGAACCGGGTTCGATCCCGACTGACGCCAAATATTTCCAATTTTAAATGGCACAAAAGTGACCCCTGTGGTGCACTCTCCACGCTAGCTATGAGTGCCCGTGAGGTGACGCCTGGTAAGCGCCCACACGGTAAAATATATCGTCATCATTAACGATGTCTACATGTGTTGGAGATACTGGCACACCCAGAAATGGGTAATACGCCGTGATGATATATTTATTTATTTATTTTATTTGCAGAAATCAATTGGTTTATAATTTACAGCAAACGAATATATCGTGAAATATTGCCTTGTTTGATCTCTACCCATTTTTGAATTATTGCCCCAAAAGTCAATATACCCCACATTTAGATAAAAACTTCAATATTTTCAAATTTCTAATTTTTATGTATCTAGATACTTCTCAATGCGCTGATTCGAAATTTTGAAACCGCAGGTCGATATCTCGTTTCGTTCTCGAGATATCTAGATTTAAAGTTTTGCTCAAAACTACCCATTTTTTTGTATTAACCCAAAAATGGGTCGATATATGAATTTTGTGACATCACCATTCGATTCTACGGTCAAAAATACAGAAGTATAGCAATTTTCAGAATTTTTGCCCAACCGGTTCATTTTTTATGAATAAAAGCTTGAAAACCCCTGAAAATGCCCAAAATCTGAAAAAATCGTAAGGGGTACACCTTAGATTTTTGCGATTTTTGGCCATTTTCTGTTATTTTGCTTTAGAGATTGTATGCGGTGTTCAAAAATTCTGAAAATTGGTGTACTTATATAATTTTGCCCGTAGAATCGAATGGTGTTGTCACCAAATTCATATCTCGACCCATTTTTGGGTAGTTTTGAGCAAAACTTTGAATCTAAATATCTCGAGAACGAAAAGTGATATCGACTTGCAGTTTCAAAATTTGGAAGCAGCGCATAGAGAAGTATCTAGATACATAAAAATGAGATTTTTGAAAATTTTGAAGTTTTTATCTAAATGTGGGGTATATTGATTTTTGGGGCAATAATTCGAAAATGGGTAGATATAAACTTAGTAGTAATATTATTTGATTGTAAAGAGAATTTTACGTTAGTGTACGCATTTTTAGAGTATTTATATATGAGTGTAGAGTATTTATATATGAGTGTACATAATGTATATTCATGTGATAATTTTATTGGATTTATAGAATATTTTCCAAGGAACTTTCTGTATGGAATTTGTAAGAAATTGTATTATGTTCGTGTTACAATTTTACTGGATATATAGAATCTTTTCCAATGAACTTTTGGTATGGGATTTGTACAAAATACATCAAATTTACGGAAGGTCTTCGTCTTGTGCTGGCCACAACAGATTTTTTTCTGAGCACATTGTAGTTTATTTATTAATTTATGTATACTTTCCCTTTCTTATCTAAAATAGTTAAATAGTATGATGACAAACTCATTGACAACAATATTGGCTCAAGAAATCGTTTGTAATAAGTAATTTTTGCTAAGAATAAATTCCCTGTTTCGAATGTTCCTGAATGCGGTGCTGGTGTTGTACTCAGCATCTTCCTTGCTAGCAATGGCAATATTTTAATTCCTCGGCAGATAAACCGAACATCGGGCACAGTAATGTAAATGTATTCTTAATCTGAGCTTAACTCTCGTTATTTATGCGTTGGTTGGTGGTTGTGCACTGCACTGCACGAACGTTGCAGTCTCGCCACGCGGCCTGGAATGAAATAAAACAACGCCGAAGAAACACCAGGTGTGCTGCAAGTCGTCTTCCTGCCAACGGATATACAATACGAATGTAGGATAGGATACAATTGGATACGATGGCATAGGGGTGCACTGCGCATACAACATCGTAATTGGATGAAGAAGAATAATGAAAGAATAGAAATAAATAATATAAAATATGAGAATGATTTGGTTTTGATAACTGGTCTTCGGATTGGACTAAAAATGAACCCTGTGTTGTAGGCTCCAAAAACTATGAATCCCCGTCAAACTTATATTTTTCTGGGACCTAAATTTTTATCAGGAAATTACTATTCAAACAGCCGTTTTCTCGAAAAATAATTGCAGGAAAATGCTATTATTATTATTTCTATTTCTATCCTTTAAGTCCCAATGGGCCATATATGTCCCGAACAAGTGTTGGAAGTTTCCCAATGAAATATATCATCACGGCAAATTACCCATTTCTGGGTGTGCTACTATATGTCAATTTGAAAGTATTTAATTAAATGTCAATTTGACACGAGATTTTGTGATAAAGAAATCAAAACTTTTCTTTTTAAATCCTTATTTTAGAAATTGAAATAAATTACTTGACTTTTCACAGTCTACTCCAAATTAGGTTTTTTTCTGAACACGCACTATATAATACATATAGACATCGGTAATGATGACGATATATTTTTACTGTGTAAGCATTTACCAGGCGTCACCTCACGGGCATTCATAGCTGAAAAATAAGCGTGACAAGAATATAAAATTATTTAAATAATTTTTTGTTCATAAAAGGGTTTTATATTTTTTGCTATGGATGAACTCTTAAAAAGATGTCAAAATATAGTTAACCATAGCAGCAATTTATGAAAGAAATTTAAATTACCCTAAAAAAAAAAGCTATTACCTACGTTAGATGTTACTATGTAGGTATAACAGTTTACATTCGTGGCATCCAAAGAATTAAATTATCGACAATTTTCAAATAATTTTTGTCTGCGCTTTCAAATTTATACACCACTCTGACCCGGTTAAAGGTACGTTAACGCTAGTTAACTATTTTTTAACCTACCTCTGAGTTCAATCAGTGGATAACAAGCTATGATGATCAAATTTTATAAAATTGGTATGACCCAAATTCGTTTTAACAATATCTCCGGAAAAATGGTTTATTAATTAACGCCATATTTTTTTGCAATTTAGCAATAATAATTCATATATGACTTCAATAAATATTAAAAATATATACCGTGTGTCTCTGTCTTAGTGGTGCACATAGGAGAAATATGGAATATCAGTTTTTTGCCATTCCCTGCTCGTCTAATTATTTTAAGCGAAAACGCGTCAAATAAGTTTTATGGCATAAGTTGTGCATCTAAGACAATAAACAGAATTACTTTATATGCTTTTATAACGACAAAAATTAAAAATGAAAATGTCGAAAATTACATTGAAAATATCGATAGCCATGGAATTGAACAAAAAATAAACAAATGTTTAGGTTCAGGTTAATTTGTTTTTTGAAAGATGGATCCGGGTGCGGTTCTGGTTCAAGCATTAATAAAATTTGCGGGTTTGTTCGCGGTTCAGGTTCGAAATAATGTAAAATGAGAGCCGGAATTTACGCAAAACGCAACAAGAAACGAACACAATTTTCACGAAAAGTCAGCCCAGACAGCAACGCAAACGCCTAAGACGTCGATTATCGGCTGTATTTACTTTTCGAACTAAAAATTAACCTGAACCGGAGTTGAACCCCGAACCTGAATTTTAATACTCGGTTCGGTTTCGACTCAGGTTCAATTAAAAATAGGTTCGGTTCTCGGTTTGGGTTCCCTAAAATGTTACGGTTTGGTTCCGGTTTTGGTTCGGTTCAGGTTCGGGTTCGATGCCCTGGTCACAACGTAAGTTAACTTATTTGACGTTTCGGACAATTTCAGTGGCGTAGATAGGTGTGTGCAACCTATAGGCTCTAGGGGGCCCTTGGACATTCTGCTGAACACCCAAGAAATATTTTAAATCTAATTATTAATTCTTTATTACTATTATTCGATTATTATTCATTGATTCTTCTTTGTAATTTTAGTTTTAATTACAATAAAGAAATGCTTGATTATAGAAAAAGAGTTTGATTTCAATAAAGAAAATGAAGAGTAACACAAAATAACTGATTATGATAATATGTATTAATGTGTTCATAAGTTTGCTGGTTTTTTGCACAAATCATTGTACCTACATGATATATTAATCTTTTTTTCTTCTTTCAGGAATTGTACGCTCCATTGACGACCAAGGGTGAATTTTACGAAGTCCACAGTTCCACAAAAGCCAGACTGTGCTTCCCAGGACTTCTGGACAAAACAGGACCTCTTGCTCTGGACAAGGACTGCCTATATCGCCTAGCACATCTTCTAAGAAGGGTGCACCTTCCCCTCAAAGTCAAGCTCATGTCTGGACCTCAGCTTCCTAAAGACTTCCCAGGTAAGAAGATAAAAATTTAAATACCTCTGAAATTGTCCCTGTAGGTAATGTTAATTTTTTACACACTTATTTTACTTGCGTTTCGCCTACATTAGTGTCAAACGTGTGACATGTACATCAAATTCTTGTCACGCACGAGAGCATTTTTTCACGCGTCCATCTTTAACTATCACGCAATCACGCGCACGCGTAAACTGACCTTGTTGCGCCTTCATTTCCGTTTCCGTCCGATTATCACCAATTGTGATTGCACTTTTTGCACAAAGTTGGAATTATTATGACGAGTATAATTGTATTGTTTTTAGATGGTTTTTAGTAAGCCTGGAAATTGTGGTTTTTAGATGTCTTCTTTTTAGAGTTTCCTGTTTCTGTTACACAGTTTATGTTTTGTAAACACTTTTATTGTGACAGGTTAATAGGTTTATATGTAGGTTTAATCTACATATTTAAATAGTAGCACAATACTTCCTTTATTATTATGTTTACAGTATTTATAAACAAATCATGAAACTGTTTGCTTTTGGAACTAAATAAACAAGATCTTAAATATTAATTTTTCTAAGATTGATCTTAAACTGCCAATTTCAAAACGTTAATAAGTAGCAAAATATATACAGGGTGTCCGTTTTTCGAGGTGCACCATTGGGATCTCGAGAACCGTAAGAGATACGAAGTCGGTTAAATTGGGGCAAAGTTGCCTCATTGTGGGACCATCTTAGATGTGTTTTTGTTTTTCCATTAAAATGCACAGGTAACTAGATAGAAGCGAAAATGTAAATTTTGCCAATTTCGTTTTTGGCTTATAACTTTTTTTTGCGACTTCGTACAAGTTTCTAATTTGCACTAAAAGGCACTTTTTTATGAGGAATCCACAGCCGTCTTCAAAATTTTTATAGCCCGTGAGAAATTAATACTAACTTCCAATTTTTATATGGGGCTCAAAGTTGACTTTATTACCATTAAATAGAGATTTTTTCTCTTTCCAACGATATAAAACACATCTACATTAACATGAAAATTAACGTACAAAATAAAAAATTAAAGGTTTTATTCATTTCTATCAAGTGTTCTTTGGAAACAAATGAAGAATCTTTTGTTTCAACAATACTTTTGAGTTTGACAGTTAGGGCAAATTTTTCAAATGAAGAGAAGCGGGATACGTCAGAAATTTGGATCGTTTGAATCATGTGTGGTTCCAGCAAGATGGCGCTCCGCCTCATAACTCCAGAAGGGTAGAAGAGTGTTTGACGCAAATGTTTCCCAATAAAGTAATTTCAAATAATGGTGACTTACGTTGGCCGGCACGATCACCCGACTTATCTCCGTTGGATTATTTTTTATGGGGAACCATGAAAAATTATATTTATAAAACTATACCTGCCGATATTAATGAACTGCATAGAAACATTGTTGACACTCTATCGCATAAAATAAGGAGAAGAGATATCCGTCGATCAATTTTTTAATTTAAGGAAACGAATAGAGCTTTGTTTAGAAGTTGAACGTGAAACATTTGATTCATTTGTTCCAAACGTCAAATTTGCTGTCAAAGAATAGCTTCGTCTCTTCTTTTTTTATGAAATACAATATTAACATTTACTCTCAAGCATCAAATTTAATCGAATTGTATAATTCATTTTTATTGTTCTAAAGTGTTGCCATACAAACCAATGGATATCACTAGTTGTATTTATGTGAAGAAGACCTAAATCCTAAATACTAAATGCCAAAATGCGACGTCGGACACAGCCTAAGTCATTTTCTTGGTGTGTTACCAAAGCAACAATCTTCGTAACAAAAATTTTGTTTAGAAAATAATGCTCCTTTGATATATTACCATGAGTATCTTAAACATATCACATTAATCAACTTCATTTACATTCTAGTTTTATTTTTAAATCGTTGACAACAAAATAATATGCTTACATTACACAAATGTAAATGATAATTACTGTCCTAATTAATTAAACCCATTGGTAATTTAATTGACTAATACGTTCCTACATGCAACATAAACTGGTTTGCATCTTCATTGAAAAAACCCTTTCCGTTTTTCTATACACGTGCAGCCATCTTTTTTCCAGACTCGTTACTAATTAACTAATTATTTTTACAGATACGTTCATCTTAGAAGAAAAATTCCAAGAACCACTTCTTGTAACCTGTACTCTACCCAGACCAGGAGAAAATGTCGGTCATCAAATCAACTGCATGAATATCAACTCAAAATTGAAGATATGCCGATCTATGCTAGGGTTTGACAGCGAATACAAACTCTTCAAATCTCAAAGACTTCAATCTGCACTGTCCCATTGTCATAAAAATGTAGAGCAATGGTATCGGCAAGTAAGACTAGTGCCCAACATCAAAACTGAACAAAAAAAGGAAGAAGACATTTGTCTCAACTGCAGGAAACTAAAAAAAGTTTGTGGTGGTAAATGTAACGAACAGAGAAATGACGAAGAGGTTAAAAGATATACAGAAACCAACGAAAGACAACTTATAACCAAAGAAGTGTTAGAAAAATTCCCCAAACCCAAAAAATGGTATAGACACTTCAAAATTTTAGGCAGCAACACTGAATCTACAGCTAGCAAATTCGTAGAACCCGATATAGAAAGCTGCGAAAAAGTTAGAAGCATAGATAGATACAAAGACATGAGCAAATTAATCGAAGAAAAATTCGGGAAGAAACAATACAACCCTGTGAAGAAGTCTGCTTCATTTATGTTCTCTACAAAGAGAATAGACTTAGAAGAAACTCCTATGAAGAATAAAGGTGACCCATCTTTGCTCAAATGTCAAAGTTTGGACGCACAATTATGTTTAGCAGATGCAGCAAACAACAGAAACATCAGAGCCGGCAAAAAGAGAGGTTCAGATGTTTCAGAAAGTTTCAGCCATGAGTTCCAAATGTGCATTTTAGAAAATGAAAAAGGATTCATAAACGACTCCTCCAAACATCAAGGACATTCATTGAAAGATCTCCGATCTTTAAATATGGTCATAACAGAAATAGATTTAGATGAAATTAAACCAGTTCCAGAAAACCCTGTTCCTTCAAAACCAGATCTAATTCCTTCTCAAAATGAACATTCTTTCATAACAGAAAGGTTATGTTCTGAATTCCACGTGAAAACAAAAATCCAAAAGAAACCCATCAAAAAACAACCCATTCAAGAAATCCAAAAACCAGAACCGAAAGAAGTCCACGTAGTCCAAGTCCACCAATCTACAAAAGTCCAAAACCGAGCTCTACCAGTTGTGGATGATCTACCATATAGTCAAGTTGTTGACGAAGTCTCCCAACAAACGTCGAGAACTTCGGAATCGGAAAATGTTTACGCGGAAATCTGTGACTCGAAAACAAGATGTGATTGTTCTAGTGAAAAATGTGGATGTAAAAGACGAACTGATGCAGAGTATTGTTACGTTAAGTTAGGTTCCAATGGTGATAGTATAACTCAGTCTTCAGATGATGATCTAGAAGCCATCTATAACACGTTGAGGTAGTTGTTAATTGTTGCATGACTGTGTGAATTTGTATGTATTACCTATTATTTTTATTATAGATTTATTTATCACTTGTAACTCAATAAATAAAAGTTTTAAATTAATCTTATCGTAGAATAAAAATCCTGTAAGTTCCAAAATACCCAGGTTACACATTTTTCACAAGATTGAAATATATATATATACAGGGTGTAAATTTTAAAACGGATCATAGGGCTATAACATAGAAAAACAGTTTTTTAGACGCCAAAAGTTTCCGTATTAATTTATTGAAAATATAATTGGTGCGTATTATAAAGAAAAAAATTACGAATTTTTTGATACCAAATACCTTACATTTCTGTTTCATATAAAGCCAGAAATTAAATTTAAAAATTTTTACAATTAAGAAAAAATATCATTAGCCATGAAAGTGACAGTAACAAAACATTGTCATGATAGGGAACAATTAAAGATTAAAGTTATTAATTTATGAACCAATACAAAATAACACAATATAAAGTAAAAAATAGGATATTTATATCAGAAACAATTATTATTTATTGTAATAGGTATTTACAAACTAAAGATGATCCACGTGTAATAAGAAATAAGTTATAAGAAACAAGAAAAACTGCAAACTACAAGGGAACAAATTAAAATCATTTATGCTGGGTTTATGCAGCATACAAATTATGAAATTAATTTAAGCAACTAAATTAAGAAACTAATCTAAAATAACGTCTTTTATGCAGTAAATTAAAATTCAGAATTTTATGTTTGACATTTCGTATAATCTAACTTTTATAAGTGCAATTGCAATACATTGTATTTATATAAGATAAAAAAATAAAGGTAAACAATTTGTTGAATAAGTCCAATTAGTATTTTGTCGCTCTTTTCTGCAGGAACTTTGTTGTCATCGTCGTACATTTTCATAGGTTAGGTGCGAAAATTTGTCATAAGTGCGTGAGTGGCGCAGGCGCAGCATTAATAATTTGTAATTTTTCTTCATGTGTCAAATTGTTCATAATTTCTTCTTAATGAAACGAAAATAATAATTTAACAAATAAAGTGTAAGAAACGTTTATTAATGAGCGTTTAAAGTCAACAATTGTTTTGTTTTGTTTCTGTCAGTTTCACGGCTATTGATATTTTTTCTTAATTGTGCAAATTTTTAAATTTATTTTCTGGCTTTATATGAAACAGAAATATAATATGTTTGGTATCAAAAAATTCGTAATTTTTTTCTTTATAATATGCACTAATTATTTTTTCAATAGATTAATATAGAAACTTTTGGCGTCCAAAAAACTGTTTTTCTATGTTATAGCCCTATGACCCGTTTTAAAATTTACACCCTGTTTATATATATATATATATATATATATATATATATATATATATATATGGGGTCCCGTGGCCGCGTGCCTGAGTGTCTGGTCGCGAACCTGGGGGAACCGGGTTCGATCCCGACAGACGCCAAATATTTCCAATTTTAAATGGCACAAAAGTGACCCCTGTGGTGCACTCTCCACACCAGCTATGAGTGCCCATGAGGTGACGCCTGGTAAGCGCCCACACGGTAAAATATATCGTCATCATTACCGTTGTCTACATGTGTTGTAGATACTGGCACACCCAGAAATGGGTAATATGCCGTGATGATATATTTATTTATTTATTTTATATATAACAAAGTTTCTATACCCAAAACATGCCTTGATTTAACAATTTATTCCAAAAATATTAACGGCAACATATAAAATGTTTTGGAGTCACTGGTTTTATTCCCAAATACAAACTTCGTTCACTTTCGTCTCTCTTCGGCGATAAAAATTGAATACATAACGAATTAATTCCGTTAAAACTTGCAAAAACTCTCAAAAAATAATAAATATATTCATTATTGTAATGACTTTTGTTGTGTGCTTACATATTGAAGTGTAGTTAATATAAATTTTAACCGTTCCTTAAACTGACAGCATTGCATCGAAATGAAGTATCAAATAATGAGTTTATGTATTGCACTCAAAATTTCGATTTGTATCTTTTATAGTGGATTTATTAAGTGCAGTAGTGTTTAATAATATCTTTAACCGTGTCGGGTAAAACATTTGTGTTTTGTGAGTACAGTGTATGTAATGGTAACAACAAGAATGTTTCTGGGAGCAGAAAAGCGAAAGGAAAGCGTCTATTAGGTGGGTATATTTATATTTCTACATTATTGTAAATTGTATTTAAACAAAATAAAATTTGTGAACATATTGTTGAATCTATGGTACATGCTAATGATAGTAATGTTAATATATTATTTGTTTTATTTACAGGGCCTTAGCTGTTTCGAGACGCTAAAGTAAGTGAAATATTTGTTTTTTATAATTACGGATTATACACTCGTAAAAAGAAAACGAGGCAACAATTTGTGCGATACATTATGAAAAATATTCAGCAAATATAAAATGTAGTAGTTAGTAAAGTAATAGAAATGTAGAAAATTAATCTAAGGCAATTAAAAATACAAAAAAAAGTTGCAACTGGATATAAGCATGTTATGTCCCCTATATTCGAAGATATTTTACATTTACATTTTACTCTAAGAATTTATCATATTACAACTTGCTACTAGGGGCATAACCATGTCGTGTTTTTTTAATTTGCAAACTAAATTATTACTGTTTTAATAATTTTAAAACTAGCAATATTTTGAACTAGGCGAAAATACAGCAAAACTATTTTCGACTTGTTGCTTTATGTTCCATCGTAGGACATACATTAAAACGTCTGTGCAGTTGAAAGAACTTATTAATATTGAATCCTCGCCTTAATAATAAGTTATTATAGTTGTCGTCAAATAAATATGGACTGGAGATTTCTCCATTGTTGCCAATTACGTTGGTTATGTTGAAAATGATAAGTTATGAAGAAGCGGCAATACCGCAGGGCAAGGGAGAGGGTGGGGAGAAGGAAAAAAGTTGAGCATCAGTCTATACTAATTTGATGGCGAGTATAGTTACAGTAAAATATTTGAAAGTCCGATCAAGGTCATCTGTATCGTGAACGAATTAACAAATTAGCATGTATTTTGTCTCTCTCATTTGCAATGGCTAAGAAGCGTGTGCGACAGGGATGGATGTAACACGCTTATCTTTCAAAAATTTATATTGTTTGGACTAAGAACATTCCATTTTAAAACGATGCTCGTTCCTGACAATACTTTCGCTGTAACGTAAATTTATTAATTAATTAAAATTTTAACTATTAGTTAAATAAACAAAACCGAAACGAAATGAACTGTCAAATGACAAATTTATAATAGGGTCCTATACCATTTTTCTTTTATTTTTTTTCCTGTAAGAACAAGATAAAATAAGAACTTCAGTGCAAACGCGACTTAAAAATTTTACGTAATAAGCGAGATATGAATTTTTAAAGTTTAAGAATTTGTGCGTGAAGTAGCAGATACTAAGAAGTGATCGACAAACAATGGGACAAGCTGTTAGTTATACTGGAAACAATTTTTTTCATGTTTGCATAGCTGAAATGTTTTTATATAAAAACTTATACGTTATATTTACGAAGAAATTATTATTAAGTATAAATAACATAAATAATAAGCATTTAACAAGGATTTCTTCGTAATAAATTTCAGAACATTGAAACAGTTTGACAATATTATTACACAAAGTATGACGACGGATGGCGCTAATGTTTGCCTGTTTTGAAGTTTCAATATTAATTTAATTAATATTATTATTAATTTAATTCATATTACAAATTGATTTATTTATAAATACATGATTATTGTTAATATTACTAGATGTTATAATTAAACAAATTCATCAAACACAAAATTGTTAAATATTTTGTTAGGTTATAGAAGATCATGACATTTCATATTCTTTCAAAGGTGACCGCTACAGACGCGCGAATCTTCTTTTTAAAATCAGGCGACCAATCAAATTCTTAGTACCTAACACGTCATACCCAATTAGTAATCAGCTTCAATCGCTTGTAGTTTGTGACCTAGTTAATATTTAAAGAAAATTTTTTCACTAATACTCATTAATTTATGTATATTTTCGTCTTCTTATTTAAGATAGTTAAAATATGACTATGGTATAGGACCCTATTGCTGTCAATAATGCGATTTAATATTGTTTATTCCACTGGCAGTTAAAACTTTAACTAGAGATGGTAAGATTGGGCCTTAATTTTGAATGCTTTTACTGTAACAGTAGTATAGTCAGAAAAATTGACTGTCGGGTCCAGCAATAAAGCTATAAATATAATTATACCAAAGCGGCATATCGCTTAATGTTGCTTTTTAATATTGGATAGAACAGGCCATTATTTACGCCGCTCTGTTGGAATGAAGACATGCATCGCTTGATACTTCTACCTGCTCTGAGTGCTTTGTATAGTAAAAAAATCTTACTATTCCTCTAACATAAATGCTATATTTGTTTGAAATGATTTTTGGAACTACAGTTTTCATTTTCATAAGAAATTATTTCAAAGAAAAATAACATTTATGTTAAAGAAACAGTAAGATTATTCTACTATACAGAGCATGCCATCATTTCAACAGAGCGGTGTAAATAATAGCCTGTTGACTCAAAATGATACAGTGGAAGCAGTAAGCGATATGCCGCTCTGTCATAATTACGATATTTATAGTTTCATTGCTAGACCCGACAGGTGCAATTTTTCTGACTATATATCTTATGTACCTTCATAAAAAAATAAGTAAACGACACTTTAATTCATACAATTCGTAGATGACCTTGTTCGGACTTCTTTTAAAATTTTTACTGTAGCTAGATTATTAATAATAAAAGTGAAAATAAAATTAAATATTTTATCTCAAATCGTTTTCCAAATTTGTTTCTAAGATATAAATAAAACAATTTAAGTAAGTACAAATATATTTACAAAATTATAAACATACAATTATTATTCTTCTTTTTTACTAATTTCATTCTTTTTTAGTTTTTCCTGAATTTCTTTTGTAGCTTCGCCAATTTCTTTAAAACATTTTCGGTAAAATTCATGATCTTCTTCATTTGAAGATGTAAATAAAATATCCTTAATATTTAATTTTTGATCTGGTTTTTCTTCATCGGAAAGATGGTTTAAGGTTTGTATTTCTTTTTTAATATCTTTAATTTCATTTGCCAGCTCATCTCTACGTTCCTTCATATTTTTTAATTCTTGTTTTAATTCATCTATACTCTAAAAAGATAAACGATTTTCAATAATCGAAAATAACAATAAATTATTACGAGAGCTACCAGCAATACAACAATGTATGATAGGTGTATATTTAACATTAAATAAGTAGTATACTGTCATAAGTACAGTATTGCTTTAATAGTTGCTTACAAATTCATAGAATATTCTAATCGCTAAATACACATAGGACGCGAGGAGTCATTTCGTTTTGTTGATCTTGAGAAGCAGATATCGGGGCCCATATCATAATGACAACTAGCGAACGTGTACAAAACCTGCACAAGTTATAATTTTTCATTCAGAATATCACGATTTTATGCGGTTTATTTTGTAAAAAGGATACATAAATGTACCACATGAAATCCGAAAATCATGAAATTTTGAATGAAAAATTTTAAAACATTTTTGTAGGTTATATACATATTCCTTAGCTGTCATTATGACACGGACCCCATATATCTGTATCTCAAGGTCAACAAAGTCACATGACTGCTCATGACGTATAAGATGCGTACGGCAAATGAGTTCTGTTCATTCTTTTCACTCTGTACACTCCTAGCACCGTTCGGTAATTACATGGAGTGAGAAGCGTCTTAAAATGGAGCGTTCGGCAAATGCAGAATGGAGTCAAGTAGAGTGAAAAGTGTTAACTCCATAAGTCCAACCACGATATGCAAGCATACATGGAGTTTTTTTGTTTTATTTGTCAGATCATTTTGTATTTTTATGTTGAAATATTTTATTATACACAATTATTTTATATTTATAATATTGTTTTGTAATATAACAAGGCACAGTATGTCGGAACGGTAAGAATTCTGTACCATTTCTAATATATACTTTCTTCAGAATCATTAAAGAATAATACCGAACTGAATAACTTCTGTAGTTCTGTATGGTTTACTATTTATTTTTTTTAGCAGTGCAGTATATCAGATTGTCAAAAAAGGAGGTTATTATATTCGTGCACCAAAATTTTAACTCCACTCGTTCGGTTAATCACAAATAAAGGAGCGTACCTTGTTCCCCCGATCTACTCCAACTCCAGCTCTACTCCCACTCCACTCCAACACCGCTCCGTAAATACTCCAACTCCGTATGATTTACCGAACGCACCTATTATAGGCTTATACTTAAATTTTGGCACTTAGATCTTTTTGAACTTAATGCCCGGTTTATCCACAGTTACTTAAGTTGTTGATTATTAAAGTGCTACTTAATGCGAACTTAACTTATGTCACAAATTACATTGGCAACAGTGTAATGCTACTCTATGATTAGTCAATTTAAAATTTAACGATTCAAAATAAAATACCGGCTGTCAAACGTCAAAGCTGTCAGCTGTCATTGTGTTTATCAGGGCTTATGTTTGTATTCATTCAACAATATTCGAATTGGATTTGCAAGATTTCCCTAATTTTGACGACGTTAACGTCGTGAATAATGTGAAGTTGATTTTGTCGATATTGTCGAAAATGATAGAACTTCGTGACAAATAGGTAAATAACAGAATAATTGATTTGTTCCAAATACATTATTTTTAATATGTTTATGAGGACCACCTCCAGTGTAGTGTTATAATCGGAAGCCTTTTCTTTAATTTCGTCTTCCTTGCATCAGTCTAGTCCATATTTGCTCACATGTTACATAGGCTTGCCAATGCTTCAGCAATTAATTTCCAGGTGTTATCTTTTTTTAATATTGGACATAACATGACACCTCATTGATTTTTTTGTCAATATTCTTTTTAAATCTTTGCTTCTACAATATCACAGAGCAATTTTCTTCTTTGTTATAATTTATTTGTTTCTTCTTCTTCATATCATTTAATTTTCACGCCGTAACAGTCCAAAACGAAACAAATTTACCGCGACTTATCGATATGTCAACTGACATTATGACACATAACCGGATTAGTCGCCGTTTTTTTCAACTTACATTTAAGAGCTAATTACGTCTCACATTTTGACATTCTTGCGTGGTACAACAGTTTAAGGTGGAACTTACGAATAAGCAACGACTTAAGTCTTAAATTGCTCTGGAGAAACCGGGAATTATGGTACCACAACAATATATGATATTTTTATAATAAACTTATATATTTATATACATACTTCACCAATTTCATTGTTGATATACGTACTCATCTTTAATAATATAAAATAATGCAGATTTAAAAATGACACTTCAGTTCAGACAGAAAACAAAAAGTTTATAACAAAAGAATAATAAAATTGTAAAATGTAAAAATGTACAATAATTTATTATTTATATAGAATATAATAAAATAATAAGGGCGTATACAACTATACCTTTGAATAAAGCACTACGTACCAACTTATTAGCATTGCATTTTAATTTCATTATCGTCAATTCCAAATCATCTTTTACATGATTCCTACAAAATATAGGTTATTGACATATATCTTATCACTAAATTTTATCTATCTTACATCTTCGAAATATTTTTCTTGGAAAGATTTTTCAAGAATGACATTTTCTCATAAAAAATGTGATTAATTTTTTCTTCCATTGTTGTACGACAATAATCAAGGATATGCAATAAAAGTGCAATGACTTTTGACGCGCAATTGACGTTATATAAGTTTAGTCATTTGTTTTTCCCAGCACACTAGGTTTTTTTTCTAATATAAATTATTTATATTACTGCGTTTTTCTCTTAAGTTCAATGACAAATTATTTTGCTAGTGCGTTGCCCCATGATATTTGCAGTTATGAATGTTTGCCAAATGATAGCAAATAAATATTTTCATAGTTACTACGTAGATTCTTAATTTCAAAGAACGAAGTTAAAATCTAGACATTTTATTTGTAATTTTAATTTTTGGGTGCGCCAATCTGCTTTTATACGTAGATTTCTTTTTCTATAATGACTAGGGATGTACTCGGGCCGGGCCGGACCGGACCGGGCTTTGAGATTTGGATCGACTCTGTCCGAAAATAAAAATTGCCGGCCCGACTCAAAGATCGACCAAAATTAGCTGACCCGGCTCGAAAATTGACTCGAAATCGGGCCGGGTCGGACCAAAGCTCGAAATTAAGTGCATCCGGTATTTCTTAGTTTGATTTTTATGTGAAGCGAAATATTTAACAAAGTTAAAAAAAATCTCTACATCCTTACAACGTTCGACATTAGTTAACATAAAAAAGACTTCTAGTCTAAGTTTGTTATAAAAATTTAAACAACTTTTTCACAAATCTTATACAAAAAATAGTAATTTACGTAACAAGACCTGAAAGTGATACTTTACTGGGTGAGCAAGCATATTCCAGAGCGAGCCGTAGGCGAGCTTTGGAAACTTGTGAGCCAAGTATAGACACTTTCAGGTCATGTTGGGTACAATATTTGTTTTTGCGATCCTGAAAAAAGAATAAAAAAGTATTATTTTATTTTTTACTGCGAGCAAATAAGAAATAAATAAACAACTGATCTCCATGGAAACATTTAGCTTTACCGGTCCCGAGATCGGTAAAGTAATTTCCGATCCCTTATAGACAACTTTCCGAGCTAGCTCATCAAAGAAGGACTTTCCGGTCTAAATAGTGATTAGAAAGAGCTCATTTTCTGGGCGATCGCGAAAAAATATCATTTACATACGGATTTTTTATCTAACTTTGTTTCTGCTGAAAAATAAGACAAGAAATCATTATGGCAGGAACAAAAATTACTTTTATTTAAGAATACGAGTAGTAACAATAGTAATAATAACAACATCACAATAGTATTATTATACTTTAGTAAATAATGAATTCTTGAAGTAAAATAACATTTTTATTTATTAAGATGTGAAGTATGTTGTTATTAAATCATTTTGATCCCTTTTAACTCCATCTTTTTCATTAAAATATTAAGGAAACTGTGCATTTGATTGCACTATAAGATGTTTCGGGCCGGCCCCTAAAGCTCGAATTTTCGGGCCGGGCCAAAATCAAAAGTCCAACTCGCCTCAACTTTAGCAAATGACTAGCCCGATAAAATATATCTTCGGCCCGGCTTGATGATCGATTCGAAATCGGGGCGAGCTTCGGGCCAAAGCTCGAGATCGAGTACATCCCTAATAATGACGATCTATCTATCAGGCGTCACCTCATAGCCTTTTAAAATTACCGTGGAGAAAGCACCCTAATTAAAATTTTCACTGAAGCAAAGAAAATACTATAATTCATTTCACGTAACAAAGTAGCAGGTAGCGCTTGTGAGCCGAAAGTTTAACTTGGTGCCTTCAACGTTTTATGTCTTCCTATAATTTTTTAATAGTCAACGGATTACGGATCAAAAAATTCTAATAAAATTTACAAAGTAAGTAGGCTATGGGGCTATTAATACTTCTATTTGGTTTTTAGGATTTATACCAGTATCATTATCAATTTTTTGACAATATTACCATGGCAACCAACAATACATAATGTACCTGGTATATCGTTTGTATTCAAACAATTTTTTTTAAAAAATTCGTTCTTTACACATAAGCATGAAATTAAATATTGAAATTGATTTTGACATTTTTAAAACACCGTTTCAGTTAACACAAGGCATGTGCTAGCAGCCCATGAGATTAATAAACAATAATATACTATACTTTGTTTTTTTTTTAACTACACGGAATAAATGTGCAGTGTTTTAGTGCTGTCAATCGCTTATGGATTATTTTAGAAAAAAAATCTGCAAAACAGTTATAGAATTTTTTTTATTTGAAGTATTTGTCTTTAAAATAATCCGTAAAGGATTGACCTTAAAACACTGCACATTTACTCATCCTATAGAGGGTCGAAAGAAAAGGTGTACGCCTGCGCCCGAAATTTGGCTTTTATTCCTCGAAGGGTGTAAATTCCTTTCGGCCTGAGGTAGTGATGTGCCGCCAAAAATTCGTTTTTTCCCGGAAATTCCTTCAGTTACGATTTGCGGGAAGAAATTTTGTTACGTATTTTCCCGGATTTTTTTTTGGGAAAAAATAGGCAAAGGGCTATCTCATTCTGAAATGGACTATACCTATACGCACAGTACTGATTCTTCTGATTCTGATGTCTAATGGGGGATTACACCATTTTTTTTTTATATAATTTCATCTGAAAAGATTAGGAAAACTAAGACTATTGATGAAAATCCGGTGAAAAAATTCCTATTAATAAGCGAGTTATGGTCTCCCGAATTTTGAAAAGATTGACGTGACGTCACATTTATGTGTTTTTATATCAAACTGTTTTCATCATGGACCTAAATGTTCTTGAAATATATGCTATTTTAAGTTATATTTACAAAAAAATAAATGAATATTATAACACTGTATAAGTCTACATACTTTATAATTACAGGTGTATTTAAATTATTAAGTTTAATGCAAGAAATTTATGTTAAAATAAAAACTGTTTGAAAACTGCTGTACAGGAATGTTAGCCCCTCCTTTCGAATTTGAATTTCTTAACTTTCATTGGTAGTAAACAAAAAACCCTTTATTTCCGAAATATCTCAATTATACCATTTCATTTTTTTATTAATATTCGTTATTCAGCATATACATTCGTATATTTTTACTATTTTCCTTTAATTCGATTGAGCCGTAATCCCCCATTACATATTTGTTTACATTTTAAATTATTATTTGTTATTGTATTACCAATGTACACTTTTTCGATATTAATAAATTCCCCCCCCCCCCCCCCAGGAAATTTGTCAAAAAAAATCCAGGAAAATTCCTGGGAATTTTCCCGTAACTTTAAATTTCGGGAATTGACCCATCTCTAGCCTGAGGTATATTTGTACAACGTTTTACGCACTACTGTAATCAAATGAAATTTTTTAAATACGTTTAAAACGTAACGATATGAAAAAATGTTCGTGGCCATGTGGTCATGCAATTCTAATAAAAGCTAGCAAAGTTTGAACTGAACTGATACGATTTTTTTTAAATAAGGGTGTTGATTATATTTCCAATTGTATTTTTGGTGTTTTTTGTACCAGTCGCCGGGCTTTTGCTTTACTTTAAAGCCCCCAGGATATAATCTTTCAGTTTCCGCCATGGTAACTAAGATATACGTGTCTTCATACTAGTATTTTTTCTTCTTTAAAAAAAAAATAACACCCAATAATGTCTACAACTTATACTTCAGTTTATAAGATTTTTTTCAAGTTGATGACATGCATCTTCTGCTTATTCATTTTTGCTATGCATCTCCTTTGAGTTCTATGTTACCGGCGGAAGGCAAACAAAATATTGCGTAGTTAGTAATTAGAATATTGGAAAATGCACTCAGTAAAGTACCTCCCAGTTCGTTAACCAGCAAACCTTGAGTTCCCTGATAATTAATTCAATAAAAACATTGGCATTAGCGTGGTGCATTCAATGAACTCCAAATCCCCACAACAAATTTGCAGTTCTTGAAATAATTTTAGCGCTGTAATTCAATGTCATGTGCAATGTGCAAAGTACATACATTCACACTAGTGCATTCTAATAGCCAATCACAAACAAGGTTACAATCGTACGTCATTATTGCAAGCAAACATTGGATCAACAAATATAGATAATAGGACCGGCCTTGCATTTCCGCGTTAGAAAAAATGTAAATTAGATTTTTTTGACATTTCCCTGTATATATGAGAGATGAGACTCCATCTCTGCCAGCAGCTTCATAAACAAATGATTCTGAAACATACGGAAAATATCTGTACTGAAAAATTAAGAGGTATAACAAGAAATTTTATTCGTTATTCTGCACCATGCAGTTACTATAATCAGATCGCACACCTGATCATAAAATGAAATAAACCTTTTTATACTTTAAAGTACTTTAATGTTTTACAAGAAGAACGTCCATACAACTTTTACTAAGGTAGGTTACTATTATAAAAATACTAACACAATACATATTCAGTACGACATTACGAATAGTACATGGAAAAAATAACTAAGTCTAATATTAGATTGTACCTACTTTTATTGCAATATAGAACCAACTGCATTTATTATGAAAAAAATATATGTTTAATTTGTATTAATAATACGTTTAAAAATTTATTAATAACGTATTTGCAAATGGTGTCTTAAAAAAGTGTTTTTAATGAAATGTGACATAGTATTTTTTCTTGGGAACATCAAGTACATAATTTTTTTAATATATCAAATTTGTACATCCAAACTTTTGTAAATGATATATTTTAATTTAAAATAATATTTTTATAAAATAAAATGAAAGCTAAATGTCCTCTATCAAAAATTGTGGTTATAACCTTATAACGTCTTTTCTTTTACAATTTTATTTTTATATTATTTATTTCAAAATTTAAACCAGTTATTTTTTATTCTAATAAAAATGTGATTTATATATTTTATTCCTGAAATTATATTATATTTGAAGGCAAGGTAAAAATAGTGTAGTACAGTTCTCGTTCATTTGTTTGACTTTTTCATCCGTAACATTAGCATAATAATATAGAAAATCTTTCATAATCACTTACATCTTGAGGAGTTCATGAAAATAGGTCATATTTTTTTAAAAAATTACTTGTTTAAAAGCTGTAAATTTAATAAACTCGACAAATTCGAATCAGTTTCCAAGTTCTTGACATTAAAATAATTGCTGTTTAAAAAATCGAGTTGCATTTGTTCATTTCATGAAATTTACTGTGGAACTAAATTTAACTGGATGTTTATAATACCGGCCTTTATAGTTTCGGTATTTTTATTTCTGGTTAACTGTTTGTTGTCGGGTGTTATAAAAACAATTTGGCATCGAAAAATTGACACAATCATGTGTAATTTTTTATAACTTAAGGCTTGTTTATGGTGAATTTAATTTATAAATTTAGATTTATGAATTTAAATTTACAAATTAATCCAATTAAATAAATGATATTCTTCAATGATTTGTTTTTCTTGTCACACAAATCACGGAACAATTGTGCATCAAAAACCAGTTTCATACCTAATTTATATTGAATACCCATTATGAATTAATTTTATTATATAAATTACCTATTTTGACGTATTTTTGTTACCGTCAACAACTGTTACATCATTTTGTTCATTTGCAGCCCGATTCTCAGAAAAGTTTAAGCTAATCCTCTTTTTTGGATTAGTAAATTCTATTCTATTCCGGTATTTAAAATTTAATCTTCATAATATTATAAAAAAAGGTAGATACTAGGAATAGATTAGACTATATTTCAAGATATGTGTCAAAATTAGACCAGAATTCGCTAATCCAAAAATGAGGATTAGCTTAAACTTTTTTGAGAATCAGGCTGCTAGTTGTTGCTATGAATTTGAAAGAAAACTGTATTCTGATGGATGCGACTTAAAAATTTATAAATCTAAATTACATATTATCTAAACACTGGCACACTCAGAAATGGGTAATATGCCGTGATGATATATTTATTTATTTATTTATATTATCTAAATACATCATTGACCAGCAAATGCATTTATGAAACATTTTATGTTTCTTAATTGAAACATATATTTTTAAATTTATAAATTAAATCCATCATAAGCAAGTTCTTATGCTATAATATCGATGTTAACGATGTTTTGCTTTTCTTTTAACTGATAATTAACAGACTGTTTAACCGGTATTGAAATTACTGCATACAGGGTTAGTTAAAAGTATGGAGACGGTGATTTATTGTCGTTAATATTCATTTTAGGAAATTATGTTCAATACAAAAGTTTTTTAAGAAATTTTGATCTACATTTGAGAATACTTAAATTTTTTTTTTCTTCAATTGTTTTTGAGTTACGCTTGTCCGCGTAATTTTTTTAAATGGGAACCTATTAATTTTACTCTACCATTCGATAGAGCGTTTTTTCTCTTTACAACAGTATTTTTGTTTTTGTTTTTTTCAATTTATATTAATAACTAAGATAGACAAAATTGTTTCCAATAAAGTTGTCGGTCACAATTTTATCATTAAAAACAAATTAATAACTAAGTAAATTACATCGCTCGAGTTTATTTATCGCTTCGCTTTTGTCTATCTTAGATGTACTTACTATTCGCAAATACTTGAACCGGTGTTTTTCCTTGTAAAAACGTTGTGACCGACAACTTTATTGGAAATAATTTTGTCTATCTTAGTTATTAAAATAAATTGAAAAAAACAAAAACAAAAATACTGTTGCAAAGAGAAAAAAACGCTCTATCGAATGGTAGAGTAAAATGAATAGGTTCGCATTTAAAAAAATTACGCGGACAAGCGTAACTCAAAAACAATTGAAGAAAAAAAAAATTAAGTATTCTCAAATGTAGATCAAAATTTCTTAAAAAACTTTTTTATTGAACATAATTTCCTAAAATGAATATTAACGACAATAAATCGCCGTCTCCATACTTTTAACTAACCCTGTATATTAGAAGAATGACCAGAAAAATCGTTAGAAATAACCATTTTCCAATTAAATTCTCTTACATTACTTATTTTAATAAATAATAATTTTAAAAGAGAAGTACTCATTGTTATTCCAGTTATTAAGTTTCTTCCTTTTCAGTTTCATCACAATTTTAACTCATCGCATTATCTTATAAGTTTTAATAAAATAGAACCAAAAATGTTCGATTTAAATGTGAATTTCCTCGAGAAGATCATAAGGAAATATGAAGCTGATGACAGCATCGTAATTACAAACCTCCACAAATCGCCAGCCTGCGAAAGAGGGGAGAATTTTATGTCCGTGGTAAAAAGGGTTGTTATCGAGGGCAAAAGGAATGAGAATAACAATTTAGTTGGTGAGTGCCGACATTGACACACAAACCCTTGTTAAGATTAGAATATTTTCGAAAAAATTATTATCAAGTAGCCTCGCGAGTAGCCTAGATTTCAACGTTCATATCTTAAATTTGTTTGAAAAAACCGCGTTTTAAAGGAAGCCATGTTTATATGATATTGTTTTGTTTATGCCGACATAAACAAATTATAACACGTAAATATTTTTTTAAACTTTTAACAATAATTAACTTTTAAGTAACTCAGTTAGTCATAAAGTGTACATTTCCGTGAGAAATTGTTTAAATTCTATAAAATGTTAATACAAATGTAACATTTTTTAAAATTATTTAAATAATAAAAATACTTATTCCACAATTTTATGCACCATAATTTCCATACAGGTATATTGTTTACTATGGAATTTCCACCTTTTTCAAATCATGTTACTTTTGTAAAATCAAATATTTCCCAAAAATACCCCTACTGCTACTATAATATACCGTGAGTATTTTTTAACGTGAAACATTGGGTTTGCCATATCCATGGTTACGATTATTTGATTGACAGCAATGTATTTGCGTGTCCCATTTAAAATTAAACATAGGGAACGAATTTGATATTTGACAAGACGCCAGTAGAGGTTAATTTTGTTTAAATAATTATACCTGCTTTCTAAATTAAATTTAGTTCTAGAAAAAATATTGTGTGCACCTTGTGCCCGAGTGATTTTCTGAATTGGGTAAATTTCTTACAATATTTAAATATAATATTTCTGTCAAATTCATTCCCTATGTTTTAATTGAGACAGGCAATTACATTGCTGTCAATCAAATGTCAAGTAGTAATAGGAAAATTCAGCGGTTATCTTTTCATATTGACAAGATGTCATTAGAGGTTAATTTTGTTTAGATAATTATACCTGTTCCCAAATTTTTGTGTGCCCTTGTGCCCGAAATATGTTTAGTGCTCTCGAGTGGTTTTCCGACTTGATTAAATTTCTTACAATACTGTGAGTATTTTTTAACGTGAAACATTGGGTTTGTCATATCCAAGGTTACGACTTGATATTTGATTGACAGCAATGTATTTGCTCGTTCCTTTTAAAATGAAACATAGGGAACGAATCTGACAGAAGTATTATATTTAAATATTGTAAGAAATTTAGCGGAGACAGAAAACCACTCGAGAGCACTAAACATTTTTGGGGCACAAGGTGCACACAGTATTTTATCTACATCTAAATTTCATTTTTAGAAAACAAGTATAATTATTTAAACAAAATTAACCTCTATTGACATCTTGTCAATATGACAGATAACCGTTGAATTTTTCTATAAGTTATGATTTGAAATTTTATTGACAATAATGTATTTGTCTGTCTCATTTAAAATGACACATGGGGAATGAATTTGACAGAAGTATTATATTTAAATATTGTAAGAAATTTAGCCGAGTCAGAGAACCACTCGAGCACAAGGTGCACACTATACTTTTTCTACAACTAATTTTAATTTAGAATGCAGATATAATTATTTAAACAAAATTAACCTCTATTGACGTTTTATCAAATGTTAAATTCGTTCCCTTTGTTTCATTTTAAATGGAACGGGCAAATACATTGCTGTCAATCAAATGTCAAGTCGTAACCATGGATATAAAATACCCAATGTTTCACGTTAAAAAATACTCACGGTATTTAAATATAATACATCTGTCAAATTCGTTCCCTATGTTTCATTTTAAATGGGACACGCAAATACATTGCTGTCAGTCAAATGTCGAATCGTAACCATGGATATGACAAATCCAATGTTTCACGTTAAAAAATACTCACGGTAGTATCTTGTAATAAGTGCTCTATTATTCCTTTTAAAATATCTGTAATACCTATTCGTTCAAATATTTCCTTTGTAGTATCAGTACCAAATATTTTTCACGTAATACCCGTATTGCTATTGCTATCATAAAGCAGATTGTGGCACACAAATAGGTAATATGCCGTGATGATATATATATTTTAGTTTGTAATACCCTATGATTCCTCTTAAAATATCTGAAATACATGTGTAATATAATCAGTGGCTGATCTAGAAATAAATTTAGGGGCCCAACAAAAATGAAATTTAAAATTTAATTTTTAATATATTTAAACATGATACCTGTACATTTACAATAATAAAAAATCTGTATCATCGAAATCCAAAGGATCGCTATAAGCCTTTGGTTGACAAAGAAACGCAAATTATTACCTATACTTCTTTTGTACCTCAAACTGTAGTTAAAGGTCCATTTTAACACATATTAAATTTTGAAAACCATACATTTGACGATATAAGACATTAGTTTGAAGTGAGTGTATCTCAAAATTTAAATAAAATGGGTTTCAATTTTTACATTTCATACTGTAAAATTTAAATGGTAAAACAAAAAAAAAATATTTTCGTGCCTTCGTCCGACATAGCTTGTTTTACATATCGCACCCCGGCGACAAGAATGACACAAGTCCAAAAAATAGTTTTGCGTAAAACTTAAATTAAAGAAGACAGTTTCTCGAATGTAAAGTTACTTACATTAGCTCTAAACGAAACGACATAAGCTCCATCTCTCGAAAAATATAATCTTGATTTATGTCACTATTCCTAATTATTAGAAGCATATTTTTGACCAATTTTATCTGATGAACTTCTAAATTTTGGCTTGTGTCACTATTCTCGCCGGGGTGCGATATGTCGAAATCGTCCAGAAACACTGAGTTTCTGGCCTAGGCCAGCAAACAGATAGCGAATTTTATGACTATAAGTTGGTATTATTCTGGTGAAATGTCAACTTATAAATATTTTCAAAATGTGACACATTATTTAAAAAACACTATTTTCGATTTATTATTCATATTCTACTCGTATTATACGATTACTATTACATTAATTGTTGTAACATATCATCACATTCGTTTTATTTTTGAGGTTCTTTTTAACGAATACAAGCAGAAAATGTATCTTCAATTTTAACTTACAATGCGGATTATTGGACTGAAATTTCAATAAATTTTTTCAATAAAACAAATGAATTGTTGATAAAATGTTACCAACATAAAAAATTTATAGTATATAATATTTGAAGTAGGGTAATAGTATTTCTTTAATAAATTAAAAATGTCGTCGGCACAAAAAATCTTGTGAATCACACACCCAGAAACTGTTTTGCGAGATCTCGTAATTTGCAAAATAGACTAGTGCTGTGAGGATCCGACAAAACATGAATCCGAGGTTCCGGATTTCAAAATATCCGGTTCCTCGGATATCCGATGTTCGGATATTGAAGCGGATATCCGTAAATTTAACTCGGATTTGGATTCAGATACTGATTTGGATCCGGATCCTGGTTTGGGTCCGGATCCTATTCGGATCCGGATCCGGATTCGATGTGTTGTTTACGGATCCGGATCCGTATATCCGAATTTTAATTCTGGATCCGATTCATCATCTTGAATGTAAAGGCAAACATCTAGAAGTGAGTTCAAATTCAAACCGGTACATTGGGTCTGTTTATCTCTACAGCGGTCTGTAAACAGCAATAAATTTTATAATACCCCTCTAAAATAGACAGGTAGCTGGTGCAAATACGAGAAGGATATTTCTTAGAATATTGAATTCTGTAGTTCTAAAATTTTAACATTCATTACAACAAATAACGAGATTAAGATTAAATTTGAGAAATAATGGTTACAGGTTCACTGCAAATGTCGAAATACCTATTTATTTATATCGTACACGTGTTTCACATAAAAGGGATTGTTTTTCCATGTCTAAAATCCGATACTCATACTCATATTCTGATCCGGATCCAAAATCCAATACTCAGATTCGGATCCAAAATCCGATACTCAGATCCGGATCCAAAATCCAATACTCAGATCCGGACCCAAAATCCGATACTGAGATTTGGATCCGATATCCGGATAGTTCAACATTCAATTATCCGGACATTTTTGGATCCGAAACCAAAACTATCCGGATCCGGATCCCACCACTAAAATAGACTCGCTCTCGCAAATGTTCAGTTTCTGGCCTAGTGATACAAATAACTATTCTTCATATAAAATAGAAATAATCATGGAATATCATCGTGCAAATCGCGATTTTTTTTGTTTAATTTTGTAGTACTTATAGTGTTCTAAACTCAGAGGACTTTACTTTTGAAACCGATAATAGTCCTTGTGTTGTGTCGCTTGTTATTTATAGTCAAACGGCGATGAGCACGGTTATTACTGCACCATTGCATGGGTGTACTCTGTACCTATTCTCGTATAACCATATTCATTTTACAATAAAATCGTCCCTGAAATATTAATTTCTTTGCCCAATGCCCAAATAAAAGATAAAGTAATATTTATTCCTATTCTTTGCAGACTACAAAAATTCCGTAATAATTAAACGGCCGTATACATCCGAAGTAATGCAGTTAGCATTCAATTCAACTGAAATATTTCTTAATGAAGTGATCGCTTTTAATGAAATTATACCTGTGTTAGAAGAAAACACGAAATTACCTTTACCTGTTGTTAAATGCATGTACGCCGATAAGGAAATGATTGTATTGCAGGATTTAAATTCGGATGGCTATCAAATGCGCAGAAACGAGGCCAGCATGAGCATAGAACAATGCTTAGCTGTCATACAGGTAGATAATTCAATATTTTATATTAGAAAATTTGATTTATGCATATGCAATATAGTTATTAACGGCATTAGGGCGATATGAGCACAAATAACAAACATTTTTCGTAATAACATCAAATTTAACCATTTGGGAACAATAAAATAATAATAAAATTCTTCCTTTTCTGTCATACTGAACAACTTTTTTGTTGATTTATAAATTTTCCTTGACAGCGGTCCATCAAGATGGTGTCATTTTTCTAGGAACACTTGATCCTTATTATAGGCGACTGTTATAAAAAATCACGGCGGCCATTATTTTTATCTTTTCACTTTTGTTTTTAGTCCTGTTATACAGGAAACGGTATTACGAAAAAGTATATTAAAGAACAAGTTTTATAAGACATGTTTTTTTTTCACACGCGTCTTTTCTAATTGACAAGTGCGAAAAAAAGTCTTATAAAATGAATTCTTTATACTATTTTTTATATTTTGCGCCTTCTACATACTAAAATATTTTTAAAAAACTGCTAATATTAAACCTATAGTGACTGTATATACATAGTGTGGCCAACCGCTGCCATATTTAGGCAAAATGCGCGGGAAATTTGAATTCATATGATGTGATAACTAAACAAAATTCGATTAACAATTAATGAAAGAGCATATTAAATGGAAACAAAATATTTATTTTCATTTTAAATCCTTTGAAGAACTGTTTTCATAACCAACCGCCGCGCAACCGGGCATCTAAAATATATACCTTAATATTAGACATTTTTAGTAATTTTGACAGTTAACCTAAAAAAGATGTGATGTTAAAAAATATGTATATATTACTTTGTTATAAATATACAAATACACGTGTAGTTTAATTATTTGCACTATCTAAAATATAAATATAATATAATATAATATATAATTACCTTCAATTCACGTATAATTCACGTAATAAATCTGAAAATGTCATTTTGTTGGCATAATATCCGAAATATTTAGGCAAATTCGCGCCGACCAATCAAAATCGATCCCCCTATTGGCCACACTATGTATATACAGTCACTATAATTAAACCTAGTTAATTTAGGGAAATTTTGTAAGTGAAATGTAGTGGGTAACACTAAATTGACCACATTCAATTATTATTTAAAGGCTAATGTCATATCATGTTTACGAACAAATTTAAGTGAATTGAAAATTGAAAAACTGAAAAAAATTGTAAAATATTAAAGTGAATTTAGTGTAATCATGGAAGATGAAATCAATTGCACTCCGCCTGAGCTACGTAAAATGGCTCAGACCACTGTAAATAATCTACTTCCTAAAAAGTCAATTAACCAAAAATAAATTACGTAAAAAATTGCGTATCGTAATGACTTAATTATGAACTCAAAAATAGTATTATTGCATATGTCAAACTCAAAACAATGGGGTCTGGTATTATTTTTGAAGTGAAAACTCCGTGACGCATCACGTTCATTCGGGTAAACTTTAGTTATTTTTATATAAGTAAATAAAATATTACTTACATTCGTATTTGTTGTAGATTTTATTTTTTTATAATTTTGAAAAACCGTATTAACAGCGTTACAATGTGGTTACAAGTTACAACCGCTAAATTATTTTTTTGGACATTTAAATGACAACGGGAATAAAAAAATCAAATTATTACAGTTAGTAAAAAATTGTTATACATTTATTTTCTTATCTTTGCAGGAATTAGCCGTATTTCATTCCGCTTCTATAATCCTCAAGCACCGTGATCCAGACAAAATAAAACAATTTTCAAAACAAATGCTAGAAATTTACCGCCCAAATAACAAATCAATCATAGATTTACTCGATAAGAACATCTCAGTAGCCCTAACTCTCCTCAGAAATTCAGAAGAAAATAATATCATCAGCACAACTATTGAAAAACTGGAATACAGTAGAGACAAAATATACAACCGCGTTTGTGACTTGTTTAGGAATAAACGAGACACAGACGTTTTCAATCATGGCGATTGTTGGAGGAACAATATATTATTTAAAGCAAACGGGAGCATAGATGTGAAACTGATAGATTTACAAATTATGAGATTCACATCCATTGCTGCAGACTTGAATTATTTTTTATATATTAATCTCATCCCCAAAGAACGCAACGAAAACATTGATTTATTTCTAGACACTTATTTGAAAAAACTACATGAAAGTATAGAACTACATAACCTAAATATAGACTATCAACAATACAACAAAAAATGGCTAAAAAAAGAAATGGAAAAATTTTCAGTCTTCGGTTTCATGTGTAGTTTGTGGATATCACCCGCATTCTACTACGACAAAACCAGCCTCCCTGATATGGATAACATAACCTCCCAAGAACTTGATGCTGATTATCACAAAAAATTTATTTTACAACACATGACGCCCGGGCTGAAGGATAGAATCATATCTCTAGTTATAGATTTCGTAAACAACTACAAATTTTAACCACCACAAAGATTTTAATCATAAATAACTAACTATTTATCACTTTTATTCCTGACTGTCTTCACTTTTTATTTTACGGTAGAAGGTTTATTTCATTTTATAAATTAACGCATGGTGTAGCCAGAAATGTTCCTATTTAGTAGTAGGTTAGGTTAGAGTAAGTTTTAGAAGTCTCAAATATCTTTGCACAAAACAGCACGACAAAAATTTGTAACATCTTGAGTAGGGACGAACCAGCACTGGACGAAATCTTTGCTATTGCAATGGTGAAATTGTTTCGTCCAGGGCTGATTCAAGATGGGACTAATCTGTATCTTCGGACAAAACATTACGAACAAACATCTCGGAAAAATAAAAATGTTATTTGAATTGTATTGTTTTGTCAGAAAATATTTTATCCCAATTTTTTTATAATTAATGTTTTGTACAAAGTTATTTTGTGGATATTATAATAATATTAGATGTATCTAAATTTTTAAATTTTAAACTTGTAAATGAGTATCCGCGTCAGATATAGTACAAAACAGGTATTAAAATTAAAAAAGATTTGAGAAAATTAATATTTTTTTCGAAATTTATTAGTTTTCTTTTATTCTTTTTACTCGAAAATTTGACATACCTGTCGATCTAACAATTAGGCATATATTAAAAATAACATTTACGTGTCAACAAATGATATTTTTAATTATTAGTTATCATTAAATTTTAAAGTATACAGTATACAGGTGTTTCCTATTATTAATAACTAATTTACATCAGAGGTTCCTAAAATATGGAATCTAACTTTTTTATTTTAAATAGGAACACATATTTTTTATTTTCTTATTCGGGAGAGATTTAATTCTGAATTCGACGATATAATCGTTTCATACCTTCGCATAACGATTTTTTTCAGAAAATGCGTATTGTTTTATATTAATTTTATTTAAATATGTATACAGGGTGGTTGATTTTTCATTGTCCAGCTTATATCTTCTGAAATATTAAAGATACAAGAAAAAGTTATATAGAAAAGTTATTTAATACAACCTGGTCTATAATTTGGCATAAACAATTTTTTTCCAAGGCTTACCAATTTTCCAGAAAAATATTTAACTTTGATTTTTTAAAGGGAACAAAATTCTAAATAAATTTCTCTTTACAATGATGTGTAACAAGTAAGGGTTTGCCCTTAAATTATGTCTAATAAAGCAAATAGAAATTCGACAAAAGTAGGCTGTGATATTCTATTGTTTATACCAGTAACATATGTCACAGATTGCTACTTGATATTTAAATAAAAGTATTAATAATTTTGTAAATCATCAGTGCTAGTAATTCTATTACTTGCTTTATTAGACATAATTTTATTCAAAGGAAAACCCCTACGTAGCCAATGTTCATGTGTGACAAAAGATACAGGTATAAACAATAGAATATCATAGCCTGCTTTTATCATATTTCTATTTGCTTTATAGCACATAATTTAAAGGTAAATCCTTACTTGTTACACATCATTGTAAAGAGAAATTTATTAAGAATCTTATTCTGTCAAAATATACAGGTATTCCATTTAAAAAATTAAAGTTAAACATTTTTCCAAAAAATTGGTAGGCCTTGGAAAAAAATTGTTTATGCTAAATTATAGATCAAGTTGTATTAAACAACTTTTGTATATAACTTTTTCTTTGTATCTTTAATATTTCAGAAGATATAAGCTGGACAATGAAAAATCAACCATACTGTATAATGAGAAAGCCATGAATGAAATTAGTGAATATTTTGTTTCGTCACTTCATTATATTTTTTTATTAAATGTCACCACATAGAAAATACCTTCAAAATACTCATTTCTTTTAGGGCATTGTAATTCTACGTAAAAAAAATGTAACATAAATTAATTTTATCCATACTTACTTGGCACTCTTTATAAACATATTTCAATAAAATTAATATGAAACAATATGGATTTTTCTCAAAAAAATTGATATGTTAGAGAATATTGCGATTCAAGTTAAGCAAATTCTATCTAGTGGACAAAGTTTGAACTAAAAAAGGCCAAAATATATATTTCCTTTCCTTTACATCTTTTAACACAAGTTTCATGTTTTTAAACTTTTCAAAAAACTTAAAATTCATTATATCAGTGACAGATTGACAGCTTATACAGTTTTGTGATGTCACAACACGGATATATAATGGCGGGAAAAGTTAATTTGAATTGCCAATGAAGCGGTTATATCCTTGAATTCAGAAATAAGAAAATAAAAAGTACATGTTCCTGTTTAAAATAAAAAAGTCAGGTCCTATATTTTGGGAACCGTTGATATAAATTTGCTTTTGCTATTACCAAATTTGTAATTCAAAATGGCACCATTTTGCTCATTTATTCAAACATGTATCTCTTCATTTATAAAAGTTACAAATTGTAAGTGAGCTTTTTGAAACACCCTGTATAATCATAATTGATACTTTTTTACGTTAACTTTCGATAAGAATTTTATTTAGAATTTATAATTAACTGCTAGGTATTAGTTGAAGACTGATTTTATGTAATAGGAACATTTCATATTAGTTATAAATTTTAGAATTTAAATTTCCTTGTTAGTTCACGAGATATTAACAAAACTATAATATATCTCATCTCATCGTCATGATCTTGCCATGAGGTATGGGGTGTTTTCTATAATCAACTAGGATAGGAAAAACATCAACTACAACAACGGAAAATACTTTTTTATGAAAAGTAATAAACAATATTTTTAAAATAAATCAAATAACTAATCTCAAACTACACAACATACAGGTCTAAATATATTTTGTCAGTGTATTGTCATTTGTCGTATTTTATTATATTGATGTTTTGTATGTAATCTTGTAATAATGTGTAAAAAAAAGTTAATCTTAAAAGGAAAATATTTGTAGCTACATGTCAAATATAAATAAAGATTAACATAAAAAATTATTTTTTTATTTATATAAATAAATTTGATATACATATGTCACTATCATCTATGGTCTTTTTAGAACTAAAATATTTGCCATCTGTAATATCAGAGTTGTAAGTAAAATCATACTTGAAATTATTTGTATCACATTTTTTTAAATCTAAATATTTTTCATTTCTATTTTCATAATTTAAACAGATTCGTTCATACAATTTTAATTTGTCTATTGGAAATAAATTAGGCCTAATATCTAATTTAGTATCTAAAAATTCTAACACAGCTTCAAACGTTTGTAAATTATTAAATATTTTTCTAGTATATTTCGGTAAATATTTTTCTAACATAAATACTAAATGATGATGAAAACATTGAAATGTTAAATTTTCACTTTTATCAAATTGATTTCCATCTATATTTAAATAAGATTTACAATTTAAAGTACTGTTATAACATATATCCACCCATTTTTGTACACATTCTAATGGTGTGACGTCATACCCAGAAAATAAAGCAGGGTTTGTTAAAATAGCACTTGCAGCCATTATTCCTATAAAAAATATAAAATTACTCTAAATTCAAAAATAAAAGTAAATGTATACCTTTGCATTTTGATTTTTTGTGTAACTCGTCCGCTTCTTCTAAAGTTCTTACGCCCCCATTTGCTACTACCGGACATTTAACAGTTTGTGATATCAATTCTAAAGCTTGTATATTTATTGGCCCTACAGAATGTTGACTAGCAGTTCTTGCATGAATTGTTAAAAAACTAACACCAGTGTGTTCTAATTGTTGACAAATTGATATAGTTTTCCTGAAAATAATATATAAAGTAATTCATATATATGAGGAAGAATTATTCTTACTTTAAATCTGGTAGAATTCTCATTTTAACACTTATAGAAAACGGTTTTGATATATGATTTCTGCAGTCTTTTATTATATCGTATATAGTTTGAGGATTTTCTAACATAATGCATCCTATTCCTTGACTTTTGGCCCATCTTTGAGGGCAACCACAGTTTAAATCAACTCCACTGCAAAATCTAAACAAAATTTTAATAATTTAAATTTGAAAATTTTAATTTTAAAACTTACGGAGAAACCATATGTGCTGCTCCTACAAAATCGTGGATTTTGTTAGCTGCATATTGAACTATAACAGGCAAATCAGCTAGAAAAAGAAAATAACTATTAATAATTATCTGTGTCAGTGAAGCATCTAAATTTGAAGGGATCTAAATGCCAATTTTAGCTCTCGCTAAGAGAAGTATTGGATATGATATAAAATCGCTTATCCAAAATTTTGAAGAAGCACGTTTTAAGGTCACTAGAATTCGATTGTAACATTTCTACAATGATGTCTGTGTGTGTGTGTGTGTGTGTGTGAATGTTGGAAGGACGGTTTCTCAAATTCTATAAGACTAGATACCAATTTAACAACGTATTCCTTAATCTGACATTAATGGGAAGAACTGAAAATTTTTGGTAACAGTTGGACAATCGGAAGTAGTAGTTTCTTTAAAAAAATCTTCTAGATATTATTTTTTCAAAATTTGTGTTATTACAAAGTTTAAAAATTATAAAATTTTCTATCCCATACATTTAACATTTTTATTATATCTTCTATAGATTTAGAAACAGAGTTATAAATATATAAAATAATCCGTTGTGATGAATCTCACAGCTCAAACAACTCCATTATTTATTTATTTATTATTGCACGATCTTTTACATTACGTATATAAGCGGAGATATGATGGAGATGAGACAGTTTTCCATGAAATTCTTTAAATTGTTGCAATTTATTTTCGGTGCTAATTAAGATGAAATAATGAAATGAGCAACATATTGGCCCTTATTCTCAAATCTTGTAGTAGCGCTACTTCGGAAGTAGCGCTATTTCGATTTTTTAAATTTTATTTTATTTTACGAGTAGACAAGAATAGGTTTGATTTTTTTGTAAATGAAACCTATAATATTTGAAATAAGTGCTATTTACATTTTAATTTATTTTTATTTCTCTAATTTTTAATATTAAAGTTGACATTTGACAGTTGAAGTTGCGATTTTTCGGAAGTAGCGTTACTTCAAGATGAGAGAATACGGGCCATTTGGGCCATAGATTTGTAAAGAATTTCAATTCTCTAACATCAAATTATTATTATTATTATCGGTCACTTTAATATGTTATTATGTATGAATACGTTTATGAATGTGGCTGAGGTGAAAGAAGTGTGCATGGATAGGAATGTGTTGCAAAGGATGATTGTTGCGTAACTATTATTGTGGTCCGGATGCGGTTATTCGCTACCGAAAATCGGTCACAATAATATGTTCTTTGTATGAATGTTATGATGATTTTGGGCAAGGCGAAAGAAGAATGTTTTTAAAGAGTTAAGTGATTCAGTGGAGCTCTTACTTTCATCCCTTTTCTTATTATTTTCGGGTTTTTGCTAACCCACTAAGTGGGAAACGCGTGATTTTATGTATGTATGTAAATTATGAATGAAAACTTTTCCTAAACAAGTTTTGTTGAATTTTCTTACTATATGAAGGTGTAAATTATAGGAAAAAGTTACTATTTTACATAAATTCTATAACAACGGAATACTCAATTTGTGCCATCCTGCCATCCGTGGTGCCATCTTTGGCTTTATATTTCAACAAAGTCTGGAATTTTATTATACTTGTACCATTTCTAAAATGTTAGGTTTGGCTCATTTTATGTATTAGAATAATACTACCTTTTATTTTAAGTTCTGTATATTTAATTAAAACCAACAATTGTATTGTTTTGTAATTATTTATCATTTGTTTTTTTTCCTGAAGAATCGTATGCGGCCGAAACGTTGTTTTAATTAAATATATAGAACTTAAACTAAAAGGTAGTATTATTGTTAATATGAATTCTGAAAGATATTTTAATTTCAAATATTACCTATATTTGTAGAAAATTCATTGATTCTTGCCTTTTCACTTTGGCAAAACGAATCTGCTAAAATCATAGGCGTAAAACACAGGTCGCAGTTGTACTCTCGCACCAAATTGCGAAATTGTAATCTACAACAATAGTTAGTTACAAATTTATTTATTTTTTGTGATTGTTGTAATACTTCGAATATCTAACCATTGGGGCACATATTTTTACCATCTTTTTATCCGAAAATAGTTGCATAACATCATCTTTATATTTAGTGTAATCCATTTTTTAGAATAAAAGCTTTATTCAATAACAATAACCTAAACTTGTAAATATATTACACACGTGTTGTTATAATGATTTCTGTCCTCCGATTGGTCAAAATGCAACCGAGTTCACAATAGGGAAAATATTATTATTTGTTGGATGTTTCGAAATATAATCGACATTAATAAGTGATAATTAACCGCATTTATAATTATGTTCTAGTAATTTTTCATATTGAGAACAAGTATACATTTTTACAGACAAAAAATATGTACTAAGAATCTGATTTTACGAATATAAATTCTTTATTTAATGCATGTAAAACTGGTCGACACACAAGCGTAATCTATCGGTTTTTTATTGGACTATATGTGCAGAGCAAAAATCGTCGATACTTTAAGCGGGAAATACAATATTTCTGTTTTCCTGATAAAATTTTATTACAATTCAACTAATAACATATAATAACAATATATTATTTAACTATATAAAAATAAAACTATGTCATATTTTGAACAACCCTAAAGATTCGTAATACGGCAGTAATTCCTCCATTCTTTGTCTAAAAGCAGAAGAATTGTAACAAATTTTTCGAAAACCCTTTTCATTGTCTTCTTTAACAAGTTCTTCAAAAGTAGCGTCACTGCTTCCTGGAGCCCTTACCAATGGAAGTACTGTCACTGCAGAAGTTACAGCTAAAATCGGGATTCATGTAACATTTCTATATTTAAAAGAACATACAATGTGCAGAACTAATCTGTAAAGTGTGTAGTAGGCAAACATTTATTAAAAAAATATAAAACAATACAAGCACACAACACAAATTAAAAATCGAAATATCCCAGGTCTTCAGATTTGGAGAGAAGGTATGTCACGGTGTGCACATAATTTGGATTTTGAAAACAAGCATTTCTAAAATTACTATTGTCCCCATGAGAAAATTCGTCATATGTGGCATCTTCTCTTGGTGGTGCTCGAATAACCGGAAGTGCAGACACTGCAGTTAAAATTGCTACGAAACAAACTATTTGTCAAAAAATAGTCACATGCATTTGATTCATTAACATCATATATCATGCCCCCATATCGGGTGATTTAACGATCTGTTATTTTTTAATATCTTTATTATATTATTTTGCAAAATTTTCAAACGAAATTTATTTTAAATTAAAATATGTCTATAAAGCTGCAGTATAGGTTTTTCTACAGAATGTTCCGTTTTTATGCAGTGGTATGTACAACTATTTTCAAATGGAGCAACTAAATATTTATTAAAATTTGAAAGATGTAAGAAATTTACTATCCAGTAGTATAAAAACGGTCATATTATAAGTTATATTATTAAAAATTACAATGACGAATGATTAAAATATCCATTTTTATTATGCAGAAGTCTTTGCAATACTATTTTTTGAATTAGACTTATTCTGATAATATTAAATAGAGGTGTAATAATGAAATATCGGATTGAAATAAATGAAATATTTAATTAATTATTTTTGTTTGAAATCGTCACTAGTGTACAAAAATAATCATTAAGGCTGGTATTCTGAGCTCGCGACTAAATTATACGACTAAGGGTGACTAGCTAGTTGCCGACTTTCGGTTTCTTGTTCTAAGCTGCCCGACTAAGCCCGACTAAGTAGTCGACTTTTTTAGTACAGTGAACTCTGGCAACACGGCAATTTGGAGTGACTAAACGTCAATTGCAAGTGTCAGCTGCTGTCAATAATAAGTAAAATTGCATATTGCATTGAATTTATTTGTTAAATGGATATTATATTACATTTACATTCTCTTTAATTGAAACATGGTTAATAGTACATAAAATTGTGTTCAAAATGCAAGTTTTATAAAAGATGTAACTCAACTGGAATTAAGATCAGAGTATAAACTAACATAAATTCAGATTTCATTTAGTATTTTGTATCTATTTATCTGCTAAGTTGTGTAAAGGTCGAAGTGAATATCAAACTGGAATATGAAATACGGAGTTGTGTTATGATATGTATTTTGAGTCAATTTATCTTCTGTAATTTCCAATGTTATAGGTAATTCATGCTTCTACTATTAATCAAATTTTTCGTTGTTTACTCAAATATTTCATTATTGTAATCCAATATTTCATTATTGTAATCAAATATATTATTGTCATCAACAAAGAGGACAATTTTCAAATGTAAAAAATAATTATGTAGTTTTATAGTAGTGTAATAAGAGTATAAATATGTACATATACTGTGACGATGGTCACTAGATTTGAATTTATTCTTCATGTTTAACGTAATAGCCTTGTGGTTAGCATGTCAGTTTTTTGGCTAAAGTTTGATTATTTAAATCAAAGTTCAAATCCCACAAGTAAAAATATTATTTTTGCATTTTTTTATTGGTTTGTATTGTTTTGATTTACGCATACAATATAATTGTTTGGTTATATTGTATGTCGTTTGTTGTAAAATGTATTGTTGTATTTTGGTTATAGCTGCTAATGTTTATAAAATTGTTGTTTATCTGTCAGCTATTGTGTGGTCGAGTGGCTAGTGCGCTTGACCAGCACGCTAGAGATCGTCGGTTCGATCCTACATGAAACTATATTTTTTATTTTTTTTATTCAAACTTAGCGAGAATTTGCAGGATGACTAAAAACGTGTTTGAACCTTTTTTGATATTTTTAACGGTTTTTCGGGGTATAAATAGAAGCTCGAGCATTAGCTACAGGCAGAAAGTGTGTGCTTTCTCAAGAGAAAGTGTGTGCTTTCTCAAGAGAGAGTGTGTGCTCTCTCAAGGGAGCGTTAGCTCTCCAACGAGCTTAAGATGGTGTGTGCCGTCTTCTGCGAACCTGGTGAGGGCCAGGTGAGCGGGTTGTGGATGACCTTGGCTGCCTCTGACTCAGTGCTGTTGGTGTGTGCCGGCAGCTCGTGAGAGAGTGCAGAAGGTGGACCGTACCGGTGTAACCGGTTGTTTTGTGCAGTGGTGTTGGCCGCTGTACGCCGTAATCGCGATTGTCAATGAGTGTTGGTGTGTGCCAACATTGTTAGATTGAAATCGCGATTGTTGATGAGTGTTGTCAAAGTGACAACACTGTAACCGTACCGTGTTCCCGTAACTTTGGTGTGTGCCATTGTTACTCGTTCATAGCGTGTTCCCGCAACCTTGGTGTGTGCCATTGTTGCCCGTTCATTGTTGATCGTGCGTCGTCGCCGTTACAAATGGCGCCCGAGCAGGGACCTTTTGACAGATATGAAATCATGGGAGAAGACTGCAGGGAGACACCGAAATCGTACGGTGTCGATTCCGAGACAGCCCGTTGTAATCATCTGATGTGAGAAGTATTACCGTCGCCCCCAGGTGTTCGGGGTCATGGCCTGTGCGGAGATGTGAATTCTTCACAGTTCTATGACCTGGAGGGCGTACGACGCCGCCGTGTTCGTCGAGTCCATGAGTCCGCCTGCCGACCGTAGTGTTTTCTTCGATATGGCCGACGACCGGCATCCTATGGTTGCCCCGACCGATCCCCCGAAGCTGTCCACTGTCCGCACGCCCTCTGAGAGCAGTATTGGAAACTGCGAACCACCCCATCGGGAAGCGCGCCCCGGCGAGGTCCAGTTCCAGAACGTGTCCAAAACTTAAGGCAGCCAGTCAGCCCGAAGGAGAGTGCAGTCCAGCCAAGGGAAACCAGTAGTGTAAAGTCACGTGTGAGTTGAGTAAATATGTTTAATTGACCAGTAAAGTTTTGGGTGTAAATTAAGTTTATGATTTTTTGAAACGATTAATAAAGTTTTGATATTCCCGTTCCTGTTTAAGTAAAGTTGATTTTGAAGCTAGTGGGACTTGAACTGCTTTTTTTGTTTTTATCTCCGAAGTGGGAGGGGGGTGTGACGATGGTCACTAGATTTGAATTTATTCTTCATGTTTAACGTAATAGCCTTGTGGTTAGCATGTCAGTTTTTTGGCTAAAGTTTGATTATTTAAATCAAAGTTCAAATCCCACAAGTAAAAATATTATTTTTGCATTTTTTTATTGGTTTGTATTGTTTTGATTTACGCATACAATATAATTGTTTGGTTATATTGTATGTCGTTTGTTGTAAAATGTATTGTTGTATTTTGGTTATAGCTGCTAATGTTTATAAAATTGTTGTTTATCTGTCAGCTATTGTGTGGTCGAGTGGCTAGTGCGCTTGACCAGCACGCTAGAGATCGTCGGTTCGATCCTACATGAAACTATATTTTTTATTTTTTTTATTCAAACTTAGCGAGAATTTGCAGGATGACTAAAAACGTGTTTGAACCTTTTTTGATATTTTTAACGGTTTTTCGGGGTATAAATAGAAGCTCGAGCATTAGCTACAGGCAGAAAGTGTGTGCTTTCTCAAGAGAAAGTGTGTGCTTTCTCAAGAGAGAGTGTGTGCTCTCTCAAGGGAGCGTTAGCTCTCCAACGAGCTTAAGATGGTGTGTGCCGTCTTCTGCGAACCTGGTGAGGGCCAGGTGAGCGGGTTGTGGATGACCTTGGCTGCCTCTGACTCAGTGCTGTTGGTGTGTGCCGGCAGCTCGTGAGAGAGTGCAGAAGGTGGACCGTACCGGTGTAACCGGTTGTTTTGTGCAGTGGTGTTGGCCGCTGTACGCCGTAATCGCGATTGTCAATGAGTGTTGGTGTGTGCCAACATTGTTAGATTGAAATCGCGATTGTTGATGAGTGTTGTCAAAGTGACAACACTGTAACCGTACCGTGTTCCCGTAACTTTGGTGTGTGCCATTGTTACTCGTTCATAGCGTGTTCCCGCAACCTTGGTGTGTGCCATTGTTGCCCGTTCATTGTTGATCGTGCGTAGTAGAGGGAATATCCTGCAAGTATCGCTGATTCATTGTTACTTTGCTTTGTTATATTTATTACTTTCTCATTTTAATTTATTTTAATAAAATATTAAAAATGATTACAATTGATTTCATTGTCAAAAGCCGAACTCTGTCTCCACTAAGCTACCCGAGCACTTTTTTGGCGTTCCAGCCATCCTTTTCAGCGACGCTATGAGAGCGTCCTTTACAGGATCGACCATCTCTCCTTATGCTGTGTTTCCGAATTATTGGCGCCCGAGCAAACCCTTTGACAGCATGGAGAACGAGCAGGGACGTCATTACAAAATGGCGACCGAATAGGGACAAAAGCGTCCTTATTTCTTTTCGCCGTTACAATACATTTAGATTTAGAATTATACACGTTTAGCATAAAAACGTAAAGCGGTGAGTATTTGTAATTCAATGCTTACACAATTTGTCCTTTTTTACAAAATTTTGCAAGTCATCTTTCAATAATTCGATGACAAATTGAGCACTTTTTTTTGTAAGGCGACCGTCCTTTAAATTCGGTTAAGGCGGTATCGTCTATAAATTCGGTATTAGAATATTTTAAAAATGGATCTATGTAATCGCTATATTTTCTTCTCAGTCTGTTTCTAATATTTCGTAGATTTTCCACATGATTAACACGTTCTAAATAGTTATTCGCCATGTTAAACAAGGTTAGGAGCTTGTTTTATTTTCCGACTAAATATTAATACACCGACTAAGTTAGTCGGGCTTAATCGCGTGCTCATAGTACGTATTTTTAGTCGGCCGACTAAACCTTAGTCGTTTGCCTTAGTCGCGTGCTCGAATTGCGTTTTCTTAGTCGGCCGACTAAAAGTTAGTCGTTTTTTCTTAGTCGGGCTTAGTCGCGAGCTCAGAATACCAGCCTAAAAGTTTAGAAATCTGTACTAAAGTATATAGGACGGTTTCATGCAATTGCAGTGTTGTCAATAGGGTATATAATAGGGTCCTATACCATAGTCATATTTTAACTATCTTAAATAAGAAGACGAAAATATACATAAATTAATGAGTATTAGTGAAAAAATTTTCTTTAAATATTAACTAGGTCACAAACTACAAGCGATTGAACCTGATTACTAATTGGGTATGACGTGTTAGATACTAAGAATTTGATTGGTCGCCTGATTTTAAAAAGAAGATTCGCGCGTCTTTTGCGGTCACCTTTGAAAGAATATGAAATGTCATAATGTTCTATAACCTAACAAAACATTTAACAATTTTGTGTTTGATGAATTTGTTTAATTATAACATCTTGTAATATTAACAATAATCATGTATTTATAAATAAATCAATTTGTAATATGAATTTAATAATAATATTAATTAAATTAATATTGAAACTTCAAAACAGGCAAACATTAGCGCCATCCGTCGTCATACTTTGTGTAATAATATTGTCAAACTGTTTCAATGTTCTGTAATTTATTAGGAAGAAATCCTTGTTAAATGCTTATTATTTATGTTATTTATACTTAATAATAATTGCTTCGTAAATATAACGTATAAGTTTTTATATACAAACATTTCAGCTATGCAAACATGAAAAAAATTGTTTCCAGTATAACTAACAGTTTGTCCCATTGTTTGTCGATCACTCGTTAGTACCCGCTACGTCACGCACAAATTCTTAAACTTTAAAAATTCATATCTCGCTTATTACGTAAAATTTTTAAGTCGCGTTTGCACTGAAGTTCTTATTTTATCCTGTTCTTACAGGAAAAAAAATAAAAGAAAATTGGTATAGGACCCCATTGTCGTACATGTAAGATATGTTTACGATGTAGAATAGTACCTATATTTACACGTAAAATGACAAAAATAAGTGCAGTAAGAACGATATAAATAATTCCAATGAATAAATTTGAAATAAAACTCATAATTTTGAGTGTTTTTTTGCGATAATTTCAACGTCCGCGGTTAGCAACATTGAATGTCAAACTGACAGTTATTTAAACATAACCTATAAAAATAATTATTCCTCTGAATATCACAATTTTTCGAATTCAAATAAAATTTAATATGCACTACGGCACTAAAGTTCCTTTTTATCACATATGGTTTATTTTCCTCTGCCCTAAGGACCTCGGCATATAAATTCCACATTCGCGATAAAAAATAGAACTTCAGTGCCTTCATACATAAATAACTATTTTTTCAATTTGCAAAGTATAGTGTAAAAATAATGAAATGTAGAGCATTTTGTATTTAATAAAAATCTGTGGCTAACACAAAACCTCCAGCTATTTAAATTTTATTAATTTAAATACATACCTACGTATTTAGTAATGCTGCAAACTATATTATGTTCCATTGCAACTATTGCTTTATTTACGATTTTCTTTATTATTTAATATGTTACTATTATTAATTTGAAGTGATTAGGTTTTTGACAATGGCGTTTACCTTTCAGTTACATTCATTTGAAAAATGAACTGTGTAACAAAGGAATTGTATTTATCTTAGGCTTCGGGATTAAAAAAAAATATTTTTTTAAATTTATCTGTAAAATATATAGAAAAAGTATTAATGTATACCTTTAGAAAATTCAATAATCTTTAATTTTCATAATGAAATTAAATGCGAAAAAATGGCATTTATTGGTATTACTTGAAGAAAAACCATTATGAGCTTCAAGTAAAGTGCCATTTCCGTTTATCCGATTTACACCAAAATCTTTTGGTTTCTTTTCATATTAGAATAGGGTAGAAATACAAGGTTTCAACATTTTCTGAATGATAGTATTTGAGTTAGAGTGAAGACAAAATTCATACACATACACACACACACACACACACACACACACACACACATACACACACACATACATACATACATACACACATACAGACACAGACAACATCGTGGAAATGTTAAAATTGGATTCTATGGACCTTAAAAGGTGGTCATTTACTAAAATCTCGATATGTGATTTTTAGCACGATCCCTATACCTCCCTTACCAAGGGTAGCAGGAGGTAAAAATGTAATAGGTACTTAAATCATTCACCATTGTATTTTTAAAATAATATAACATATGATTGTTTTCAAATTTGAATAAATATGAACGGTGTTCCAAAAACTATACCGTAGTTTCATACACATTTTAATTTAAAATAAACATCATTTGAATTTTTTTCTATGATATTTAAAATAATCGTGTTATTAAAAAAGAACACAGCGATGAATCATTCTGTTATACATAATATTAAGAATACAAATATATAGTTACTTCCCAGAATAAGAACGTGTTCTAATCTTAAAGTTTATTTTTATATTCAATTTGTTTTTAATTCTATGTTAATTACTATGCGTATTTAATGGCCATTAGCCATGTAAATGTCGAAAATTTTGCTAAAAATTTGTAGAAAGTTGTTACTTGTGTGCAAAACCTCAAATTTTATTAAAGTAGGTTAAAACAGCAAAGGAAAATATTATAAACAACATAGAAAACATATAAATGCGACATGCAAAATATTAATTATTTTATATTATCAAATAAATTTACCATAAAACCCTGTCTTTCTAAAATCCTCATAAATATCTTGATACGTCGGAATTTTCCCCTTTGGATATCCAAATTTATTCAGATTCATATCCAACTGTTCATGGTAGTATCCAAGAAGTCTGGATAAATGTTTTCTTTCTATATCCCTCTTTGGTGATGTACAAAGAAAATAGTGTAGGTCTACACTTGGTGTAGTGAAGATAGAAAATTGAAAATCAACCTAAAAAGATGTTTCATTAAATGTATTATGAAATTTTGGTTGTAATCTTACAAATTTAAGATCAATTGGTCTATCGTGATCGTCATATTGGAAGAGAATATTATTTGTCCAGAGGTCTCCATGATTGAGAACGTTAAATTTATTTGGGTTTCGTTTGCAAGTGTTCATACTTTTTTCGAAAAGTTTGTCGATTTTTGATTCGAGAATTTCGCCGTATTTTTCAAACCCTATAATAATAAGATGTCATTTTTATTATATAAATTTAATAATAAAAAAAATGTTTAATTTTTATATACCTTGCCACTCTTTTGTTGCAATAATGACTGATTTAAATCCAGACATTACAAATTGTTCAATAACTGGGTTGTCAATTTGATTTGTAAGAAGTCCTCTTTCGTAATAATCCATCGATGCTGAATCCTAAACAAAAAGAATATTTTTTCCGTCCGTTCAAAAATACATTTTTTCATTAACCTATTAGGCGCTGTTCATGCGAAAAGCAACATTATACAGCGTGTTTCAAAGAAAGTGTAAAAAAATTTAAGGGCATATATTACTGACCAAATTGAGTAAAAAAAGCTTAATCAACATAGATCCGATCTTCAATATTTTCCGAGATATGAAGCAATGAAAATAGTAATTTACGTAACAAGACCTGAAAGTGATACTTTACTGGGTGAGCAAGTATATTCCAGAGCGAGCCGTAGGCGAGCTTTGGAAGCTTGTGAGCCCAGTATAGACACTTTCAGGTCATGTTGGGTACAATATTTTTTTTTGCGATCCTGAAAAAAGAATAAAAAAATATTATTTTATTTTTTACTGCGAGCAAATAAGATATAAATAAACTACTGATCTCCATGGAAACATTTAGCTTTACCGGTCCCGGGATCGGTAAAGTACTATCCGATCCCTTATAGACAACTTTCCGAGCTAGCTCAGCAAAGAAGGACTTTCCGGTCTAAATAGTGATCAGAAAGAGCTCATTTTCTGGGCAATCGCGAAAAAATGAGTTTTTACAGGGTTTTCCTCTGCTATCTTGAAAACTATGAGCTACTACTTTAATTAAATAAGACTTTTTGTTTACCTTTCAGAGGTCATCTTAGATGTGCTTTTGTTTTTTTTTTAAAAATCGAATAATTGTTCTAAGTTAAATGTTGTGGCGACCTTGACCAATATTTAATTTTCATAACTTCGTAACTATTAGAAATTCAACAAAATGTTTCATATAACATTTTATTGTTTTTTTTTTTCAGTCTGTTTACTGACAGACAAAATTTTATTCGATCGCTATCATTGTCAGTTTTTCTTCGATTTTTTTTTTATCTCGGAAACAGTTGAAGATCAGACCTATATTGATTAAGCTCTTTTACTCATTTTTGTCAGTACTATATGCCCTTAATTTTTTTACACTTCTTTGAAACAGCCTGTACATTGTGTTCAAAAAAATCCTAACTCAGGGTAGGCCATGAACAAATCTATAAATAAATTAGAAAACGGTGAATGGCAATATATCTTTCTTTGTTATCTTTTCCCCTTAAAAATACATTTCACGATCAATTTTGACAACTTGACTTTTGAATTGAATGATAATCAGGCATATACGTTATTCCGCATTAGTTTTTTTTCTGAACACCCTATATAAATATTTTTTATTTGTTTAATCAATTTTACTGAAAATATTTTTATTTTTACTATTATTGTGGTCCGGATGCGGTTATTCGCTACCGAAAATCGGTCACTTTAATATGTTATTATGTATGAATACGTTTATGAATGTGGCTGACGCGAAAGAAGTGTGCATGGATAGGAATGCGTGGCGAAGGATGATTGTTGCGTAACTATTATTGTGGTCCGGATGCGGTTATTCGCTACCGAAAATCGGTCACTTTAATATGCTCTTTGTATGAATGTTATGATGATTTTGGACAAGGCGAAAGAAGAATGTTATTAAAGAGTAAGTGATTCAGTGGAGCTCTTACTTTCATCCCTTTTCTTATTGTTTTCGGGTTTTTGCTAACCCACTAAGTGAGAAACGCGTAATTTTATGTATGTATGTATGTATGTATGTATGTATATGTATGTATGTACTGGAAATTTGTTTATATAGATTTTAGTCAGAAGAGTGTAGAGATGTTAATTTATATTTTTTTATTAAGAAATATTTGTTATTATAGATTTTACATTTTTTTAATTTAGCCAAATATTATTTAGAAGATTTTTTTTAAGAAACTACTACTTCCGGTTTTCCAATTGTTACCAAAAACTTTCCAGCTAGGTATTCCCTTTCATGTCAGATTAAGGAATACGTAGTTAATTGGTCTTTAGTCTTATAAAATTTGAGAAACCGTCCCTCCAACATTCAGACACGCACACACACACACATACACACACACACACATACACTCACACACATACACACATACACATACACACACACATACACACACACACACACACACATTATTGTAAAAATGTTAAAATCTGATTCTAGTGATCTTAAAACGTGCTTATTCACTAAAATCTGGATATGCGATTTTTAGCATGAATCCAATACCTCTCTTAGCGAGAGGTAAAAGCCATCAAATGTATTGTTAGAACTACAAAATGGTATATTCCACCATAACAAAAAAAAATTAAAAAATTCATTTTAACATAAAGTGTGGCTCAATAAATAATAATTAAAACAATGAAAACATTTTTTAAATAATTATTTTACGAGATATTTCACATTTGCTAAAGGGAAAATTGACGTCATACAATTGTTATCTTTCTCTCGCAGCGTACTCTGAGCAGTGTGTGTGAGAAAGACAAGTATAGGGGAAATGTGACGTTACAGTGATTTCTCGAAAATAAAAAACTGTTAAACTAGGAACAATTAAGATTTTTTAATACTATGAATTGATTCAAAACTGAATGAAGTTTTATTTAAAATAATAAAAAAAATTGAGTGGAATACCCCATTGATTGTCAAGGAATAATAAGTTATTTAATCATAATTTATTTACTTTTTCGTAAAGTACAGCAGAGCTCGCATGCAGAATCGCCAATTTCTCCAACACAAGAAAACAGTGATCCATATCTAGCCCTTTTTGCCTGTCCGCCATCTTGTATCCCAGAGGGGTTAGGTCCCTCAAAACTAACAACCCTCTGGGCTGCAGTTCCGTTAGTAAACATTCTGCCGAGAGGCACACCTCGCCTGAAACGTAATGTAATCTATTACACATCTTTTACATACTTTCTCTTCTTGATTGAACATTGATTATTGGAAGTTTATATAATGTACTCGTATTATATAGCAGTTTTATCACACCGCGACATATCAGAGAAAGAAGTACAGTGTGTTCAGAAATAAAAACCTAATTCAAAGTAGGCTATGAACACAATAACGTATATTCAATTCAAAAGTCAAGTTGTCAAAATTTGTCGTGAAATGTAATTTTAAGGAGAAAAGATAATAAAGAAGGGTACCCAGTATTGCCACTCACCATTTTCTAATTTATTTCTGTTTTTAAAATAAGGATTCAAGAAGAAAAGCTTTGATTGACATTTAATTAAATACTTTCAAATTGACATACCGGTGTTAACTAGAACCATGTCAACGATTTGACACATGTCAAATGGTTTGTTAAGAAAACAAGTGTTGCCAATATATTGATCAAGTTGAAAATTTACTGACAGCCATATTCAATAAATTTGACCTCGTTATTTAAAACTGTTTTTCCTAGAACAAGTTAAAAAACAAATCAAATTAAATAATTTTAAATAGTGTCGGCAAATTTATTGAATATGGCTGTCAGTAAATTTTCAGCTTGATCAATATATTGGCAACACTTGTTTTATTAACAAACCTGAAGTATATGTCAAGTCGTTGACACGGTTCTAGTTAACACCGGTATTAGAACCACGTTTGTGCTACCAGCCACTGTGCCTTATATTCAAATATTCTATAAAAATTGATGAATCTAAAATAAACTAACAATAAAAATATTGACTGGTAACACAAACCTTGTTTTAACTAAAACACTGTTTTAAAAAACGTCAAATTCAAATTTCAATATTTAATTTCACCTTTATGTTTAAAGAACGATTATTTAAATAATATTTGTTTGAATACAAATGGAGGATTCCACCATTTTTTTTTTTTTATAATTTCATCTGAAAATATTAGAAAAACTAAGACTACTGATGAAAATCCGGCGAAAAAATTCCTATTAATATGCGAGTTATAGTCTCCCGAATTTTGAAAAGATTGACGTGACGTCACGCTTATGTGTTTTTTTATCAAACTGTTTTCATCTTGGACCTAAATGTTCTGGAAATATATGCTATTTTAAGTTATATTTATATAAAATAAATGAATATTATAACACTGTATAAGTCTACATACTTTATAATTACAGGTGTATTTAAATGATTAAGTTTAATGCAAGAAATTTATGTTAAAATAAAAACTGTTTGAAAACTACAGTACACGAATGTTAGCCCTTCCTTTCGAATTTGAGTTTCTTAACTTCCATTGGTAGTAACCCCACCTCCTAACACGCTATTTGTTATGCATGTATAGGCGGTATTTCGGCCGCCAATCAAAATATTATACATATATGGATTTCATATTAGTGTCGAAGCGCTATAACAAAAAACCCCTTATTTCTGAAATATCTCAATTACACCATTTCATTTTTTTATTAATATTCGTTATTCAGCATATACATTCCTATTTTTTTACTATTTTCCTTTAATTCGATTGAGCTGGAATCCCCTATTGTTCTGCTTTAAAATCATATTTTGATAAATTCGATTTTTTAAAATAGCGTTTTAGTTAATACAAGGCTTGTGCTACCAGCCAATGTCCTAAATGGTCATTTTTTTTTATTTGGCCGCTAGAAAATTAATTATTTATATCAAAATAAGATCTTAAAACTGTATGAAAGAGACTATCAAAATTTAAATAAAAATATTAGTTTTTAAAATATTCAAGTTTTTAATGCCGTTAACACATCTACTTATTCCATATTTTTATTACTTTCAAGCTTTCTGCAATCGCTTTCTTGATATCCGGAATCCATTTTCAAGTACATGAATCAGAAAATAACGAAACAGCGAAAATAAACCAAATAAAACTTGTTTGAATTTATGATGCTATGCCAGATAGAAACAATTTGCGTTTGTATGAAAGTAATAGAAATGTTGAATGATATAAGCTGCCAGTAGAAATGAAAATTTGGATTATAATATACGTAGTTTTAGTTTTTGATTAATTATTTTATTAAATAGATTGTTATCCACGCTTATTTTTAATGATTTCCTATAAAACTTTTTCTATTTTTTATTAAGAATGTAGAATTTATTTGCCGAGGACCTCATATGAGTGATAAAAAGGAACTGCAGTGCCGAGGTACATATTAAATATTATTTGAAATCGAAAAATTATGAAAATGAAAGGAATATTAATTTTATAGGTTATGTTTAAATATAATCTGTCAGTCTGACATTCAATGTTGCTAACCTCGGACATAGAAATTAACGTAAAGAACACTCAAAATTATGTGTTTTATCTCAAACTTATTTATCGAAATTATTTAGTTCATTCTTCTTTTTCTTATATGTACGTCAATTACCATAAGGGTGGCAATACTGCAATTGCATGAAATCGTCGTATAATGGAATACTTTACTACCGATTTGAGAGCTTCTAATGACAATGGGGGATTACGGCTCAATCGAATTAAAGGAAAATACTAAAAAAATACTAATGTATATGCTGAGTAACGAATATTAATAAAAAAATGAAATGGTAAAATTGAGATATTTCGGAAATAAAGGGTTTTTTGTTATAACGCTTCGACACTAATATGAAAATATTTTGATTGGCGACAGAGAAACCGCGTAAACATGCATTACAAATAGCGTGTTAGGAGCAGTGGCGGCTCGTGCTATAGGGCACAAGGGCGCAGCCCTACCAAATAAAAAGACAAGAAAAAAAGAAATAAGCGAGTACATATACATTTTAAAAATACATTAATTATTATTTATTTACTTTCATTATTATGCAATTCTTACTACACCGCCGATAGCTAGATAGCCTATATACTGACGTGTGCACGTACCGATATGCTGCTAGAAGCTAGGGCACAAATGTTTCTGCCCCGGTCTCCCACTATTTTTACTCGAATTTTGACCAATAGCAGCGAAGCGCGCGAAGCTGCATATGACTGCATTAAGCCTGTTCCGGGCACAGCCCAATTTAAACGAAGATGCCCGAGTATATCCGGCATTTTCCGAAGTAATCTGTTATTGTTGAATTGTAATCGTCTAGTACTCATTTAATTACGAAGATGGCTTCTGTATCTTAAAGATTAAATAATTTAATATACTCTTTTTACTTTTTTAAATTTTTGTGCCCTACAATACAAAGATATCACCAGCCGCCACTGGTTAGGAGGTGGGTTACTACCAATGGAAGTTAAGAAATTCAAATTCGAAAGGAGGGGCTAACATTCCTGTACTACAGTTTCCAAACAGTTTTTATTTTAACATAAATTTCTTGCATTAAACTTAATAATTTAAATACACCTGTAATTATAAAGTATGTATACTTATACAGTGTTATAATATTCATTTATTTTTATGTAAATATAACTTAAAATAGCATATATTTCAAGAACATTTAGGTCCAAGATGAAAACAGTTTTATATAAAAACACATAAATGTGACGTCACGTCAATCTTTTCAAAATTCGGGAGACCATAACTCGCTTATTAATAGGAATTTTTTCACCGGATTTTCATTAATAGTCTTAGTTTTCCTAATATTTTCAGATGAAATTATAAAAAAATAAATGGTGTAATCCCCCAATTTCAAATAAAAAGATATATTACAGCTTAACGATTAACAATTAAGAATTTTTCAAAACTATAAATTGTTTTCAATTTAGAAGTTTCATTAAAATAAAAAAAGTATTGGAGGACTTCATTGTTGTGTGCAATATGGTTTACTTACCAATAATTTCTTCTTGTAATCGTGGAATAGTAACTCCAAACATACTTGTTTCTTTTTCAAACAATTTCAGTTGAGTTGCAAAAACATCTTTTGCTCCAGTATCCCCTGCACATTTTACTATAACATTCAGAGATTCTACATCACGTCTAAAAAAAATAATAAATACATTTTTTTTTTTAAGTTTCCACATACTAAACTATTTTTTCATACGATTTATTCGTCTTATACTTGATTTGACTCCGAAAAAGATCACTAGTATAGTTGTCGCCAACTGGAACTGCGTTAGTAGTTACCAAATCTACGATTTTGGCGCTGTCGTTGTGAATAAAATCTTGTAAGGCCTTTTGGAGCTTTACGCGGTCTACCCAAGATGGGAGGTACATCGTGGAAAATTCTACAAATTTAAAACATGAAAATATTGTATATCTTAAAATAGGAAGTTGATATATGATAAGGGTGAATGTACTCATGTATATGTTTTATATAAACATAAAAATGTATCAAGGACATAAACTATATCATTTGTGGATGTACCAATCTGCACTTTTTAGTAGATTTCGATGCCTGTACCGTTGACCTGCTTACCAGGCGTCACCTCACAGGCTCTCTATTCTATTGTGGAGAAAACACCAAAAGGACATTTACAGCTCGATTCGTGAAAAAGTTTAAGCTAATGTTAATTTTAGATTAGCGAATTCTACTCTAATTTTGACAGTTTATATCTTAAAATCTATTCCTAGTATATCTACTTTTTTGATATTATGTAGATTAAATTTTAAATACTGGAATAGAATTCAATAATTCAAAATGAGCATATTAAACTTTTTTGAGAATCGAGGTGTTAATGATCAAATAAAATAAATTGAATGTGACAAATTTCTAAGAAAAACACGATGCACCACAATGAAACCACACAGTAAATAAATTGAAAGTCATTCAGTTTTTAGAAATTAATGATTAACACTTTTACAAATTATTTTATAATTTGAACATTTAAACTCAAATGATTTAAGGGTCATTTTTATGTTTTAAAGTTATTCAACAAAAAAAGTTTCACAAAGAATAACCGCAAATTATTTTCTTTTTAATTTTTTGTTCCATTTTGTTTACATACGTATGTATTTAACGGTTCGACGCTTCGACATATAATTAAAATATACCAACACAACCCTTTGACTTTACATTTCAACTACATCCAGAATTTTATTGCACTTGTACTATTTTTCAAATATTGAATTTGGTTCATATGTAGTATAACGTTTTCATTTAAAAATCGTAGTCTAATTTTGGCACATAGTGCCTAAGTGTCTGGTCGCGAACCTGGGGGAACCGGGTTCGATCCCGACAGACGCCAAATATTTCCAATTTTAAATGGTACAAAAGTGACCCTTGTAGTGCACTCTCCACACTAGCTATGAGTGCCCGTGAGGTGACGCTTGGTAAGCGCCACACGGTAAAATATATCGTCATCATTACCGATGTCTACATGTGTTGTAGATACTGGCACACCCAGAAATGGGTAATATGCCGTGATGATATATTTATTTATTTATTAATTAATTTAAATGTTTCAATTACTAACAGAAAAAAAATATTTAATATTTTTTAGAACATTTATAAATTTAAACAAATAACTTCATAAATATATATTATAAAAATAAATTATTATTTCCAATTTTCAAATAGCTCAAAAGTGAACTGACAATAAATAACACTGAGAGCCATTGGGGTGACGCCTGGTAAACACGAATAATAATGCAGTGATAATATATTTATTTATGAATAAAACTTTGTTTAATGATTGTCTTAATTTCAAAAGTTTGGTTCAGTACAATAAAATAATTTACTTATAATCTAATAAATGAAATTAAATATTTACTAAAATATCTTTAAAATCCAATTACAAAATATGAAATGTCAAACAATCTATACATTAAATACATATACGAGCCCTAATTCATATTAATTGGCCTATTTGTTAAATTCATTTATCGTGACTTAAATAATATTATTTCTAATAATAATGGAGGAAGTTTTTATTTTTTATTTAAAGTAAAGATATTTCAACTTAACTTATAACGCAACCTTAAATTATATTTCTAGCTAAACATAAATATTTAACAGTATAATAATAACTCAAATTTATTAGTAAATATCTATTATTTATTAAGATTGGATAATTCGCCGATTTTTCTTAAAAATTGGCTTAATCTTCTATGGTGTCTAATTTCTAAACTCTGACAAAAAAATGACGTCAATTTCTTTCAAACTTTATTTGTTTTTCTTGTATTGTTATTAAAGCTATGAATTATTTCGTTTGACATTAAAACAACAAAATATTTCAGAAAATATATCTTGCTATGCAACACAATAACCATAACATATCTATATTAAAAAAATACCGATAATTACGTCAATTATTATTTGTACTACATATGCGCTAAATAAAATAAAATTTTAGCAACTAGGCCAACTAATTTGGAATAGGGCACTTATAAACAAAATAGCATTATATAATTGACTTACTTTCAGACGGCATGGTTATTTTATGTAAAAACACTATACATAAATTCACTTTTAGACATAAATATATTAGTTTTATATTATTTTATTATCACTACATATGCAAGAACGAACTATACTTAATTCGTCTGGTTCCCTCTACGTTCTGAGCGACGATTGACATCATACTGCGCCTTTCACAATTTACAAAATAAAATAAAACTCTTCCGAAAATGCATCCTCCAAAAGGAGAAATAAAAGGAATCTGGTTTTGACCTCGGACGTGAAATATTTTGTAAATAGCAGTTTTTACATTTTTTCATTAGATTTGTTTGTTTACTTTCAGATTAATATTCGTAAGGTATTTCAAGTTGATTATTTAAAAACTTTTTATTTTCATGTTTCTATGTAAACAGGTAAATATAGGTCCTGTATTTTTACCTCTCGCTAAGAGAGGTATTGGATTCATGCTAAAATTCGCATATCCAGATTTTATTAAATAAGCACGATTTAAGGTCCCTAGAATCCGATTACGACATTTTTAAAATGATGTCTGTGTGTGTGTGTGTGTGTGTGTGTGTGTGTGTGTATGTATGGATGTTGGAGGGACGATTCCTCAAAAACTATAAAACTTAAAAAATATTTAACTGCAGTTTCTTCAATCTGACATTCCTGGGAAGAGCTGAAAAGATTTTGGTAATAATTGAACAACCGGAAGTAGTAGTTTCTTAAAAAAAATCTTCTAAATATAATTTTTTGGGAGTTTTTTTTATTAAATATTGAAGAACATAAAATTCTCCATCTAATACACTTAAATATTTTATTATATCTTGTATAGATTTAGAGATAAAGACACTATAATTTATAGAGTAAACTAATCGCAGAGGCCAAGGCACTAAGGAAACCAGTTGACAAATTCCAATGTTTATAACATGACACACGTCATTGTCAAATATCAATAGTTTCAGTGACATTCTGATAGCTTTTTCTGGGAAGTATATTTAACCTTTCTTATTGTTTTATTAATTAAATATTTATATTATAATTATAGGTAAAATTGTAGTAAAATCCATCAGAAATACCGCCAATCTGGTTAATGAATTGGAAGAATCTTTGACATGTAGAAACTTCCTCATAACAATGAAAAATAGATATAATTAGAATTATATGTGTGCAGAAGACATATAAAAATACAATAAAAAACAATATTTGAGTAAAATTCTGTAATTTTTTGTTATAAAACGACGGTTCGAAAGCGAAGTGCAATACAATACTTATATAGCCTAAAATGGCGAGAGGTCTTGTGCTGGCCACAACAGATTTTTATCTCTAGTTAAACTGTAATGTTAACAAACGTCAATCGAAATTTTGTTCACAAATTTGTTACTAAATTATTCAACAAAAACTAATTTGTCACACAGGCATTAGGGCCCGGTTTATTCACCCCTTGATAAAGTATTAGTTTACTTATCCGCTAGATAAAAGAAAAATATCGCATCATTTAAATGATGTGTGTATAATTTTATCAATTTACTCTCTAATATTGATGCGATGTTTTTATTATATATGGCAGTTAACTGACATTTAAGGCCGTTTGACACGATGCAATTTTATGTTCAAAATAATGTACATATTTTTGTACAAAATTTTAATCCTGAACGTGATACATGGGGTCTCGTGGCCGCGTGCCTGAGTGTCTGGTCGCGAACCTGGGAAACCGGGTTCGATTCCGCCCGACGCCACATATTTCGAATTTTAAATGGCATAAAAGTAGCCCCTGTGGTGCACTCTCCACGCCAGCAATGAGTGCCCGTGAGGTGACGCCTGGTACAAATATGTCATCAACATTACCGATATCTGTGAGAAAGCAGATTGGCACACCCAGAAATGGGTAATATGCCGTGAAGATATATTTATATTTATTTATTTATTTAAACATGATACAGTTTTTTTGTACATTATTCTGCAACACTCCTTCATTATTTTGTATATAATTCTGCCCCTGCGCACAAATTGTATCACAATATATTTCTGTCGGAAATTGTAAACAAATAAAGTAAAATGAATCGGGGAAGCAATAGAGCAATTAATTTAAAATCTATCGTCAATGATAAAAACTAACTACAAACAAAAATAAATAATATATGAAAAAAGAACATGGTGTAGATATCAGGACCTAAAAGTAGATCTTACAAGAATTTGGTGAGATCTATTAAATTTATTTCGTGTATTCCGACGAAAATAATAATATATTACATTCCAAGTTACGAGGGGAGTTTTTTATGTTATCTACCTAGCTATGAAAACAACGAGTTAGAGAACAAATAAAATTTTGTTTTTCTACGTAAGAACCGTTAACACTAATACACTTATTCCAACGTTTTTCTAATAAAGCTACGCCAACAAAAAAATCTTTTGGTAATTCTGCAAAATACGACTCCACTGCGTTTTCCAAGTCAACATTCGATAAAAAGCGACTCTCTCTCAAATGTGTTCTGTGTTTTGGAAAGAAATAATAGTCGGACGTGGTCAGGACTGTGAGGTGGATGTTGTAATTCGTCAAAGCCGCATTCATTGACTACTGCTTGAACAATTCGTGCTTTATGCACCCTGCAGTTGTTATGCAGAAGCAGAATTTTCTGAGCATAATTGTCGGGTCTTTTTTCGCGTATAGCCGCTTTCAAGTTCTTAATTGTGTCTTTTTAGACATGAAAATGTTACAGCAACTTGACATAAGAAAATTGTTGCGATAGCATATTGTTTTCATAGCTAGGTAGATAACATAAAAAACTCCCCTCGTAAGAAAAGTGAAAGTTTACCATACGAGTACAGTAAAATCACTTTTCGGACGCGGTGCGTACAATATTTTTTTCGTATTTTATATTAGTATTAAAATTTAAATTTTTTAGCGGCATAATATACTGAATTAAAAACATCTAAAAAACATAGTAGTCTGATTCTCAATAACAAGTAACTTGACAGTTATTGTTTTTTGTACCTTATAACCTCCAAACAAATTAATTTTTGAAAATTAATTTGCAAAACGATGGATCTAGATGATGAAAAGAACATGGAAAACAATTAGAAGATAAACAATAAAAACTTAAAAAATCCTTGTGTCAAAATATATTCTAATGTTGCTATGTTGTAAAGTAAATCATTACTGTACGATTTTCAGTATATTAATATAGTATATTACTGTACAAAATACGAAAAACTATTTTATGCATGATTGTGTCTGTAAGAGCCAAGTAAATTACACCTACGAAAAATGAAGGAATATTTAGTAATAAAGATAATTTCATTTATCCCTAAATTTTCAATCATCTGTATAAAAAACTTTACGTTGAGAAAAAATATTTTCCCATATTTAACACCTGTGTTAGTTACGTATTTTCGTATTCACCCTATATAGTTTAAAAAACAAGTGTGTTGTATAATTCCCAAATATTTCCCATAAGGAAAAATTAAACTTAAAAAAAACTTACATGATTTTGTTCTTGGAATTGCTAACCACTTGGAAAATAATGTAATACCTATGCAAAACATGTCTCGCATCTTTATATACCTCAGAATTCTGACAGTTACAAGGTAAATTTTTAACATTGCGTGCAAGTACCTTGTCTAAAGACTTACATTATCCATTGTGTAAATAACTTATTCAAACAAAAAAATCATACGCTTTTCAATGATGAAAATTAATCCACTCATCTTCTTAGACACTAACACCTAACTACTGATGGCATGTCCATATAATTTTCTTGACAAATTTTGAATGCAGAATTGTTCCAATTACGTATGAAAAATAATTTGCATTGTAACGAATGCAAGTTGTAATTATTGATGATGAATTAATAATTATAATTTTGAATGAGCGTAAGATGTAAGTAAAACGTTTATCACTTTCAAGGTGCTAGTAAAAATGTTAATATTATGCAGATAAAGAATTGACTGTTTTTAGAGAAAAAAAATTCTGCTGAATTCAATGATAAAATAAAAAGTATAACATTCAATTTAAAATAAGAAAGTTAGGTAGAATACGGTTAAACCGAAAGTGCCCCAGCTTTGAAAATATTTTAGTTGAGACAGGCATGTCGGAAAACCCCTATTGTGACAAGGTCAGGGCAGAAGAATAACAAGCAAATAAATTTAAAAAAAAAAAATCTCTCGAGGAGGTTCACATACACAAACATTCATGCCTTAGTGGGATTTGAACCCAGAACCCCGAGCGCAATCATGACTAAGAGGATTTGCTCTAACCATTGAGCCACCGGAGCCGATAAACTCTTTTAAATTATAGTTTCAATATCAATATTTCAACTTTGTTATTTTTGTATCATTTTTCCCACATCTCTCTATTTAGTCTGGATGTCAGCCGCTTCGACATTTAGTGTATTGATAATTAAGTCTGTAAGTTATTGCCAGTTTACGTGTAGGGTTGATATTTAGTTATGGATGCTGTATGATAACCTTTCACCCAGCACCCCTCAAATATGCTTTCCTGAAGATTATAACTGTTTGTTTTTGGTTAGTCTAGTTTAGAGATTCATACAGGGAAGAGAATAGAGTCTCTGTGGGTCCCTCATGTTCAAGCGACATGTAGAGTTTTAGTTTTGGCTCGCGTTCTGCGTAACGCGAATATTTTGGCCTAGGGATGTATCGGCATCTTTAGGATTTAGTTGTGTTTAGTTATGTTTAATGTAGTCGTTAATAATAAGTTGTAAATAAATATGTAGATAAAATTAAGTATAAAAATATTAAGTGTGTCCGTCTCTATAAAAGTGTTCATCAATCATCCGTCTAAGTATTAGTGTATGTGCTCAATCTCAATGAAGCGATCATCCAAGTCATAGAGAAATACTATGCCCCTAATATTTTTTGCAATGATTTTAAAACACCCTACATATTAATAGTTATTTATGTATAAAGGCATTGAAGTTTTATTTTTTTTATCACGAATATGGAATTTATTTGCTTGGCCCGGGAACTTCAATGCCGAGGTGCGTATTACATTTTATTTGACATCGAAAAATTGTAAAACTGAAAAGGATATATATTTTATAGATGTTTAAATATAATGTCAGTCTAACATTCAATGTTGCTAACCTCGGACATTGAAGTTATCGTAAAGAACACTCAAAATTATATGTTTTATTTCAAATTTATTCATCGGAATTATTTAGTTCTTTCTTCTTGCACATATTTTTGTCATTTTACGTACAAAATTACTTGTTGTACATCGTACACCTGCCCAAATTATCTTACATGTACAAAAATTATCATAAGATTGGCAACACTGCAATTGCATAAAATCGTCGTATAATAGATTACTTTCGTTCCTATTACTGAGCTTTTAATGACATTTTTGGTGCACTTTAGGACTATTTCAAATAAATATATTTATTGTACTATGTATTGTTAACTATGTATATAAATTAGGAAGCCTGATACATCGTCCTGCAAAACTTGAAACGGAAAGGACCTGTGGAATGGTCCCACCTTCCTTGAAAACTACTCCTTCACGCCTATAAGAAAACGTCCGTAAAACCATGGTAGAGAAATGACCTAATCTATTGTTAAATTTATTTATTGCTACAATACATTAAATATTACAATAACAAATAATTGTTAATCAATTAATACATAGAAATCAGCAGTACTATTTTCAGAATTATATATTTCATTTAAATTATTATTACTTACATTTAAACTACTAACAGTATCAACTTCTACTTTGTTACTATTAAAATAATAGGCCCAGTTATAAAAATAATTCCTTATACTTTCATAAAAAGAATGCATATAGCCTCCAAAATATGGAACAGTGTTATTGTTGGTCATGGTCAATATACTACTATTTAAATTTTCCATATTTGAAATATCATCAGCATCTAATGGATCTAATAAATTCATTGGTGTTGTAGCACTTACGTTGAGATCTAAAAATGTCAAATTTATCATTTCGTGAGGGAACTGATCCACCCAATGACGAAAAAATGGATTGTCGAACCATTGGTAAACAGGGGAATCAGAAAAGTTTAGTTGGTATTCTAAACAACGTCTGGAAAGTAAAAACCAATTATTAGAAATTAGAAGGTAACATTAACAGCCAGGTTCTCAAAAAAGTTTAAAGTAAACCTTATTTTGTATTAGCGAATTCTATTCTATTCCGGTATTTAAAATTTAATCTTTAAAATATTATCAAAAAGACTATATTTTAAGACATAAACATCAGTCAAAATTAGAGTAGAATTCGCTAATCCAACTTTTTTGAGAATCGAGCTGATAAAGTCAATGACTAAGTAGTTGTTATTATTATAAAAATCGAATTATGTAATTTTATTTGACATTGTTTAATAATATCTCGACTTTTATTATATTAAAAAGCTGATGACCTCCCGCCAATTCCATGTTTAAAATAACAAGCTTTAAGTAAAGTATTTTGTAAACAAAAACAAAATCTCATTTATTGTGACAAAAACTTATAAACAAAAAAGTCGTTCACCTTCAAATATTAAATCATATACCTGTTCCTTCTCCGTGTACAGTCTACTACTGGATGGTCCTTCTTAAAACAATTGATATGAAAAAAAGTAAAGTAAAAATAGCCTACTATTCTGGCAGGAACCGTACTTATGTTTTTTAGGCAGTGGTGGAAAGTTTCATCGCAGCTACAATGAGATCTACAAGATAAAAACTAATAAATAATTAAACTAACTGGTATATTTTATCATACTTGGTGAACTTAGCATTGTTATAAAGCCCATATTTGTATTTTCCTGCTAAGATTGTATCGAAACAGTTGTCATGATCGCGACAACAGATGTCGACACGTTTGAACCTCCCTAAATCGTCCGGATGTGCAGATTTATTTCCGGGTCCGCAAAACTTTGTACCTAAAAAAATATATTACCCACATAACAAAAAAGATGACATTTTCTAAATATTGCACATAAAACGGTTTTTACATATTTCATAATGTGTTTGGTTTCTTCACAACTATAAAAATAATTTTAGAAAGTTTTGTCACAGTAGCAATAGCCAAGATTTATAATATTATAAAAACAATATTATTTTATTCGTCAATTTTTGTAAGAAGTAAATTAAATGAGGAACAATAAATACTGGCTATCAAGTGATGAGAGGAGTTGCAGGCTATGCGGAAGAGAAGAGGAAATTATCAGGCATTTAAGGATTTTGTGCAGGGAAGTTACGAGAAAAGGAAGAAAAGAAATGATTCTGTTAGACGATATAGGGTCGGGACAAGATTGGATGAAAAAAGTCATCGAGAAACGGGGGGTTAATTTATGATGTAGTACCACAATTTATTGTAATATATATATATATATATATATATATATATATATATATATATAATATGTAGATTCTAAGCCGGTTAGGCAAGAATAAATACAATAATAATAATAATAATAAATGAGGAACGTGTCTTTATCATAAAGAATTGTGGAGTAAATAGTTAAAAGAATACGGGATTTATTTTGATAGGTTGACGTTTGACATTAATAAATATTTATAAACATCAGAACATGAAAAAAATTCCATGGCTATTGATACTAATTGTCAGAACTTTTTAACTTCTTTTTAAAATTTTGAAGAAACCAGTTTTGTATGCAACTTTTAATTCTTTAAAAATTTTCACTCTACAGTTTTTGACGAAATATGAACAGGAGTTTAATAAATTTAATAAAACTAAAAGCCCACATTAAATCCCTATGTTCATCCCTACCATCCTGTATATATACAGGGTGTTCATTTTAAATGGGCCACCATTGCTATCTCGAAAACTATAAGAGCTACAAAAACGGTTAAAGGGCAAACAATTTCTATTATACAAGACAAATTTAGGGAACAGAAAAAAATTTTTTTTCGACCAGTGGTTCTCAAAATACGGGACTCAATTTTTTTTATTTTAAATGTGAATATATTTTTTTATTTGCTTATTCGATAGAGAATTTAATTCTGAATTCAATGATATAATATTATCATATCCTTACATAACGATTTTTTTGAGTAAAATAGATATAAAGTTTTAAATTAATTTGATTAAAATATGATATTACTAAGAGTGCAATGAATAGAAAAACTGAATATGTACATGTGTTTTTTACGCATAATTAGAGTGCCATGATAGAAAGAAGTGAATAAAAGTATAATGAATGAAAAAAACTGTTATAATTTTTATTTTAATATTTAATTATAATGAAGAAATATTTACAAAAATAAAATAAACTCCTATAAATTTATAAGTACTATTCAAAATTGCCTCCATGTGAGGATATGATAATATTATATCATTGAATTCAGAATTAAATTCTCTATCGAATAAGCAAATAAAAAAAAATATGTTCACATTTAAAATAAAAAAAATTGAGTCCCGTATTTTGAGAACCACTGGTCGAAAAAATTTTTTTTTCTGTTCTCTAAATTTGTCTTGTATAATAGAAATTGTTTGCCCATTTAACCGTTTTTGTAGCTCTTATAGTTCTCGAGATAGCAATGGTGGCACATTTAAAATGAACACCCTGTATATATATATATATATATATATATATATATATATATATATATACATTAAAAGGACTTTAAAAAATTGATTAATTTAGTTGTTATTCATTTTCGCAACTTAATTTCAAATGACAAATAAATAACTGTTTAAATTTTAAATTAATTCTTATTCTAAATAATTCTAGCGTGACCCGTACCAAGGGTAGCGAGAGATAAAAAGCGCTTTATAAATAAATAATAAATCAAAAATTCACTCGTATCATACCTGGTATAGTGAAATGATACTGTAAAATCTTATCTTCAAAATAAAATTCCTCACTCGTCACCGCATTCATAGGTGGCTCTGTCGTCGTAGATTCCGTCGCTAAAAAAAGGCAAATGTTCATCTGCATGAGAGTTATAAATTAAAACTTACTTGTCCACCAGATGCCGGCTACTAAATTAACAAAACCAATAAAATAACATATAAACGTTACATCTACTTTCGACATGGCAAAAATTTCTATTTTTACGCCTACAACTTTTATTATTACTATTACTTTGATAGCATTTTATAGTTCTGTTTTCTATATTGACCCACAGTAGCTTCTTTCAAATCTATGTCATTAAAATTTTTAAATTTAACGGGATACAGGTTAAAATTGCTCTGCAATTATCTAAAACTTGTTTTTTACACTGAGATAATTGGAAGATCAAAAAATCTAGATCTAGATTTTCATATTATAGCAACTTAATTTTAAGACGATCCTATCAGTATTATACTGTTCCCATTGGTTGAATTTTCAAGTGTTTTGCATCATGATTGGTTAAAAACTAATTGTTGGAATTTATCTATCTAATTATTATGAAGTTAAGAATATCCTATAGCGACAAAGCAACTGCTGCGCTCAAAAATATGCAGATGGTTGAATTACAATCCAGAAGACACAGTATTATTACGTTCCCTACTGTATATCTGAGGTAGAAAAGCGTAACGAAGTATAGGTAGCGCGTAGCTAAGACTGTACCATTGAACCATGACACAATGGCTGGTAGTGCGAGCTCGGTTTTAACTACAACGCTGTTTTAAGAAATGTCAAATTTCATTATTTAATAACAAAAATAAATAATATCAAATTTATCAAAATATGATTTTTAAGCAGAACATAGTTTGTATTCCAACAAATATTTTTAAAAAAATCATTCTTTAATCATAAGGATGAAATTAAATATTGTAATTTGAATTTGACATTTCTTAAAACAGCGTTTTAGTTAAAACCGAGCTCGCACTACCAGCCTATGAGTGCATATTGACAAGGATTCTAGAAAATAGTGTCTATCGCGCGAAACTCCTCAGCCTCTATTTCTAGGAATTTGGGCATAATTTTTTAGTATGTCATTAACATAAAACTAGTATAAAATATGTTCCAAACGAAATTTTGAAATTCTACAAAAGACTGATGATATCAGCTATCCAAAAGGTGTTTTTCAAGTACAAAGAAAAAAAAAGATTTGTAATTTTGTCTAATTATAATTAGATATTATTCTATTAGGCAATATGTCTAATAATTTAGTATAATTTACAAATCTTAATTTAGCATTTTAACTAACCCGAAATAGATAATAAATATTTTGTAAAAAATCGTTAATTTAAATATGTAAATAGTTATTTTAGGGCCGGTCTTATTAAACAATAAATTAATCCTCAGTTAGTTACTGCACAAGTAAATTAAATGAACCATTAAAAAATAAATGGATATTATAAAACTAATCTCACTATCAAATAACTAACGGGGGATTTAATTAAATTTTAGTAGTGTGTTTGTGGTTTTGTGAAAAGTTTCTATATTCACATTCGTTATAAACGTAAATCAGTTGATTTGACAGTTGGAAAAGAAACGTGATCGTGGGAAAAATCATATTGATATTGAAAAATATATCCTATTAGATATTATTGAAGATTATTTTCATATAATTTGCAACGACCCGGTTGCGTAAAATCGTAAGGTTATTACTAGCTGATTCATTGCGGAAATTGACATATTTCTTAATGTTAGTAGTCTTATATTTCCTTCAATCTGTCACAATATGTGTAACACACATTGTTTTGACAATCGAAATCTCTTTTTAAACTCATGGCTCGTACCAAGATCATGGTTTTAACAAAAACGCTGTTTTAAGAAATGTCAAATTGAAATTTCAAAATGTAATTTCACCCTTATGTTAGAAGAACAATTTATTTAAAAATATTTGTTTGAATACAAACTACGTTCTGCTTTAAAATCATATTTTGATAAATTTCATATTTATTATCATCATTAAATAATGAAATTTGATATTTCTTAAAAGAGTGTATTGTCATCATATATTTCGTATGGTTTTGTCCTGTTTCGGAACAATTTTGGTAGCCTACCTCGTGCAAATATAAATGCATCATCATTATCTGTTTATGAATCCGAGGACACTGATGATACAGACTCTAAAGATGACATACTCGACACATACATTTTTTAAAAAAATATTTAAAACGTAAATAGTTCCCTATTTCAATTGTTTTAAAACAAACATAACAAAAAAAAATAGTTTGACGTTTCTTTAACAACTGATTTAAATCTAATAGCATGAAATTCCGCAGTTACTTTAATAGGTCGATTTACTTGTCATTAAACTTTTATAATACCCAAATCTTCAGTTAAATTAGTTTAGTAGCTAACTAAATTTTAACTGTTGATTAAATAGTTTTATAAGACCGGCCCTTAATTACTTATTTTATTTAATTTTACTATATTTTGGCTTCATTATTTTTGTCTTTGAATTTTCGGTGATTTATCTAATGAATTAGGTAAGAAAATTTAAATATATATTTAGTTAATTTCTTTATTTATGTTTAGTTCAATACTAAATGTAGTCATTTAATCCAATTTTGTATTTAATTTTACTATAATTTGTTATTACAAATTTAGAAAATTTAACTAAATCAACTTAGATAATTTAATGAAAACATATTAGAAGGCTGAAAATCACAGATTTTTTTAGTTAATTTAACTACAATTTAGAAAGTTTGTTTTTTCTGTGTAGCCCGTTCGATCTTGAAAAATTGTGATCGAACTTTGATCTTTAAATTTGATAGATCATATCGATCTTTATCAAAATAATTTACAAAAATCAATGATGTCATTGCTATCTCAATTAAATATTAAAGGAATAAAAGCCAGCTAATTTTTTGTCTTTTACGTCGATGTAAGAATTTAATTATTATTGGAGGTTTTTACATGAAATAGTTCTGTGCCAAGGTTGTATGTAAAGCCAAACATGGAAGTTATATTCCTAAGTGATCCATTCCAGCTGATCTAAATAACCAATTTTAGTAACTGATCTACTTTTACCTTAACCTTGACTGCCAAGCCGAAAAAGCAGGTGTGTTTTTGTTACAGAGGGGAGAGGGGAGTCAAAGAAATAAAATATTCATTTTAAACCTATTTTTAGGCGGCAAAATAATAAATAAATGTGGGAAATTTCTCGTCTATGGTATAAATTAGGTTTTAACAATTACTCGAATTCTCAGTCAAATAGTATTTATTCTCTTATAACATCGAAGTTTCGGTGCACACTTGTACTTTCTTCCAGGTCTGTAATCATTCATGAAATAAGACTATACTTTTTACTCTTGTTGCATAAATAACTATTATTTGTAACTGCAGTTCACTATTTTTATTTATTTTAAAATTAAAAAAAGGTTGACTGCATTTTAAATTTTTACTTGTGAAAATATATTTGGCACTATTCATACATACATTTATAAATTTACAAAATTTAATTTTGGTTTACTATTTTACAAATAAATAACACTTTAGTAACTATATACAAAAAAAAATACAATTTCTTTCGTTTTAGAATTCAGGATTATCGAACCATTGGTATATTTTTTCAGTACTGTTGTCAAATTCGTATTCTATGCAACGATTTGTCCTATAAAAAACAATACAATAATTATAAAATAAAATACTTAAAGTATCTGTAATCCTTAATATATTTCTTACAGTCCAACTTGTATTCGACAGTATAAAATTGGATATTCTTTTTTAAAACACTGCGGTCCTAAAACTGTGAAATACGCTGTCCCTATTTGGTTGGCTATCATATCATTTGATGCTTTTAAACAGTTGTAGAACTTTTGATCGCACTCACAATTTGATCTGGAAAACAATATATTTAATTAAATGTGGTGGAAATATGAGTAAAGTTCTCGACTGATTTGTATGTTACTCAAAATCTCAGACATATACTGCATTTAGAGCCGGTTTTTAAATCTCTGGTTAACATTTTAACTACTAGTTAGGTAAACAATATTGCATCGTTATGTTGACAGTAATGATAAATCTGTCATTTGACACTTCATTTCGTTTCAGTTTTGTTTATTTAACTCTTACTACTCTTAGTTAAAATTTCAACCAGATATTGAAAAACCGGCCCTTAATCTTATAAAACCGATATTTAGGAATGCACTTACACCTTCTTCAGTGTAGGTAAGTAAGTGCTTACAGATTCTTAAATAAAAAATCATGTATGTACACACAAATTCATAAATATTTACATTAGTTTCTTAATGGCGAATAGGCTATTCCACAGTAATCAAAAATAGTAAAAGTTTATTGAAAATAAGAATGATAATAGTTAAAGGATAAGGAAAACCATATTTCTTTTATTATAAATTATTCCTTCTAGAAAACACGGGGAGTTTTGCTTTTGATGATGCAGGACATGTGCACGAGTGTTTGAGCAAATAGGATCCAAGTATGACCTCCGATTTTGAGAAGCCCCGCCCTAACTAAGAATATACTTCTTCGGGTGTGTCGGATCTGTCCGGTTGCTGTTCGGGCGACGTTCTAATTTCTTTATTTTTATAAAATGAGAAAAAAAGTGAAATAAATTAAGTGAAATAATATATATTATGTCTCTAATAATGAATTATAATATTACAATTTAAATATACATTACTTTGTAATTTGTTTAACAATTTTTCGTGATTTGTTTACTTCTGGTATATCCACATTACCTACGTCACAAAGCAGATTTAAAATTCGGACCTCAATATCTCGCTTATTTGGAGGAATTTTTAACTTGGACTTTCACATGTGGTCTTATATTTTTATGTATTTCAAGAAAAAAAAAATTTAAAAATGTCGTGAAATAGCCTAAAAAAAGTGCGTATCGAAATTTTGACAATAATATTTAACAACTCATTTGACATTACGTTTTGATACGATATTGTCATTTTAACGAACATCTGAAATTTAACTCCAAGTGATGCAACAAGCCATTAAATATTCATTTTCACAAACAACGTACAAAAAATTTCAAAAATAAATGCTGTGACTGAAATTTGAAATTTTTGTGTTTGTCGCCTAAATTCATATAAATTATTTAAAAAAAAAAAAAAAAATAGTAACACTACCTTGTAAATAATCCATTGTTATAGAGATCATATTTAAATTCTTGTTTTTCGATAAAATCTTGGCAATTGTCATGTTCTCGGCAACAATTATCAGTTTTACGGAAAAATCCTAAATGTTTTTTCGTTCGGGCTATATTACCATCTCCACACCATTGGGTACCTAACAAATATAAACAATTTTAAATAAATAATACGATTTTGGCAATGTAGATCCCATTTATTTATAAAATTTATTGGACGTTTCGGTGGTCCGACGCAATCTTCTACCTGTCACAAGCTGGCAAACAAGTTTTGGTAGACAATGTGACAAATTAAAACGTATTAATTTCAACGTTCAAACGTAAATAAAATAAAAAGTTGTTGTAAACTGTAAAACTATCTGTTGCTGATGATGGTAGCGTCGTACCACCGAAACGTCCCATAAATTTTATAAATAAATTAGATCTACGTTGCTAAAACCGTATTATTTATTTCATCATTATCTTGGAACTACTTTTCCTCAAAATTAAACAATTTCAACTAAAATACAATAAAAGTGTATATTATAAACTAATTATAATTTTTTGCAAAATATATAGTGCATGTAGGAAACGATACATAAGTTTCGTATATACAAAGAATTTATTTTAAAATGCAACATTATAGTTCATCACTTCCTTGGTTATTCACTATTGTCAAAAAATGACAGCAATGTAAAATTTGTCCATTTTAAAATGCAACGTTATAAATAGTATTGCAGCACAGGAGATACCTCCAAAACACATCACAAATGGTGTCAATTTTTATTACGACCGACTAGAATATTGCCTCAGAGTGATTGGGTGTATTTTTTAACATTTATTACATGAAAGTAATGAATTTTTGTAAGCTAAAGTTTTTTTAAGATGTACAACATTCATGTTTTGATTATTTGTTAATCGTATGTAGGCTAATTTATAGGAAATTAGTTTTGAAAATACAAAACTATAAATTTTGTATGTTGCATTTTAAAATGGACAAATATTACATTGCTGTCATTTTTTGACAATAGTAAGTAACCATGGAAGTGATTTGCCATATGTTGCATGTTAAAATAAATTCCCTGTATATAGAAAAAAATTATAGAAGTGTATATTATGGACAAAAAATTTTTGACAGCAATATATTATAATTCATTTGATATTTAATTTCGATGCAATATCGTCAATGTAAATCAAGTTTAATGTTTATCTAAGATTTTTTTTTAATTTACGTTTTCATAGTTTTCTTAAATTTTATTTAGATTTTGTCACATGCCACTTATTTAAGCCAAATAATAAAAAATCTGATGTGGCCGACACAATACTTCCCGCCATTTATCTTTTATTAATTTAAATACTTGCAATAGTAAATAAAACAATAGTTATATTATACGAATGCAAAAGAACATACGTAATATAGTTTCCAGCATCAATAAATATGCAGGTATGTTTTTAAATAAATAAAAGTTAAAAAGAAATAATAACACTCGGTTTAGTTTCACAAGAAAAGTGTATTTGTGAACTGGCGGGAGGTATAGTGCTGGCCACAACAGATTTTTTTCTCATAATTTACTGTAAAATAACTCTGTAACATTTATTCTGCGGAATTGCGAAACGCCCTGGTTATAAAACATTATTTTATATTAGTAATACGGACGGCATATTTGTCGTAATATTGTTTCTGAACTAGGTTTTCCATGCAGAATAAATATTATTGCTAACCAACCACCAAAGTTAATTTTCTTTTAATTACAGTAGGTTTAGTAATTTCACAATATATTCGTGACTATAATATTTCTTTTTCAGGGGACTTTGCTTTTAAATTATTATTAGTAAATAATTCTGTGGTTCAGTGGTTCTATGATAAAAATAAATCTAAAACCAAACTATGGTATATGAAACATATCCGCAGAAAAGTATATATTTATTATTTTTTATAAATTTATTAATTTCTGCTTTAATAACTCTCAAAATTTGCTAATGTTATATAAGCCGACAAACATTTATAGTGCGATTTTGTAATTTTCTATAACGCTATAGAAATGTAAAAGTGAACAAAATCGCAACTATTTTTGTTGACTAATTCATTTATTATCATTTGACATTAAAAAATGATGCGCTTTCAAGGGCCGCGGAACGATTTTATCTCAGAGGGGGCTCAATATATATATATAATGTCACATAATATTTATTTGAATGAAATAAAAAATGTTATTTAATGTTTAATTATTTATTATTATTTTCTCCGTAGTGTTATTGTATTTTAAATTTAGATGAAAACAAATAATGGCTTTGGCTGGGAGTGACATTCTGAAGACTGAAGGTATGGTTGATATTTTAAATTAACAAACATCAATTTCATAAACTGTCTTATAAAGATAAATTGTTTCCAAAAGGATTAAAACAATCCAAATTAAACAGACCATGTTTGGTAACACAATAACACAGCGCGCCGCGCGCTTTGCCTTGCGTCCTAAAAGGGTCTCAAATAAACAAATTGCCATAGTAACGAACTATAAAGTCACGAAACTGTACGAAGCTCTACGAGTTGATACACGAAGTACATAAAACGAAAAAACTTCATGCGGCAACATTTGGTTATGTTATCTATAAAAAAACGAAAATTTGGAGGCTAATATTAGATTTGATCAGTGGGGGGGCTTAGCCCCCTCTTAAATTTTACAGAGGGGGCTGAAGCCCCCTCTGTCCCCCAGGGTCCGCGGCCCCTGTGCGCTTTTGTTGAGAGTTACAGTTCTATAGTGTTATAGAAAATTACAGAATCGGATCGTAAATTTGAAAAAGTGACATTATTTTTTCATAAAACCACATTTATGTAAATATAATATTTATTACTAGTAGATTATCCGTATTCATTTTGAATCTAATAAAAGTAATAAATATTGTTTTCATTTCTTTTACCTGGATAAATAGCCTTAACCCTCTCTTTAAACTCATTTAACAACCCACTAAAAAAATTCTTATCTGTATCCAACCCCGTTGTAATATTCCCAAACGTGTTTGTCAGAGATCTGATTACATCTCTTCCAATTCCGTGAAGATTTCCCTTCTCTTCATACGGTATGAAGTTCTTATCATCTTTGTCTTCATCTTCATCTAACGTCAAGTTGAAGCTTCTACTTCTTGCAGCTCTATTCTCACTGCTTTGACCAGTGAGATCAGTTAGGTTATGTTTATTGTCTTCTTTTTCGATTTCTTCATTTTTGATTTCTTCTGTTTCTTCTGGTTCTTCTTCGTTGAAGACATCGGGGTCTGGTACCCAATTGGGAGCCGGGTCGGAATTTAGGAAGTCTTTAATTGGTTTAGGTACTAGCTTCGTTAAGAGATCTACAAGAAGAGAACAAACAGTAAAAAAATATATATAACAAGTGCGTAAAGATGTATTACATTCACAAGCTAATAGATCAATCCAGAACAAATGAGTTTCGTGAGGGGCAGCTGTCAGAAATAAATTTCATACTTAATTTACTCAATGATGGAGCCATGGAAAAATTTATGGTTTAATTTTATGAATGAATTGTACCAAAATCAAAATTTCTCGATATTTATCATAAGATATATAATTAAATAATTTTTAAAAATATTCAAAAGTGAGGTTAAAATCACTCCTGTGAGGGGCAGGTGACGTCATTCTGGAATGGTCTATTTCTGTGAGAGGTAAAAATGTTTTTCATGTGACAACGTTTACTACCATTTCCAGCTTTGCACAAGGATTAATGCTTAAGAACTAAGAGTAATTTGTCAGAACAAAAGTTTGCAAACTTCTAATCTAAACTGTCAACTGTCAGTCTATTTTATAATTATTAAATTTTTAATTTTCCGGTATATATATATATATATTGATACAGAAAATTATGTATATAATATAAAAAATCTGTTGTGGTCAGCACAAAACCTTCCGTCAATTCGATGTATTTTGTACATATCCCATTCCAAAAGTTCCTTGAAAAAGATGCTGTTTATCCTGTAAAATTTTAACACCAGCACACTATTTTTTACCCTATTCCATACTGAAAGTTCCTTTCCTAATTTAATTGGGCTTCGCTGTTTCTTACTCTTCTCTTTTACTCATTCCTCTCCAACGCATCTTCTTCACATAATTCTTCCTCTCTCATATCTACACAGTCCTTCCATTTCTCTTTGACCTTTCTTGTACTTCTGGCATTGAAAATTCCAATCTTGAGGCGAGTCTGCAACTGCAAGTCACTTGCGAGGGACACTCTATCACATTCACATATAACTTTCTGACCCTATACTTTCAACTTTGGTTTTGCATTTGACACTGACATCTGTCAATTAAAATTTTTTGAATTATCTGCTGCTTCCAGAATTTTAGCAAAGCTGACTAATTTTTGAAAGTTAATCTCTCTTAATGTCTCTATAACTCTATATGTATTGAATCTGAAGGAAAATGTATAATCAAACAGTATAGAGAATAAGATATTCTTTCATATTGATAATCACAAAATGTCGAAAAATGATATTTAACTACGTTTTTTCAATAAAAACTGTTAAAAACTTCAAATAAGGGTACTTCCGGTAGATTAATTATAACCAAAATCTAATCAGCTCTTCACATGGATGCAAAGAACAGGAAAACGAAAGATTTATAATTTTTAGAATTATAGTATTGGAGTTATCGTCGGAGAAAAATTTGTCACACACACACACACACACACACACACACACACACACACACACACACACACACACACACACACACACGGACATACACACACTCACACACACAACTCACCAACGAATTTATTGACCAAAGACAATACCTTTCTTACCTAAAGGTGACGGAAGGTAAAAAGAGGAATTGCTGCTAAATGGCAGTCTGTTAAACAGCAAGTAATAAGGAAACAAATTGTGACATTATGTTGAAGTCACTAAGCAAAGTAGCTGGAAATGGTATCCTACTAAATTGTCATAGTGCATTAATCCTTATACTCTAATCATTATGCATTAAGCATAAAAACATTCGGTGGAAATGAGGCTTTACATGCAAATTTTCTCCAACAACTATCTTTAAAGTATTTTTTGAATAAAATTAAAAGACAGAATATACACTTGTGACTTATATTTAATTGTTATAGTTATATTTTGTTTTGGTAGCAATTTAACAACGAAATTTGCGTAATTAAAGTCTTAATTTATAAGATGTTGAAAAAAATAAATACGATATCATTAGTGTGCATTTAAAATTATTGTAACGGTGTTTTTTTAGAAAATTATCAGTAACCGTAATGGCTGAAATTATTTCAATGGAAAAATTATGTTAATTATCTTTAAATTAGTAAAAAACCATTTATGTATAACTACTTATGACTAACGTTAATGTTTAAAATTGGTAAGTAATTTAAAAGTATATCATTAAATAAAATCACATAACAAATTTAAATTCACTTTAATTAGATGAAATAAATGATTGATATATTTATATTTACTTACGGTCGTTTCATAATAAATATAAAGTCACTCTTAAAGTTTGATCTAAAAGTAAAAAAAAGCGTTTAATAATTTCAATTTAAGTTAAAGTTGTCTGTTTAAAATACTTTACAATAAAATCTTCCGGCAGTTCCTTTAACTTAAAGTGAAACTCTTTTTTCTCTTTTAAATCAAACTTTCAGAGTAAAGTGACTTTATGTTTATTATGAAACCGGCCGTTAGTGCTTTAAATCTTTACTTATAATTCATATGCATATAACTGTTAATTTTTTCTGCAAAATATTAATATGAATTATTTATATAAGCAATAAGTAATTTGCATAATAATAACTATGATTTACATACAATGTTAAAATGATATGTATACATACCGGATGTCTACTTTTTTTCTCCGAACATAGGAAATTCAATGTAAAAATATCTGATTTGGCGATATTTCTTTTCCTATTAATTTTAGAACAAAAGTGTAAAGAAGAAAAACGTTCAGAATGAAAACTACATCGATTGAGTACCAGGTTTGTTTTTCAATTGTTTTTTGTGTACGAGTTAAGAACAAAAGAAAATACACGATTTAAGGTAGAGTAGATCGGACTGCCATGAAATAAAAACAATAATTTGTTAGTTGTTTCTGATATTATTGACAGATTTGACAATTTCTTTCAGTGGCGTAAGTAACCTTTCCGGGGCCCCGGTGTAAGGAGCATAGTGGGGGCCCCTTCAAAATTGCTAAGCAAAAAAAGGTCGCCAAATGAAAAACTTACATTTCACTGAACATTTTATTTGCAATAATCTCGTTAAATCACCTTTTTCTGTGTTTTCTGTGATTTGCAATAAAAGTTCAAAGTTTTTCATTGAAAGTATTCTCTCATTATCAACGAATCGCTGGTCTGCAATAATTATATTCAAGTAAAAAAAAAAAACTATCAGTTGGGGCCCCTTGTACCCGAGGGCCCCAGACAATTGAACCGGCTGGACCTGCGGCAGATACGCCACTGATTTCTTTTGATTTTATTATTATTAGAAGACTTAATCTAGAAGAAAAAAATAATCACAAATTCTAATAAGAATAAATTCAGAACAAATATCAACTCTGTCAGATTTGCCAAAAACAACAAACATAAATTATTGTTCTTTTTTTCATGGCACTCTGAAAATTTCCTTAAATGGTCGGTCTATTTTATTTTGCTTCTAACTCGTACGTAAGATTCAAATGAACAACAAACTTAGAACTTAATTGATGCAGTTTTTTATTTTGAACATTTTTCTTCATTACATTTTTGTTCTAAAATTAATAGGTAAAGAGATATCGCTAAATCAAAATTTTAACATTGAATTTCCTATGTTCGGAAAAAAGTAAACACCCATATATCATTTACATTAATTCTTACATTGAAAATAAATGATTTGAGATTTATCTGAATTATCTTTGGTTTCATGCAAGAACAACCGTCATCTATTGAAAGCTATAAACATTTCAAATCAGAGAATTATTGATATTTGTAATCAACATTAATAGTGCAGAAAAACGAGTTTCACTGATACGTACTATCGGTATTTAGAAACACTGTAATTTTCTTGTTGATTTTAAAAGGTATTTTAAATAACTTCTGCACAGGGCCGGCGCTAGGCGCGAGGCGGCGAGACGTCCGCCTAGGGCGGCACTTTTTAAGGGGCGGCATTTTTTTCGATCGACGGCAAGAAAGAAATTTTTAATTTTTAAATATTTTTTGTTTATTAATACCTAAATACAAAAATTACTGCAAACTTAAAATTACTAAAGAGGTACATAGTTATTTATACAACAAGAGTAAAAAGTATAGTCTTATTTCACGAATAGGAAAGTTTAACCGAACAAGCCGTAGGCCAGTTTGTCAAATCCTATGAGTGAAATAAGCTACTTGTTACTCGAATACCATTCAATTTTTTTTACATCTGCAATAAAAGTGTGAAAAAAGGGCCATAATGGTTCATTATTTCATTTGTTTGCGTTTAAAGAAGTGCACACTTTTATTTGAAAAAAGACATACATTATAAATCCATTTTAATGAAAAAATTGTACTTTTTTAACACACATACAGACCTCATTGCTTCAAGAAAAACACAATAATGACCAACATGATGAAATAATTAATAATTGGGCACAAATTAAAACAAGAAATCGATTAATTTATGTTTGCATAAGCTGTGATTCAGATTAGAAGCGGTGTAGGATATAAGTATATTTTAATTGAATATTTTAGAATTCTTATTTCCTACACCAATCCTAAGCTAATTTTTTTATCACTATTAGATTTCGATAAGTTGAACATCCTTAAAAAGCTAAATAAATTCTTTTCAATGGTGTAAATTTTCAATATAGCGTCAATATAAAATCATAATTTTAATCAATTAACTCGAAATTTAATATATATAAAAGAAATTGAGCATAGTCGTTCAAAAAAAAATAAAAAATTATCGTAAAAAGTGTAACCCAAAATTCCCTATTATTTAAGATTTAGAAGTTGTTTGCATAAATAAAAATCAAAAATAACTGATTTTTTGCATTTATCTAGTGACCTATGATTTTTCCGAAAAAACAAATAGGTACGTCTTTAAATGGTCTACTAATAGGGCAACTTTACCCTAATTTAACCGACTTCGTAAAGGCGAGCCTGAAGAACTAGTTTTTTAATTTTATATTTTAAATAACCTACACCCCCCCCCCCTTCAGTAGGGCGCAATAAAAAAAGTTCGCCTAGGGCGGCAAAATAGTTAGCGCCGGCCCTGCTTCTGCTCAAAATTACGAACTGTGGATTATTGATTGTTCTTGCATTAAGCAACAGTCTACAAATATAGTATAATACAAATATGTTAATAAGTTTATAATTAAATATTTCAATTTATAAGGATCTAAGTGCGAAAAATATTTATGTATCTAGGCACTGAAGTTCTATTTTTTAATTTTTATTCTTTTTGTTTAAACAAAATGAATAAAAATTTAAATAACAGAAGAAGTTGTAGCTATCGTTATTATTTCGTTCAAAACATTTTTTGCTAAATAACTTTAAAACACAAAAATGGCACTTGTCCCTTGGAATTTAAATGCATCATTGTGTAAAACGACAAAATTTTAATGCAAAGAAAAACATCCAAAAAAATTGTTAACTTTGTTATTTCATAAAATTTTGATATTTTTTAAACTCACTGACACATCTTTGTTTTAGAGAGAAGAGAGGGTATCACAAATCACAAGGGTAATTTTTGTAAGATAAATAATATCCAATAATTGATTTCTATTCAATTCAAATGACCATGGCTTATCAACAATACAATTAATTACTTAAAATTAATTGATTTCACATTCATTGTTTTAAAATGAATCAGTTTGTATAATGATTTTCATTATGCACACAATTGATTCGCTATACCACTGTAAATAATATTAAATGTAATTAGTACATTAATTGCACTTGCATTGCATGTTATATAATGAAGTATTACATGTAGATCTAGAATCTAGATGGCAATGAGCTTGACTTCCTTTTTAATAAGGAGATTTCTCTCAAAGAGTTGAAGCATAAATAAAGAAACTGCAATGACATAAGAATAAATGATCTGATTAAAGTTCGCATGCTAATGAGAGAGATAAACGACACACGTTTTATTTTATAATGTTTCACATGCAATAAAACAACGTGAAGGTAACCAGGAAATAGAGAGGCAACATAAAAAAGAAAATTGATTTATCATTGATCATTTTTGATGAGGAATTTTTTAATACTTTTCTCTTTTCCTTTATTGATAATATGTAATTATATATTATATAATATTAAAATTTGTAATACATGCATAATATGAATATGAATAATAAATTAATTCATTATTTTTTAGGAAATATTTAAATATGTATTTCCTCTTTTATTGATGATTGTGCAATATTATATAATATATAATATATAATGATTAATATAATGATTATTCGAGCATGTATAATTTGAGCAATATAATGTATCAGGAAGATGATAGAAATAATTTTAAAAACAAAACGTAGGATGTCAATTCAATTCAAATGATTGCAAAATATAGCTTTCTTCAATACGCAATTTTATTATCATATCATCATTACAGCTTATTACTTATTACACATTTCTATGTATGCTAATCTGCTTTATTCAGAGACGTTGCTAACGAACGGATGCTACAACACAGTTTTAATAATAAAATTTGGATTTTAGAACAAAGGAAAATGCTGCAACGAATGAAAAAAATTCGAATAAAACAATTATGCCCATATTCATAAACACCCGTAAAGTTTCAAAACGGCCCGTTATAATTTTTGACAAATAGAATCAAACTTGACAAATAAAATTTTGATTTTTCTTTCAATGTCGACTGTATTTATTGGACAAATAATATAACGAATCGTTTAAAATTTTTACGAGTGTTTATGAATACGGACATTAATCTTAGATTCCTTTTTCAAAAAGGTACAGAAACGCCTTTTAACTGATGATTGTATCACAAAACATACATGAGATGATGTTTTTGGTCCAACATATACATATATATAATTAAGAAAACAAATAGCAGGAATGCAGTCTAGGAGTATATTGGGCTCTAGTAAATAACTGTCACTCTTTACAATTAACCAAGCTTTCGGTTATTTATTTTAACCATCCTCAGGGGTCTAAAATATGTTTAAATTGTTACAAATAAATTACAATTTGTGATTTAACATATTTGTTTACTTACATTGTGTGAGATTAAGTTTTAATAACAGAATGTTACAAGAACAAAACTAAAATTTTCCAAAATTCTTTCTCCAGAAAACGATGTACGACGTAGATATAATTTTAATACTTAATCTCACACAATGTAAGTAAACAAATATGTTAAATCACAAATTGTAATTTATTTGTAACAATTTAAAAATATTTTAGAACCCTGAGGATGGTTAAAATAAATAACCGAAAGCTTGGTTAATTGTAAAGAGTGACAATTATTTACTAGAGCCCAATATACTCCTAGACTGCATTCCCGCTATTTGTTTTCTTAATTATTCGACACAGTCGCGAGTACTTTCCACATATATATATATATATATATTTAAATGCTGAAACGAACAAATGTTAGTATGAACAATGGTTAGGGTCCCAATTATGTTCGTTGTAACATACATACTGTATTTTATTTGTAATTGATGGTGTTCTATTTATTGACATCCTAAAATTACTATCAATGATGGCTAAATAATGAAAAAATATCATACCTTAAAATGAATAATAATAATAATAACAATAATAATAATAATTGAAAAAATACATAATGAAGCATTTAATAGATTAAATGAGAAGCTCAGTGGAAAAGTGGTACAATTACATTTTTCTTTTACAAAAATTAGATTACCGCAGGATACGATAAGTAATTGTACAGGGTTGTAGCGGTTAAGGGTGAACATGGGGGTTACATGGGATTCAAGTTTTATGCAATTTCCTGCTCTTCTATTCATTTTACGGCAAAAGTTTTTCAGAATTAAATTTTGCACATAAAACTGTTTAGAATTTTTTAATATGTTTCTAGTTTCTTCACAATTTTAAAAAGTTATTTCAAATTTTTTGTTACTTCGTTGCAATATCCATGATATTTTTTTATCTTTTTTTGGTTTTCATAAATTATTTATATAGGTTAAACGTCAATCTGACTTATGAAAATAATAAAATAATTCCCGTATTCTTCAATAACCATTTCCATCGTAATAATTCTTTATAACAAAGACACGATCCTTATTCGAATGAATAAACATTAATTATTTCATTTAGTTTATACAAAAAATCTGATGTGGCCAGCACATTACCTTCCGTCAATTCAATGCATTTTGTACAAAATTCCATACCGAAAGTTCATTGGAAAAGATTCTATATATCTAATAAAATTATAACACGAACATGTAAATTGCACTTGACACTGGCATGTGTCAATTAGAATTATTTGAATATATTAGTAGTTTCCAAGGTTATTGCATAGCTGGCTGATTTGTGAAAGTTAATGTCTTTATAATTCTTTAACTCAATATCTATTGAATATGAAACAAAATGTGTAATCAAACCGTATAGACAATAAGATATTCCTTCATTTTTATAATAACATAAAATGTGAAAAAATGATATATAACTGCGTTTTCTTTTTTAAAGAAAAACTGTTAAGAATTTCAAATAAGAGAACTTCCGGTTTACCAATTATAACCAAAATCTAATCAGCTCTTCATATGGATGTAAGGCACACACACACACACACACACACACACACACACACACACACACGGACATACACGCACACATAGCCAGACATCATTGTAAAACTAGTAAAATCGTATTCTAGGGACACCAAAACGTTTTTATTTATTAAAATCTCACCATCGAATTTTTTGACCAAATACTTCATTACCTAAAGGTGATGGAAGGTAAAAACTGGCGTACCTATATTAATATTGTGTTCTACTATATGAAGAAACCAAAAACATAATAAGAAATGTAAAAACAGTTTTGTACACAAACTTTTAATTCTGTACAACTTTATACTACTGCACAGTTTTTGCAGTCAAATAAACAGGAGAGGAGAAATCCCATTTTAAATCCCTAACCTAATCTAACTACCACAACCCAGTATAGGAATAATATTACAAGTTACGAGTGTCTCTTAATGATATTAGCAATATCTAATATTTAGAAACGTGTAGATTTTTCATTTAGATCCTATATTTTCATCTCCGGTTAAACAGCCTGTTAATTTAACTGTCAGTTAAAAGAAAAACACAGCATCGATATCATAACCCAAATTGTAAAAATTACACGTCTCAGTTTGTCGATGCCACATTGTTCTTATAACCAACAGTTTACTTAACCGGTAGTTTAACCAGAGATGAAAATATCGGGCCTCAAAGTTGAACTTTACTCCCTGCTTTGTCGAATTCTAGATTTTCTCACTTTTCCACTCAGCAGATACATTACGAAAGCCTGAAAATAATTCCGTTTGCATGAAAAAAAAATGAATGAAATGCCATACCAGCATCAAGCAAAAAATCAATCTTTATTTTTCTTACTTGTTGCATGTCTGGGTAAATCACTCCAAAAATTCCACACCTGATTAAAATCGGGCAAATACCAACCTCTGGCTCCGTCGAACGGGTTAGGCAACGAAGGCAACGAGATCTTAGGCAATGGCAAACTCGGCAACGTAAAACTTGGCAAAGTAGGCAAGATTCCGGCATCGCAGCACATCACAGACATAACACACACTAACAACACTGTTGTTGATGTTGTCATGGTAACCCTAAACAGATGATTGAGAGGATGGAAACTATGATGAAGAAACAAACGTTGTGCAGTAAATGGTAAATGAAAAGTAAAGTGTTTGCAACCTTGGATATGAAAAGTTGTGGTTGTATGTTGTGTTGAAAGAAGGGAAATTGTTAATGACTGAAATTTGTTTATGGTCAAGGTGAAAAAAGATAATTATGTTACGCACCTTTTTACTTAAAGAAAACATTATTTTTTACGTAAAATATATTATAATCAGTGATTGTAATTCTTGTAACTACTAAAAAGTTTCTAGGTAAATACATCAATTAATTCATTTAGGGTCAATCTTATCATCTCTGGTTAAAATTTTAACTGTTAGATAAATAAACAATATTAAATCGGATTATTGACAGCAATTATAAATGTGTCATTTGACAGTTCATTTCGTTTCGTTTATTTAAATAGCAGTTAAAATTTTAACCAGAGATGTTAAGATTAGCCCTTAGTTAATATTTACCTCACAAATATCAGCTGGTATTTTTTCCAAAACATTACTATATGATAGACCTTTGCAATTCAAAAAGATAGACAATAGAGATGCATTCGGGTCGGGCCGGGCCGGGCTTTGAGGTTTGGATCGACTCGGCCCGAAAATAAAAATTACCGGCCCGAATCGAAGATCGACTCGACAAAAAAATTAGATAGCCCGGCTCGAAAATTGACTCGAAATCGGGCCGGGCTTCGGGCCGGGCCGGGCCAAAGCTCGAAATTGAGTGCATCCGGCATTCCTAAAGTTGATTTTTATGTTAAGCGAAATGTTTAACCTTTTTCGTGTCAAACTTATAAAAACCTCTACATTCTTATAACTTTCAACATTAGTTAACATAAGTACCTAGTTGAAAAAGAGACCCTTCTAGTGTAAGTTTGTTACAAAAATTACAGACCTACGAGTATTTAATTAAAGAACTTTCTCACAAATCTTATACATATAAAAAATATAATTATAATTTACATAAGGATTTTTTATCTAACTTTGTTTCTGCTCAAAAATAGAACAAGAAATCATTAGGGCAGGAACAAAAATCACTTTTATTTAAGTATACGAGTAATAACAATAATAATAGCAACATCACAATATAATTTTTGTGCTTTAATGAATAACCTTGAATTCTTGAAGTAAAATAATACATTTTTATTTATTAATATGTGAAGTGTGTTGTTATTAAATCATTTTGATCCTTTTTAACTTCATCCATTTTCATTAAAATATTAAGGAAACTGTGCATTTGATTGAACTATAAGATTTTTCGGGTCTGCCCGAAAAGCTCGAATTTTGAAAATGATTAGCCCGATTCGGCCCGATAAAAAATATCTTCGGCCCGGCTCGATGATCGACTCGAAATCGAGGCGGGCTTCGGGCCGGGCCGGGCCAAAGCTCGAAATCGAGTGCATCTCTAATAGACAATGATAGGGGGAATCACGGTTATATGGTTGTTGTACGGGATCCATGATGTTTTTGTGTTTTCTTTTTTTTTTAATTTAAAACAAAATATGGAGAAAGTCTTTGGAAAATTTTTAAAAAATTTCCATATATGATTCAAACCTTTTTAGCTAAAATGTCAAATTTTTACCAAGGATACAATTTACGGACGGTGGCTAGTGGCTATGGTAGCCATTTAACTTTATACAGGATGTAACAGATATATGTAACAGAACTCGGCAAGAGCAAAAATATTTCTTATTAACATTTTTCGAAATTACAATTTATATTTTGGAAAAAAAATCCACTTTTGAGACATATAACCAAACCGTAACATTTTAGGGAAACCAAACCGAGAACTGAACCTCAGATATATTTTTAATTGAACCTGAGTCGAAACCGAACCGAGTATTAAAATTCAGGTTCGGTGTTCAACTCCGGTTCAGGTTAATTTTTAGTTCGACAAGTAAATACAGCCGATAATCGACGTCTTAGAAGTCTGCGTTGCTGTCTTGGCTCTCATTTTACATTATTTCGAACCTGAACCGTGAACGAAACCGCAAATTTTATTAACCGAACCGCACCCGAACCCATCTTTCAAAAAACAAATTAACATGAACCTAAACCGAACCCAGTTTTTAGCGGGTTCGATGCCCTGGGTGAGACAGAAAAAAGTAAGTGGCATTGACAGAACTCGTCGAGAGCAACATTATTTCTTAGTAACATTGAATACTCAATTTTTTTTTAGTATTTTTAGGTAGGTAATGTTTTTTTTTATAAAACTTAGAAGATTTTTAACACAATATGTAGAAGGTTTACAAAAAAAAGTTACTAATAAATATTGTTGCTCTCGACGAGTTCTATCACTGGTTAAATTTAATGTACTTATTTCTGTTACTCCTGTATATGCTGATTTGATAGAAAAAGACAATCACTCCAACGAGCTGGTTTAACATTTTTCAAAATATATTTTAAATGAATGTTTATGCAATATTTTTCATTATAATAAGAAATACTAATTAGTTTTTTATTGTAAATAAAATTAATTAAAATTTCCCCCCACTTATATGACGTCAAATTACATACAGCACGCCATTCATAGCCAGTAGGAAAACAATTTTGACATATTTAAACAAATGTCACTGTCAGGTTGCAATTACATTAAAATTAATAGTGAAACCGTGTTAAGGAGAATGTAGTAATATTATGTATTTGAATCTAATAAAATTAAGGTTAGTAAAAATAATATATTTTCAATCGTACATAAATATTAGAATTACTTTTGATTTGCTTCATTGGCTTCCAGAATACGGGTTTGAAAAGACTTTGTGTCAAGATGCGAGTCCTATTTTGATTTTTGTTAAGTGTTTCTATTATTTTTGTCAATATTTTTGAAATTTATTTTGTGTATGATATATTTGTTAAATGTAAAATAAAAATTGTTATGAGTGAATGTAAAAATATTTGAACATAATGGTTGCTTTATTTATACTGCATGGTTAAATACCCAGCGGGAGGTTATGGGCTGGCCACATCAGATTTTTTACACTTGCATTGAGTTAAAAAAAGAACTAAGAACAATGCGTAAAAACAAGTTTTCAAATTTCTAAACTGAACTAATCAACTGTCAGTCTATTTTAAAAATATCAAATTTTTAATTTTTCGGTATAGAAATAGATACAAAAAATTATGTATTTCACAATTTTTTTTTTTTTTTAAGAAGAATTGCTGCAGAAATAGCAGTTTTCTAAACAATTAATGAAGGAAAAAATGTTACATTTCTGTTGAATTAATCGCTAAACAAAGTAGCTGGAAATGGTAACCCAGTAAATTGTAATAATGCATTAAGCCTTATGCACTAATCATAATGTATTAAGCATTAAAACAATCGGTGGAAATGAGGCTTTAATCTGTAGATTTTTAGATATACATATACAAATATTTATATACGAGTACATATGTATGCTGAAAGATATATTTACAAACATAATCATATTCAATTTTAAGATTTATATCTTTCAAAAGGTTATTTTAAACTTTTGAAGGCCAGTTTTACCAAATTTAAATTGATTTTTATTGCAACATTAAAAAATTTATGTGTTTCTATGTTATAAATATAATCTTGAACTCTTTTTGTATTAGGAATTTATTTTAGAATGAATGTCAACATTTTTATTTTCTTTTGCAATTTAATTTACATATTACAAACTAAATTCTACAAATATAGGTAGAATAATTTTATTGTTGTTGCATCAATCCAATTAAAGAAATATTTAGTTCACTATTAATTATACAGAAATAGCTCATTAACACTTTGAGTAATTGTAGGTTTGAATTAGGTTTTCTAAATGACCTTTAAATGTCAAAATTCTCAAAATTTCTTTAATTACATTTTTATCCTTGCTTGTCATCTTTTTATTATGTTTCATTTGTTTAACCCATTTTCAAATTGCACAACTTCTTTTATAATTTCGAGTAATGATACACGAAAATAATAATTATCATATTAGTAAATGTATAACATTAATATTGTTGAATTAATAGTATGCATATGCATTTTCTAGATTACTCCATAATGATTTATAAATTATGGTTTGCAACATTTAATATGCACTTTATGTTGCAATTTAAATTTCTTTTGAAAGTAGTAACAAAATACAGTGGATTTGCTCTCAAATCCAAAAACAAACCACTAGAATTGTTCGATAATTTTAGCAAGAAAATAATATCACTCTAATTCTGAAACAAAATTAGTAAATAAAAATTAAAATTATTCATCCATGTCAAAAAATATAGTGCTACAATAAACTACATAAGAAATACATAACATTTTATATATCGCTAATAAAAACACAAAATTCACGTACTGTTCTTATCAATGTGTGAAATTACTACTTCATGCATGGAGGTAGAAAAAAATATTGTACATTGCCTAAGAATCTATGAGCCAAACCCAAAGTTTTATAATAGTGTAACATAAAATGACTTATTCGATAATGTAAATAGTGGCGTAAATAGGGTACGCAAAACCCCGCAATGCGGGGGAGGGGGCTCAGATATGAGGGCCCCAAACAGTCACGAAACTAGCATTAGCACATAAATATAAAAAGTTTAATTAGGAATTTTGCTACTCAAAAAAGCCCGTAGAACTGATATATAATTTAATTTATATTTTGAATACTTTGTGAATTATTATTTATATTTGTTTTCTCCTTTATTATAAAAACAAATATTGTATTTATGTTTATTTATTTACGGTAAAATTATTCAACTATACAGGGTGTCTCTTAAATAGACGGACATGACTTAAACACAGATTCCTGAGGCTAAAATAAGACGATTTATCCAAACTTGCTTCTACCGGAAAGTGTACCATTTAGCCAGAATTCTGCTTCAAAGTTCTTGAAAAAAAAAACTAATTTTGCTTATAATAATCGGACGCATTATTCGATTTGGATGAAATTTGGTATGACAGTTTATATGGTTATAAGTCATCTTTTAAGGTGATACTTGTTATTTTTAGTGAACCACTAGTGTATGAAACGTAGGTGTCCCAACATTAATTAGACCGTAACTTTTTAATGGCAATGCCGAAAACGTGAAATTATTTTTCTTCAGAAAGATACATTCAATAGTAAACTTTTCTCTCTCTGTGTAATTTGTGATATCTGTTACGGTTCACACAGAAAATAATAAAATCTGAGTGTCTGCACTGCTAAACTTTTAAAATAAATTTAATCTAGCAGTCTATCCAAATGTCAAACAAGTAATTTTTAATGACAGTAACAATTGTTATACGGGTTGTCAAAAATTTTCTTCGCAATTTTCTAAAATTAGTAACATCCGTTTATTCGGCCTAATAATGGTAGTAAAAGTAGAAGCAAGTTTGGTTAAATCGTCATATTTTAGCCTCAGGAATCTGTGGTTAAGCCATGTCCCTCTATTTAAGAGACACCCTGTATATTGCGTATTGTTGTGCCTAATTTTCTCTATTCTCCAAAAAGTTTAAGATAATCCTCATTTTTGGATTAGTGAAATTAGTCTAATTTTGACAGTTTATAACTTATAGTCTAATCTATTCCAAGTATCTTCCTTTTTATAATATTTTAAACATTAAATTTTAAATACCGGAATAGAATAGAATTCACTAATCCAAAAATGAGGATTAGCTTAAACTTTTTTGAGAATCGGGCTGTAAATTTCCAAAAGTTTATGGGGTGGGGGGGAATGTCCAAACCCTAATTACGCAACTGCATGTAGTCAAAATTAGAATTAATTTGGGAATATAGCGTTGTATAGGAAAACAAGTACAAATACTAAAATATTTTGACTTTGTGTAATAATGTAAATAGAGGGTTCATAAGTGTTTAGCATATACCAATTTAAACAAAATAAACAAGAATAGTAATAAAAAAAACAACTATATAAAACATAAAAATGACACTAATATCTCTTTAAATTTAAATGTTTCAATTTTCGTTCGTCAGTTTTTAATATTTTAGTTTAAATAAAAGATAGAAATAAAATATATTTGAAATCAGAAAAAAAAGAAAGCAATACTTACTCATTTAGAAATAATCCATCAGAAAAAAAAAACACTAACACTATTTGCACAAAACTAAAAACTATCTAAAATCATCTGAACAAAAAAGTGTGTTCATCTCATTGTAGCTTATGCAAGCAACGGCACCTTGTATACAACTGAAGGTAACTAACAAATGATTGTCAATTTGGCGGATCCTATGTTTTTACTACTTTCACCAAACTTATTCAGCAAAATAAGTATTTCCTAACATTGATTCACAGTTGGTTGCGTCTTTGTTTTGATAGATTTTGTTTTGAATTTGTTTAAAAATAGTTGCAAAACTATTGCAAGTGCAAATAACACTGGAAAACAGGTTGAGTTGTTTTACTCGTGTGATATAATATATGTGTATGTGTATGTAATATAAGCATACCTATCGTAATCGCTTAGTGCTTGCAATATGATTAAGGAAATACTTTCTAGTTTAAAGCAAGATTTTATCCCATATTCTTTAGAGTATCTCAGTGTACTAAATACTTAACATTTAACATTTGTGCACTATGCAGTTATTATTGTAAACATGTATCCTATTAACTATATATATTTTAAACTGTTTTACATTTATTATTGTGACATTGAAAGCTGCGAACGATTCAGTTTCCTATTTAAATACGAAGAAAGATTTCTGTGAAATATTCATGGACTTGGCCAGGATTTGAACTCAGGACTTCTTATTGGTAGTAGGATTCTCTACCAATTGACCCACAGTAGAGCATTCTACTAGACATATCGGTCCTAGATTCAAATCCCGGTGAATCGATTAAATTTTTACCTTCCGTCATCTTTAGGTAAGGAAGGTAGGTGTTGTCTTTGGTCAAAAAATTCGATGGTGAGTTTTTAATGAATAAGCACTTTTTAGGGTCCGTACTATACGAATTTACTATTTTAAAGATAATGTCTGAATGTGTGTATTTTTTTGTGTGTGTGTGTGTGTGACAAATTTTTCTCCGACGATAACTTCAATACCACAATTCTAAAAATTATAATTCTTTCGTATTTGTTTTCTTTACGTTCATATGAAGTAATTAGATTTTGGTTATAATTGACCCACCCTTATTTAAAGTTTTTAACATTTTTTTTTTAATCTGTTGTGACCAGCACAAAACCTTCTGTCAATTCAATGTACTTTGTACAAATCCAATACCAAAAGTTCCTTGGAAAAGATTCTATATATCCTGTAAAATTGTAACACGAACACACTATTTTTTTGCAAATTCCAAATTGCAAGTTCCTTTGAAAAGATTCTATAAATTCAATATAATTATAACACGAATGTACATTCTGTAAATTGCACTTCACACTTCCTCATTCCTATCCAACGCATCTTCTTCACACAGTTCTTCCTCTCTCAAATATTTTGCTACACAGTACAAGTCACTTGCGAGGGACACTCTGTCACTTATGTTACTTTTTTGAATATATCTGCTGTTTCCATAATTTTTACAAAGCTGACTGATTTTTGAAAGTTAACCTCTTAATCTCTCTATAACTCTATATCTATAGAATATAAAGGAAAACGAATCAAATCGTATAGAGAATAAGATTTTCTTTCATATTAATGATCATAAAATGTCGAAAAATGATATTTAACTGCGTTTTTTCAAGAAAAACTGTTAAGAACTTCAAATAAGGGTACTTCCGGTTGACCAATTATAACCAAAATCGAATCAGCTCTTCATACGGTTGTAAAGAAGAGGAATACGAAAGAATCATAATTTTTAGAATTGTAGTTTTGGAGTTATCGTCGGAGAAAATTTTCTACACACACACGGACACACACACACACACAGGCACATACACGGACACACACACACATACACACACACACACATACATACATACATACATACATACATACATACAGACATCAATGTAAAATTAGTAAAGTCGTATTCTAGGGATCTTAAAACGTGCTTATTCATTAAAAACTTACCACCGAATTTTTTGACCAAAGACAATACCTTTCTTTTGACGGAAGGTAAAAAAACAGTTAAATATTTTTTGACATTTTATGTTATTATAAATATTAAAAAATGCTCTTCTCTATACGGTTTGTTTATACATTTTCCTGCATATTCAATAGATATAGAGTTAAATAATTATAAAGAGATTAACTATATTTTTTTGTTAACAATTTACTTATATTTACTATCAAAGTTTAAAAAAATTATTAGTTTTTAAAACATTCAATTTTTAATGCTCCTATTTAAAATACCAAAGACAAGGAAGAAGAAAATTCAAAGTAATTTATTTAAACATTAGGTAATAAACAATTTTGCAAATTCTGAGAACATTAAATAAATCACATATTGGTACATTTCAAATAGTTTAAAAATAAATTATTCCTTTTATATGAGAGAAATAGAATGACGTAGCATCACAAAGCAACAAAATGAAATCTTTATGCCGTTGTATTTATGGATTTTTTTTTTTATATGTATCCCAAAACTTAATTTTCCGGAGAAACCAATTCAGATATATGGTTTTGAACGGATTCATAAAAAGCTGCCTTGTAATATACCCAGCTTCACAAATCATCACAGAGAAAACGCAAAGTATGAACAAAATTGTTAAGATCTTCATGGTAAGACGAAACAGATGATGAAGTTGGAACACGGAATAGTAACTGTAATAAAGATATCAGTTGTTAGGTATTCATTTTAAGTGGTGCATTTAAGCCAGGGATGTAGCCAAGGGGGGCTTGGTCCACCCTACAAAAACTTTGGCCCACCCATTTATGGTAAAGAAACAGTAATATTATTTTTCTTAATACCATACTGTTATTATTAGAGATGTACTCGATTTCGAACTTTGGCCCGGCCCGACCCGAGCCCGCCTCGATTTCGAGTCGATCATCGAGCCGGGCTGAAGATATTTCTTATCGGGCCGGCCCGAAAAATCTTATAGTTCAATCAAATACACAATTTCCTTAATATTTTAATAAAAATGGATGAAGTTAAAAAGGATCAAAATGATTTAATAACAACAAACTTCACATATTAATAAATAAAAATGTATTATTTTACTTCTAGAATTCAAGGTTATTCATTAAAACTTAATAATTATATTGTGATGTTGCTATTATTATTGTTATTACTCGTATTCTTAAATAAAAGTGATTTTTGTTCCTATCATAATGATTTCTTGTCCTATTTTTATTTTTGAGCAGAAACAAAGTTAGATAAAAAATCCTTATGTAAATTATATTATTTTATATGACTTAGGTCTGTAATTTTTATAACAAACTTTTTAACTACTTATGTTAACTAATGTTGAAAGTTATAAGAATGTAGAGGTTTTTTTATAAGTTTGTCACGAAAAAAGTTAAACATTTCGCTTTAACATAAAAATCAAAACCCAATTTCGAGCTTTGGCCCGGCCCGGCCCGAAGCCCGGCCCGATTTCGAGTCAATTTTCGAGCCGGGCTAGCTAATTTTTTTGTCGAGTCGATCTTCGAGTCAGGCCGGTAATTTTTATTTTCGGGCCTAGTCAATCTAACCTCAAAGCCCGGCCCGGCCCGGCCCGAATGCATCTCTAGTTATTATGGCATAACAGAACTAAAAACAAAAATGAAAAGATAGAAATAACGACCTAGGCCGTTATTTTTTATAACTGTCTCCTGCAATTAAGGATCAGGTGTTCCCAGAAAAATAACAGCATATTGATGGACTGTTGTCTAGGAGAATTTATAAATTAACCAAAAAAGTTGTTCAGTTTGACAGATATAGAAGAATTTTATTATTCCTAAATGTTTAAATTTTATATTATTATGAAAAATCTTGAACGCCACACGGCCGATATGCAAATAACGAACTTGACTGATTATAAACGTCGGCCTCGGTTTACACACCTCAGTCGCGTCCGTTATTTGCCTCATATCGGCCCACGATTTAAAATATACTGGTTGTGCCACTTGTCATGTTTTTCATTGTTTCTGATGGTCCGCTTGATACGTGTTTCCTTGAATAATCCGCTAGACGCGTTACGTGAGAACGACCCTACCACAGCAAACTATTTTTATATAAAATATAAAAAATGAAATGCATAATGAATTTATTTTTAATAGAAATTTATATATTTAATGGAAACCTGAATCAATACATTGTTAGAATTTAAAATTGGAAAAACTAAATAAATTGGTAGAACCGTACGCTTCCAGATTTCCATTCGGTAATAATATCTTCTTCCCGAAAATGTTTTCGGCAAACATCATTCAATCTTAATTCGCGATCATCTCTACTAATTGTACATTACCATTTTTTAAAAAGTGATATATCGAGTGGAGCAGCAAACAGAGATTCTTTTTCAGTGGATTTCTTGTAACCGGTTTCACATCCAGGAATGAAACATTTTCTGTTTAATTTTCTTTTCATTTTGCATTAATTGCAATATCTTTCAACAAAATATTTATATTACATTACATATAATACGAATATGTACTTCAAAACCTGTTTTATTATGACATGCAAATGACAGGTGTCAGTATCACTGTACATTACAAAGCAGGTAGAACATCTATTCAATGCATTTCATCATTTCAATATAACGGACGAATTGGCGTTAATTTTATATATGTGTATATTATTATATAAAATAAGATACTCGTATTTGGAACTGAATTATTTATTGGTTAGGTTAGCGTCATAAATTATTTTATTCAATTTTGACGTTTTAAACTGTCATTATTAACTCTTTGGCAACTTTAAGTAACATTTTATTCACAAGTAATTAAATTTTTTTAAATCATTCTTACAAAATTTTAATTTACTCTGCAACAAATAATACATTTAAAATAACATCAGGCACGAAAATAAACACTCACCACAGTATTTATCAGATATTATCTGTCATTTTCATTATTTTTCACGACACAAATAACAGACAATAAAGCATTTTAAATAGATGACTTGTCGTCTAACAGCGACGATTGTCATGTCCAGTTTTTAAAATTAAATATTATAAATTATAATGGTTTTTATTTATTTCGTCAAAATTGAACAAAATATTGTACAAATCACGAGAGCTACATAAGAATGTTTATTCATGAGAAGAAAGTTTAGCTCACGAGCCCGTAAGGACGAGTGAGTTAATCTCTTCTCATGAATGAACATTACCTTAGCTCACTTGGTGTGTAAATATCTATGAATCTGCGGACATTATTTGAAGAGAAAAAAATGTGCCGTATTAGAAAATAATTGTTTGCATTTAAAGTTTTCAATTGAATTTATTGAAATGCCTCCAATATTTGAATTTTTAATCAACTTACAAATTGATATTAGAATACATTTAAAATGCATTATTATTATTACTATAAATCGGAATTAAAAATGTTAAATAAACTTAATTTACAAATTAATATCTGTTAGTATTTTTTTTTTACAAAAATATCCTGGCTACGTCCCTGATTATTGCTACAGTTAATAGGGTCCTATACCATAGTCATATTTTAACTATCTTAAATAAGAAGACGAAAATATACATAAATTAATGAGTATTAGTGAAAAAATTTTCTTTAAATATTAACTAGGTCACAAACTACAAGCGATTGAAGCTGATTACTAATTGGGTATGACGTGTTAGGTACTAAGAATTTGATTGGTCGCCTGATTTTAAAAAGAAGATTCGCGCGTCTGTAGCGGTCACCTTTGAAAGAATATGAAATGTCATGATCTTCTATAACCTAACAAAACATTTAACAATTTTGTGTTTCATGAATTTGTTTAATTATAACATCTAGTAATATTAACAATAATCATGTATTTATAAATAAATCAATTTGTAATATGAATTAAATTAATAATAATATTAATTAAATTAATATTGAAACTTCAAAACAGGCAAACATTAGCGCCATCCGTCGTCTTACTTTGTGTAATAATAGCTTTGTTCGATGACATGTACTAGGCCGCCCTAGTGTTAACTTTCTTACTCTAACATGTTTTATGAGAAACGGGCAGCTTCTGGCAGGCTGTTCGATGACAAAAATTTTAAGAACTAGTGCTCACGTTTCTGACCTGACTCGAGAGGTAGTGTAGAAAGTGCAGAGTAGGAGTGGGGGTAACTAAATGTTGTTCGGTAGACATTTTAATTCTATCCTATCTACACATCTGTTTATTAACCTAAAATTTTACACATTGAGAAAATAAAATAATGGATTCAGATATAGTATATTCTCTTTGTTTTGTTATATAAAGAATTAATTAATATATCTGTCTCTGAATCTGATGAAGAATCAAGTGATGATTGATCTTCGTCAGAATCGTTTATTAGTTCAAACATTATGCTCTTTAAAACAGACATTTCTGCAGTCACTTCTTTGCAGCTTTATGATATGACTGTGTTTATAAACAACCTAACCTTTTACACCTTTGGCTACGCTTGGCTTGATTACTCACAACTGAGCAAACTTGCCCAAATATACACTAGTGTGTTTTATGAAACCACAAGAATTAGACTGAACTAGTGTACACTACACTGCACTGCACTATTCTGCTCTGCACTTCAAGCACTTCTCATCGAACAGAGCTAATATTGTCAAACTGTTTCAATGTTCTGTAATTTATTAGGAAGAAATCCTTGTTAAATGCTTATTATTTATGTTATTTATACTTAATAAAAATTTCTTCGTAAATATAACGTACCTATAAGTTTTTGACATGTAGACATCGGTAATGATGACGATATATTTTACCGTGTGGGCGCTTACATGTGTTGTAGATACTGGCACACCCAGAAATGGGTATATGCCGTGATGATATATTTATATTTATTTATTTTATTTTATAAGTTTTTATATAAAAACATTTCAGCTATGCAAACATGAAAAAAATTGTTTCCAGTATAACTAACAGCTTGTCCCATTGTTTGTCGATCACTTGTTAGTACCCGCTACGTCACGCACAAATTCTTAAACTTTAAAAATTCATATCTCGCTTATTACGTAAAATTTTTAAGTCGCGTTTGCACTGAAGTTCTTATTTTATCCTGTTCTTACAGGAAAAAAAAATAAAAGAAAAATGGTATAGGACCCCATTTAATTGTGAACGCAATGATATAAAATTTAATACTCCCACATAACAATAATTTTGAGAAAAATGCATATTATGATATATTCATTTTATTTAAATATATAGCTATAAAATTTTCCATAATTCTAACCTAAATTCTTTAATTTTTCTTTTTACAAAATTTTAACAAATTGAACAAAGTTTAATATTCACCTTTCGAATGTTTTTTTTTTTCCACAATGACAACCTACTGAAAGTTAGTTAGAAATTATTCATATTTTGATATTTATAGTAAATCATAATTTCTTTCATTGATACAAAATTAGTTTTTCTGATAAATACAATTGAATTTAAATATCTATGAAATGAATTTTTGAAATCTAATTTAACGAAATAATTACATGATAAGATTACTTTGTATTTATTATTTCTGCTCACATTACTCATTAAATACTGTTTTGCATGCGTGATTTATTACAGTAAATGTTTATACATACAATACTATTATTTTAATTAAATATCGTTAAAGTTAGGAGGTGATCTCAGGTGTGCTGTCTATTTCTTAATTATTTGTATAGACTACTAGCTAATAACTTATTACAATCATTTTATTTCCAATTATTTTTAATATCAAATTTACAACAATGTATCAAATTTTGGTGTACCACAAGGTACTGTACTAGCTCCAATACTTTTTGTCATTTATATTAATGATCTTTGTACAGTTTTATCTAACAATTGCACCCCCGTTTTATATGCCTACACTACATTAAACATCTCAAATAAAAGTGATAACAGAATGTAATAAAAATGTACAGTCACTTACCGAATGGTGCTATGGAAATAAACTTTTTTTAAATGAAAGTAAAACCAAAATTCTCCGTTTAATAAGCATCCTTATAAAAAGCAGCAAATTGATATTAACTTTGATAAAAATACAAAAAGTAATAATGCTTCAGCTCATCTACTAGGGATGTTGATAACCGAACATCTGAGTTGGGATCCTCATTGTGCTGAAATAGTTACGAAACTTAATACGTTTTGTTATCAGTTACGTCACCTAAGATTAATTTTAAATACAGTCGAACTTCAGTAAGTCGAACTTCGATAACTCGTATTTTTGATAACTCGAATCAAACTGGTTGGCAAAAGCGCCAAGAGTGAGAATTATGGGTAATTTTTACTTGATAACTCGAACTTCGATTACCCGAATATCTTCGTAATTCGAACAGAATATTTGGCGCCAGCTTCAATAAGTCGAATTCTGGGGGGAAATTGTCAAAATTACACCAGAAGGTGTCACGTTAAATGATTTTATACATGTGGATTATGATATTGTTACTTCGGAGTTTCGCACAGATGAAGATATAGTCGAGCTCTACAAATCTGAATCCGAATCTGTAGAGCTCGACAATACAGATGACAGCGAAAGTGATATGATGGAGGATGATTTGCAGCAACCACCTTCAAACGAGTTGGTTGAAAATTCGTTGAGCGTTTTGCGTTCGTATTTAAAAACTAATAAACATACAACCGATTCCCTGTATAATGGTTTAAATAACATTGAAGCTTTTTTTATTGAAAATCAAAATAAAAAATTCTCTCGTCAGTCACAAATAACTGACTTTTTTACACTAAAATAATGTTTATAACTTTGATCTGTACTTATATATCAATCTGTATATGTATATCATAAGGTAAGTGGTTTTTACTCGAATAAATACATACATGAATAATATTTATACATGTGCATTATATTTAATAACCCGAAGTCTTGATAACTCGAACTTTTTTTGTGGAAAGTCATGGTTTGAGTTATCGAAGTTCGACTGTATTAAACAACTAAAGATGTTTTACTTTGCTACTATTGGGCTTCCAAAATTAAAATGCGCCACTGGTGGCAGTTTTCTGAACTGAGTGAAGTGTACATGTAAACAAAAACAATTAAATAAAAGTAAGGCTATGTAGATAGAAATTAATATATGTACAACTACAGCAATGAAATATAATCGAAAAAAGGAAATCAAATATTTTTTTATTAAAAAAAAAACAATATACTTTTATTTAAAATATGACTAAAATACTCTTAACCTACAACTAGTTACTAAAATTAACCCTAATAACTAAAATATTATTAAAACTATCTCTAAATTGTTACTACAAGAAAGATCAAACTCAAGTCTACCGAAATTAACAAAAAACACTATACTACATCTCAAATTAAATTAAAAACTACGAAAATTAGTCTCACACCAATTGTACTCTTATGGAAGCCAGCGAAAGATGTACCATTCGTTTGAATTTTGACGTTTGACGTCAGCGCCATCTCTTGATAATTTGGAAGCCCAATAGAATCTAGAATACGTTATGGTATACGTCTGTGGGGCATTTCACATTCAGCTAAAACTGTTTTTATTGCTCAGAAGAGAATTATTCGTTGTATAGCAGGGTTAAGTTATAATTCATCTTGCAGGTCTGTTTTTAAAGATTTAAAAATTTTAACAGTTACTTCGATATACATATAGGAAACCTGTTTGTTCATACATGAAAATACAACACACTTTGAAAAAATATCCGACGTTCATGACCATAACACCCGGCATAGAAACAATTTTTACGTTCCTATCTCAAGGCTAAACATTACTAAAAGTTTTCCTAATAGAATAGGCCTAGAAATTTATAATAACTTACCTACTTATTTAAAATCTGAAAATAATATTAAAGTATTTAAAAAGAAATTAAAAGAATATATTATGCAGCACGGTTTTTATGATTTGAATGAATATTTTAATACTTAATTACCTAATTTTTAATGTGATGTTATTTTTATTATAATTTTTACCTCCCGCTACCCTAGGTAAGGGAGGTATAGGGATCGTGCTAAAAATCGCATATAGAGATTTTAGTGAATAAGCACGTTTTGATGTCCCCAGAATCCGATTTTAACATTTTTACAATGATGTCTGTGGGTATGTATGTGTGTGTGGATCCTGTGGACACGATTACTCAAATACTATCAATCACAAAATTTTGAAATTTTGTATGCCCATTCTGTACTAATGTGGGAAGAGTTGATTAGTTTTTAGTGTATATCAGATAACCGGAAGTATCACTTATACAAGCTTTTACCAGTTTTTGTTGAAAAAATTGCATTGAATATAATTTTTCACCAACTTTTACTATTAAAAATATAATATAATGGTACAATCTTCAATTCTACGATAATATAACTTTAAAAAACTTTAAATAACTTTAAATATAAATTTATAAAATAATTTATTTTTGTACATCATCTGACCCATGCGTCAAACAAAACATAATCCTTTAATAAAATTTTGACGTAGTTAAACAAATGTCACTGTCACATTCACATTAATAATGAAACCGTGTTAAGAAGAATTAAGTAGAAATATATTTGATTTGTAAATATAAATCTGTCAGTATAAGTACGTATCTTCAAAATGTCAAATATTGGTTTGCAACTACACATTTACGATATGGATCATGTACAGCAAAAATTTACACAGATTGCGTTTTTAGAGCACTTGGAAGTTGATGATGATTTTTCGAGGATTATCTTTTTCTTTGGTGAGGCACATTTTCTCCTCTCTGGGTATGTTAATAAGCAAAATTGCCAGATATGGGCAGAGAAAAATCTTCATGTGATTTACGAGGTACCATTACATGTCCAAATGAAACTGTTTGGTGCGCACTATGGTCAGGTGGCGTCATTGGAACTTATTTTTTCGAAAATGATGAAGGTCGAACTGTTATAGTTGATGGTGAGCGCTATAGGCCCATGATAATCGATTAGTTTTGGCATGAAATTAATTTCGTATTACAGACTTCTATTTACTAAAGCAACAAATTAGATTTTGTTTATAAACGATCAACCGGAAAGGAAAAAGATACTTTACTCATTGCTATTTTAAACATGGAATTTGCGGGAGGTCATGTGCTGGCCACATCAGATTTTTTTTTTATGTTCCGACGTTTTCTTACTGTCTATTCCATGGCGTACGAACATATATATATACAGTGTGTTAATTAAGAAGCTGGCCATAGGCGTTTAACATGGGAAAACAGTTTTTCTTTGCGCAAAAGTCCCCAATTAATTTTAGACAAAAATGTTTCAAATAAATGTTGTAGATATTCATATTCTACGCATAAATTACTAAACAGATTTAATTTTTCACCTTTAGTAACATGTAAAATCTAATTTGAAATTGTATAAATATTGCTCACTTGTAGCGATACCCATGAAATTGAAACAAAATTAGAAAGAAATTCATTTCGTTTGAACTGTCAGAAATTTAAATTTATAGATAGAATGTGAAAAAATAATAATAATAAAAGTTATTTAAATGTTAGATTTTAAAAATAATACCTGTGTAGAGATTTAGGTGCAGAATTGAATTATCTGCAACTTTTAATTGAAAACTGAATTTCTGACAGTTCAAACGATACGCACTTCTCTGTAATTTTGTTTTAATTCCATGGGTATCGCTAGAAACGAGCAATATTTTTATACAATTTCAAATTAGATTTTACAAGTTACCAAACGTGCAAAATTAAAAATATAATTATCTGTAACACTTATTTGAAACATTTTGTCTAAAATTAATTGGGGACTTTTGCGCAAAGAAAAACTGTTTTCCCATGTTAAACGCCTATGGCCAGTTTTTTAATTAACACACTGTATATATATATATACCGGGAGTTTATTTTATCAGTAAACATAGGGTTATATCATTGCCATAGTTACGGTATGAATGTTTGACAGCAATGTATTGAAGCGTTTATTTTATGAGTAAACATAGGCGTATAACATGGGAACCAGTTTTTGGTAAATACAAAGGTCTGACAATAAATCAAGCCATGCTATTGAACATGATAATAGTACATTACATCTTGTACATTATTTAATAATAATTACTTTAATAATATTGCAAAAATTACAATAAATTACAGAAAATGTCAAATAAATAATTGTTTCAATTTTTATTATGTAATATGAAAAGATTTACAAATGTCTCCGGTGGCGCAGTGGTTATAACATTGGCGTCTAAAATTTTTGGTTGGGGTTCGATTCCCCGTTGGGATAATTATTTTTTTTTTACATAAAAATTGTTGAACTTTTAAAAATCAGTTCATATTTTCATATTACAATCATTTAAAAATAATAATAACATTTTAATAAATAAAGAGAAAATAGTTAACAATAATTGATTACAATAATCAAAATATTGATACAATAACAATGCATTGTATTTTCTTTTGATAAATACAGTAAAATCATAATAAGTACTCAAATTTATTATATTTCAGTTATTTTTATTAATATCAAAAGAAAATACAATGCATTATTATTGTATCAATATTTTGATTATTGTAATCAATTATTCTCAATTATTTTCTCTTTATTTATTACAATGTAATTATTATTTTTAAATGATTGTAATATGGAAATTGATTTTTAAAAGTTCAACAATTTTTATGTAAAAAAAAATAAAACAATTAGCCCAACGGGGAATCGAACCCCAACCAAAAAACTCAGACGCCACTGTTATAACCACTGCGCCACCATAGACATTTGTAAAGCTTTTCATATTACATAGTAAAAAAGTGAAACAATTATTTATTTGACAATTTCTGTACTTTACTGTAATATTATTAAAGCAGTTCATATTAAATAATGTACAAAATGTAATGTACTATTATCATGTTCAATAACATGGTTTACTTATTTGGCGGACACTTTGTATTTACAAAATACAACTTCCCATGTTAAACGCCTATGTTTACTCATAAAATAAACGCTTCAATACATTGCTGTCAAACATTCATTGCCATAGTTACGGTATGAATGTTTGACAGCAATGTATTGAAGCGTTTATTTTATGAGTAAACATAGGCGTTTAAAATGGGAAGCAGTTTTTTGTAAATACATAGTGTCCGGCTAAAAATCTAACCATGCTATTGAACATGATAATAGTACATTACATCTGATAAATACAGTAAAAACATAATATCTACACAAATTTAATATATTTCAGTTATTTTTATTAATATCAAAGGAAATACAATGCATTATTATTGTATCAATATTTTGATTATTGTAATCAATTATTCTCAATTATTTTCTCTTTATTTATTACAATGTTATTATTATTTTTATATGATTGTAATATGGAAATATAAACTGATTTTTAAAAGTTCAACAATTTTTATGTAAAAATAAAAATAAAATAATTACCCCAATGGAGAATCGAACCCCAACCAAAAATTTCAGACGCAAGTGTTATGACCACTGCGCCACGGAGACAATTGGAAATATTTTCATATTGCATAATAAAAAACTGAAACAATTATTTATTTGACAATTTTTGTAATTTATTGCAATTTTTGCAATATTATTAAAGTAATTAATATTAAATAATGTACAAGATGTAATGTACTATTATCATGTTGAATAGCATGGTTAAACACTATGTATTTACAAAAAACTACTTCCCATTTTAAACGCCTATGTTTACTCATAAAATAAACGCTTCAATACAGTGCCGTCAAACATTCATACAGTAACTATGGCAATGATATACCCTATGTTTACTGATAAAATAAACTCCCGGTATATGTTCCTTTATAATATTTATATTTAAATTGGAAAACGGTAGAGGATATATTCTAGTTTCTAAGTTAAATGATTAAAGCAAAAGAAAAATATAAAAAAATACCTATTGAATTCATGTTCTGGAAGATATAAAAGTTTAAAAAAGTTACTAGTATTTAAAATATTGGAATCTTTCTTACTTCTTACTTGACAGACGCCAAATATTACCAATTTTAAATGGCACAAAAGTGACCCCTGTGGTGCACTCTCCACACCAGCTATGAGTGCCCGTGAGGTGACGCCTGGAAAGCGCCCACACGGTAAAATATATCGTCATCATTACCGATGTCTACATGTGTTGTAGATACTGGCACACCCAGAAATGGGTAATATGCCGTGATGATATATTTATTTATTTATTTATTTCTTACTACTTTCAAATTTTCTTCTATCATCCTTTTGAAATTTAGAATCCATTTTCAGTTGCATGAATGTAGAAAATAACAAAACAACAAAAATAAACTCTAAACCAAATAACATTTGTTTGAATTTATGGTTCCACACGCGATAGAAACCACATGCCTTTGAATGAAGATTAAAGATATGTTGAATGACATATAGTAATCTTCACGTAAAGAATGGTATTGCTCAATAAAAAGTGTATGATTCTTGAAGACATAAGTAAATGAAGTAGTTTCTTTTTGTCACATATGTTGCCGAATCTGTACATAAGGCGACATAGTTCGTATACATTGGCGCATGTTTTAATATTTTTGTGTCGTATTCATTTATATGATTTGTTAATAATTCCATAAAAAAAAAAAAATCTGTTGTGGCCAGCACAAAACCTTCCGTCAATTCGATGTATTTTGTACAAATCCCATACCAAAAGGTCCTTGGAACCAGGGCCGTTCCGCCCCGGGGGTGCAAGGCGTGCGGGGTACACGGGCGCCAAGTTAAAGGGGCGGCGGTAGCCGCCCGGGTATACAAAATTTAATAAGTCGTTTTTGAAAAAGCCAGAATTACTATAATTACTATCAAAACTGTACTGGTAAAATAATTATTATATAACTTTAATTGGCCTCGTGCCTGAGTGTCTGGCCGTGAACCTGGAGGTACCGGGTTCGATCCTGACCGACGCCAAATATTTCCAATTTTAACGGCCGAATTCACCATCTCTGAATCAAATTTGATTCTCTGATCAACAAAATCCAGAAATGGATGCATTACAAGTTATTCAAAACATGTTTACTAATAACCTCATCTACCTGTTTCCAAATATAGCGATTGCCATAAGAATTTTTTTAACGTTACCAGTGACAGTTGCTAGCGGCGAGAGAGGCTTTTCAAAACTTAAGATTATAAAAAAATTACCTCAGGTCAACAATGGGTCAAGAAAGGCTTTCAGATTTATCTATCATTAGTATAGAAAAGAAAATTTCTGAAGATTTAAATGTATCTGATATTATATCAGAAATTGCTTTAAAAAAAGCAAGGAAAACAAAATTCATTTAAATTTTCCTATATTAATTTATATACTTTATATTATTTATTATAGGAGAGGTATGTACTTTTATTTGTATAGAAGGGGCGTCAAAATTATTGCCGCACACGGGCGGCATATACCCTAGGAACGGCCCTGCTTGGAACAGATTCTATATAATATCATGTAAAATCAAACACGAACACATACTATTTCTATTCTATAAATCCAATAAAATTATAATATAAATATACACTAAGTAAAATCCACTTGACACTTCTTCTTATTCTTCAGCTTCCCCTATTTTATTAGAGGTAGCTGTTTCCTCTTTTCTTCCACTCATTCCTGTCCAACACATCTTCTTGACACAGGCATTCCTTTCAGTCTTTAGCGATACAGTCCTTCCATCTTCTCTTTGGCCTTTCTCTGCGTGTCAATTGCGAGGAGCACTATGACATACCAATTTTGTGATCCTACACTTTCCATATTTGGTTTTGCACTTGCAACTGACATCTGTCAATTAGAATTTTTTAATATATCAGCATCAGCTGTTTCCATGATAAATAGCAAAGCTGACTAATTTTTGAAAATTAATTTCTTTATAATGCTTTAAATCTACATCTATTGAATATGAAGGAAAATGTATAATCAAACTGTATAGAGAAGAATATTTTCTTTAATATGTATAATAACAAAATGTCAAAAAACAATATTTAACTACGTTTTTGCTAGAAAAACTGTTAAGAACTTCAAATAAGGGTACTTCCGGTGGATCAATTATAACCAAAATCTAATCAACTCTTCATATGGATGTACAGAAGAGGAATACGAAAAAATTATAATTTTTAGAATTGTAGTATTGGAGTTATCGTCGGAAAAAAATTTGTCACACACACACACACACACACACACACACATACATACAGACATCATCTTAAAAATAGTAAATTCGTATTGTAGGGACCCTAAAACTTATTCATTAAAAATTCACCACCGAATTTTTTGACCAAAGACAATACCTTCCTTACCTAAAGGTGACGGAAGGTAAAAACTATGAAAAAAGGCTGAAATAATGGTCTTCTTTGCAAGTGCGTTTTTTTGGTGCTTAAAAAGATAATTTCTTAGTAAGTGTCAGCAACACAGATTACAGAGCGATTTGAACAACTTATTAACGAATCAGACTTAATATCTTTAACCGTATTAGAATGGTGATGAATAAATTGAGAAATGAAGTAAATTAAATTTATATTTAGAATATAGCAACGTATTTTTTTATTAATTCCTACATAGAGACTGTATTTTTATATGATTCTTTTCATAAATTGACAAAATATAATAATCACTTCAATTTGTTTAATAAAAAGAAATTCTTTTCAAAAGTAAGGATTGTCGAACCACTGGTATATTTCTTCAGCACTCTTATTAAACTGGTAATCCACACATCGTTTTGTCCTATAAAATAGTAACAATAAAGATCACAAAATGCTTATTAACTTATATGATTGAAGCAATAAAAAATTATATACTTACAACAATCCCTTACGTTTTATGCAAATTAGAATAGGATAGTCTTTTTTAAAACACTGTGGTCCTAGAATAGTAAAATATGTCGTTCCTATTTGGAAAGCTACTCCTATTGGATTTCGTGATGCTTTTAAACACCTATAGAACTTCCGCTCACACGCACAATTTGATCTGGGAAACATTAATATAATTTATGGCTCTATTCTCAACAAATATTTAAGTCTTACAGATCTGTAAATTTGTAAATAACGAACAAAATAGCAGTGAAAGCTACCCTTCTAATGTATAATTTTGTATTAATCAACAAATATAGATGAGTTTTTTTTTTACTATTTATAGATCTGTAAAGCCCTAGCCTACGTTATTAAATACAAGACCGGGAAACAACTTAAATTTTGTTTAAAAATCTGGCCAAAAACTCTAGTTCCAAAACCGCTGATGAGGGCGCGACTTATTCCCGCTGTCATACAAATGTCATTTTTAGACTTTCAAAAAAATATATTGATATTATCAATTTAGGGATTATAACCACAAAACACGTATGTCAAAAAAAACAGCCATATGACAGCGAGAATAAGTCGGCGCTAAAACGGCGAGTTTGGAACTAGAGTTTCCGTTTGACAGATATTGTGATGTTTCCCGGCCTTATATTTAATAACGTAGGCTACGGTAAAGCTTACAGTCTTGTTTAGAATGGGGGATTACACATTTTTTTTTTTTTATAATTTCATCTGAAAATATTAGGAAAACTAAGACTATTGATGAAAATCCGGTGAAGAAATTCCTATTAATAAGCGAGTTATGGTCTCCCGAATTTTGAAAAGATTGACGTGACGTCACATTTATGTGTTTTTTTATATCAAACTGTTTTCATCATGGACCTAAATGTTCTTGAAACATATGCTATTTTAAGTTATATTTACATAAAAATAAATGAATATTATAACACTGTATAAGTCTGCATACTTTATAATTACAGGTGTATTTAAATTATTAAGTTTAATGCAAGAAATTTATGTTAAAATAAAAACTGTTTGGAAACTGCAGTACAGGAATGTTAGCCCCTCCTTTCGAATTTGAATTTCTTAACTTCCATTGGTAGTAATCCCCACCTCCTAACACGCTATTTGTAATGCATGTATAGGCGGTTTCTCGGTCGCCAATCAAAATATTTTCATATTAGTGTCGAAGCGCTATAACAAAAACCCTTTATTTCCGAAATATCTCAATTATACCATTTCATTTTTTTATTAATATTCGTTATTCAGCATATACATTCGTATTTTTTTACTATTTTCCTTTAATTCGATTGAGCTGTAATCCCCCATTTCCCTATTAGTGTTGTAAAATTCTAAACATGGAACTAATTTTATTTATTTATTATTATTATTAATTATTATTATTATTATTATTATTATTATTATTATTATTATTATTGCGTTCTATATCCCACAGGCAAGAGCCCAATTATAGGATAAGGAAAAAAAATTAAATTAATTACAATGAATTTATACAGATTTTAATATCATTGATGGAATTGTAGAATATATCGACTTTATTCTCTATCAAATGATAAGACCTAACCATTTGGTATATGGGTGATCTCAATAACATGTTTGTACGCACAGTATGAATATAAAATGTATTACTACGCCTAGATGACAATCTTGGAACACCGATATTTATTTTTCCTAGAATAGATGAACAATCTATGGTGTTATTAATGATTTTATATTATATTTATATTTTTGTCCATTTTAAAATGCAACATACAAAATTTGTAGTTTTGTATTATCAAAACTAATGTCCAATAAATTAGCTTACATACGATTAATAAATAATCAAAACATGAATGTTGTACATCTTAAAAAAACTTTAGCTTACAAAAATTCATTACTTTCATGTAATAAATGTTAAAAAATACCCCCAATCACTCTGAGGCAAAATTCTAGTCGGTCGTAATAAGAATTGATACCATTTGTGATGTGTTTTGGAGGTATCTCCTGTGCTGCAATACTATTTATAATGTTGCATTTTAAAATGGACAAATTTTACATTGCTGTCATTTTTGACAATAGTGAGTAACCATGGAAGTGATGAACTATAATGTTGCATTTTAAAATAAACTCTCTGTAGTAATGCAGCTGCATACATGTCACGTCGTTGGTGTAGAAAATTTAGACCAAACGATTAAAGCAATGTACTTTGCGATGTACCTCTGGGGGGATAAGATTAGAACAAGTGTAAACGAGTATCAGAATGGAAGTACACCGAATTGCATTTCGTGCCATAATTTTGTATGACCAGAAGAATGTTAACGTTTGAGAAAAGTCATCAAAATCTGGTGGCGGTTTTTGGTGATGCTGCCCCGTCATTATCAACCGTTAGTTATTGGTATCATGAATTTAAAAACAGACGATGCTCGTTCGTTAGAAGATGATCCCAGAACAGGACTAACTGCAGAAGCTGTTTGCTCAGAAAATGTAAAGGCTGATGAAAAGTTAATAAAAGAAAACTAAAATATTACACATTGGAAGATTCAGCAGGAACTGCACATTGGGTCCTCCGCGGCAGATAATATTTCGCATCAACATTTTGGAGTTAAGAAGCTGACAAGCCAGTTGATACCACATCTGGATAACTCAAAAACAAAAACAAGCATTTAAGGATAGGTACAGGTTTATGATAGAGAATTTTGACGGAGGGGCTTCGAAATACGTGTCGTATACAGTGTGTCTCATTTAGAGGTGCCACCATTGGGATCTCGAGAACTATAAGAGATACGATGACGGTTAAATGGAATTTTTTGTGCGCGTTTGGGAGGCCATCTCAGATGTGCTTTTGTTTTTCCAAAAATTCTCATAGGGCACTAGATAATGACGAAAAACTGAATATTGTTGATTTTTCTTTTTCAAATAACTTCTAAACTATTAGTAATTGAGAAAAACATTTCAAATGTAAAAGATATATATTTTTATTAACTAATAAGTAGCGTACGAAATAAATTTTTATATCCGTAAATTTTCGAGATATAACACAAACTTATATTTTTTTGAATGGAACCCATATCTTATTTTAATCTCAAAAAAATAATTATTTTTTTCTCTTTTCAATGATGTAAGGGTTATTATGTTTTATATTTGTTTTGCTCCTAAAGTTTAATTTTTTTCTTTATTTTTGTGAATTTTATCATTTCTCAAAAAAAAAAAATATTATTTTTATTAATTATATTATATTTGATCGATGTAATTTATTTCATGCCTTTATTACTTAATATTTTTATTCTAGACTTATAATTACAAATTACACTATAATGTGCCAAGGGCGACCTGATACAAAATATTATAAAAATTAATTTGATACGAGTTTTGAGCAAATTTTTCTAACGAAATAAATTGTTTAAATACAAGAAGTATTTCTAAATAGAAATCTACCAATATTTTCAAAATAATTGTAAATTTAATACAAAATAAGGAAAAAATTATAATTTTGAAGGCAAAACAAATATAAAACATAATAACCCTTACAACATTGAAAAGAGAAAAAATAGTTATTTTTTGAGACTAAAATCAGATATAGGGTCCACTAGAAAATTTAAGTTTGTGTTATATCTCAAAAATTTACGGATATAAAAATTTGTTTCGTACGCCACTAGTTAGTTAATAAAAATATCTATCTTTTATATTTGAAACGTTTTTCTCAATTACCAATAGTTTAGAAGTTATTTGAAAAAGAAAAAATCAACAATAATCAGTTTTTCGTCATTATCTAGTGCCCTATGAGAATTTTTGGAAAAACAAAAGCACATCTGAGATGGCCTTCCAAAGGCGCACAAAAAGTTCCATTTAACCAACATCGTATCTCTTATAGTTCTCGAGATCCCAATGGTGGCACCTGTAAATGGGACACACTGTATAATTACAGGTGACGAATCTAGGATGTAAACTGTGGCCCGAAACCAAACAACAATCAAGTGTTTGGATCTTTAAGAAAGAAAAGTTGCTGAATTTACAAGGCCGATGAAGAAGATTCCAAAAACAAAATTTCCTTAAATAAATATATCATCACGTCATATTACCCATTTTTGGATGTGCCGATCTGCTTTATCATAGATATTTCTCATGGCACTCATTGCTGGCGTGGAGAGTGCACCACAAGGGTCGCTTTTGTGCCATTTAAAATTCGAAATATTTGACACCCGTCGGGATCGAACCGGGTTCCTTAGATTCGCGACTAGACACTCAGGCACGCAGCCAACGACTCCATTTTCTTTATGTTTTGAAATGTGATCCAACGAATGAAGAAGTGCATTTTGGTTAGGAAAGAATACTATTTCAAAAATTTTATGCCATATTCATAAACACTCGTAAAATTTTAAACGGTTCGTTATAATTTTTATCCAGTAAAAACAGTCGACACTGTCAGAAAAATCGAAATGTGATTTGTCAAGTTTGTTTCTATTTGTCAAAAATTATAACGAGCCGTTTTGAAACTTTACGATTGTTTATGAATATGGGCATTAGTTTTAGTTTTTTGTTTTTACTAAAATTTTCAGATCAGGCTTCCTACATATAAGAATAGACTAATATCATATACAGTGATATTAGTCTATGACAGGGATGGCGAACCAATGGCACGCGACACAATATTTTGGGCACGTCACTGATCACAAAATTCATTATGATGCACTCAATGATCTCATAACTCTATTGTAGATGCGCTCTAGAGAGAGAGATTGTGTTATAACCATTAGAGTGCGACAGGTAGTGTGTGTCACGTGACATATGGACGGATTGCAAGCAGTGCAGTGCAGTGTGTATAAGAACGGGTAGTTTTCAGTTAAATGTGAATTGTTTCATACATAAAAATATTGTTTAACATATTTTTATATTTCATTTGCCATATATTTTTATAATGGTGATGTATTGCAGTGCCTTTGGCTGCACAAATCGTGCAAAAAAAGGAGGAAAAGTATCGCAGTGGACTAACGATGCCTTCGAAATATGTATTAAATATATGCAAAATCGCAAGAAATTACTTTTAGAGGTTCAGCAAATTTTACAGGAAATGTTATTTTAAAATTAATATTAGAAACAAAAAAGAAAATCAATATTAAAACTATTTTTCCAACCCTCAATAACCACGTACTTGACCAGGACCCATTAAATAACCATTTGCTACAAATTATAAATTTAATTTTACAATTATTTTTCAAAATTAGGCTGCACCACAAAAACATGTCATTGAATGAGGCAAAAATAAGAATAAGGCAAAATTTTTCGCATCAAATTTTATTTAAAGGCCAGTAAGTTTTTCTTAGTTCATTTAAATTTTGTTAATTTCATGAATAGCTAGTTTTTATTTTTACGTTTTATTTAGTCTGTGAATTCTTTTTTAATTAAAATGTTATTGTAGACAGCTGTAAATATGTACAGTAAAGTTTTTCATTATTTATATTTTTATTGTGAAATTCTCGCCAAAACCAAATTCTGCGTTGCGGTTAATTACTTAATTTTTTCATTATATATTCCTTACTCGGTCAATAATATGTTTTTCTAAGTTTTTATTTGTAACTTTCTTTGTTGCTTTTATGTTAGAAATAAGTAATAATATTTATTATCTAATTGTAATTAGTTCTGTACAAAAATTAATGTATAAGCTTTACTTGTTTTGTATACAAATTCGTTTTTGTCAGTATTTCATTTTCTATTTTTGAATTAAATAAATGTATTATAAATGGTAAAGCATTATTTTACTTAATATTTGTCTAAAATTTAGAAAATAGCTAATAATATTCAGCTTTAAATGCATGAAACCTGTTACTCGCTTGAATATATGTCCCTAGCTCACGTGACTGAGGCAATCTACTCTTTCAGTCGCGCACGCACAGTCTTACGTATTCTCCTTCTCACTCTCATGTTCATAACAGTGTTTCGAGCCGACCAGCGTACCAGGGAGCATCTATAGTAGAGTTATGAGATCATTGGATGCACTAGATGCATTAGAAATACATGAGAAACCAGACGAAGACCAAGTTACTGAAGAATTTATTTCTGTGAATGATTCTTCAATGAAGGAATTTTCAGCGAGATTTTCTCAGTTCAAAGAATTATCGGAAATACTCAAGTTTATTATGTACCCTGATGTGACGTCATCTGATAAACTGAATTTGTCCCAATTCGATTGGTTGGAAATTGAAGAATTTTAAATGCAGCTGATTGATTTCCAGTCTAGTTCAATATGGATTCAAAAATTTATTGAAACAAGGAAAGAGTTAGAATTAATTGAAACAGAAAGATTGACAAGTAACATAAATGAAAATGCTAATAACAAAATTTTGGAAACATGGAATGCGTTACCAGACACATTTAATTGTTTGAAGAAGCTGACTCATGCTATTTTAACAATATTTTCATCAACCTATGCCTGCGAGTCATTATTTTCAGAGATGAATAACATTAAAGACTCGGTTAGAAACCGTTTGACAGATGACTCCAGTTCAGCATGCATTCTGCTAAAAGTAACATCTTACAACCCTAACATCTGTTATTTGTCATCTAATCTGCAACAACAGAAGTCACACTAATTTTACTTTAATTTAAATTATGCTTATAATTGAAACATTGCAAAATGTTCCTTTTTTTTGTAGTAAATAAAGAGTTTTGAGTTGATAGTATTATTATTATTTTCCCAATAATCACAAAGTCAAAATTATTTGATGGCACGTCTATGACCTCATTAAACATTTCTTTAGAAAAATGGCACGTTGATACGTAAAGGTTCGCCATCCCTGGTCTATGATATAAGTAAGATAGTTCGATTTAAATGAAAATGAGAAGTTACCTAGTAAACAAACCGATGTTAGTAAGATTGTGTTTAGAATGTTCCTTTTCAATATTATCGGGACATTTATCGTGTTGGCGACAACATTTGTCTGTTTGTCTGAAATATCCTAAATCCTCATCCGTTTTTGCCTTGTTGCCATCTCCACACCATTTTGTACCTAATAAATAGAAAATAATTTAAATTAAAATATACTACATATGAAAATATAAAATATAACATTTTTTATCGTGAGCTTTAAAAGCCTTTACCTGGATATATAGCAAGTAATTTCTTTTTAAATTTTTTGACCACTCCTCCAAATAAAGTTTTATCTGTATCCAACCCTCCTGTGAGACGCTCAATTATTCCGCCAAGTTTGCTTTTCACTTTCTTAATTGCATTTTTTGTCATTTCAGCAATTTTCTGTCCTGTGTTACGGTTAAAAGATTAAAAAATTATTGGCAAATCAATTTTATTAAAATTTTAAGATTAAAGAAGACTGTATTTATAATAAATTAATTCCAAATAAAATTCTTCGTTTTGTGATAAACCTATACAGTCCATGACACGAAAGAAAAACGGTCCGAGGAATGTTAAATGCTATCAGAATATCTGTATAGCGGCACCAAGATTGGAAATATGTAACTATTACTTGTTATACGAATTCATGAACCGCTTTGTCGATCAGAATATACCAGTGGCATGAAAATTATTTCACAGTGATGTTATTTCGAGACTACAGTTAGCCGACTGTTCCTCACATCTCTTGTAAACGTTAGTGAATCCACAGATTGAATGCCTTAGGAGAGAGTAATAAATTAAGATTGATATGGGTATCCGGACATTCAGAAATTGAAGGAAACCTGGCAGCCGACCATCTTGCAAAAGATGGGACTAATACACCTTTTATAGGACCAGAACCTGCTTGCGGAATAGCAGTTATTCCGCAAGCAGGTTAAGCAAGAACTTAATACTTTGCTTTGGCAATGGCACAAACGGCATTGGACAGCCACATCAGGCCAAAGACATTCCAAGCTCTTCCTGAATGAGCCATCCAAGAAAAAAACAGGCAACTTACTTGTAATGAGCAAGCAAGATGTCAGACTAATAACAGGACTGGTAACAGGACACTGTCAATTAAATAAACATTTGCATAGGTTGGGCCTCAAACAAGAACCAACATGCAGAGGATGTGGAGAAGAGGATGAAACTCCTGAACACTTAATATGTCACTGCGAAGCAATTATGGCAAGCAGACATAGTTTTTTAAGAGCAAAGAAATTGCACACTGACACACTAGGACATTAGTATAAAGAAAATCTTGGAGTTTACAAAACATACAGGGCTCCTAGAATAGTTGGAAAACACGGAGGGTACAATAATAATAATAATAATAATAATAATAATAATAATAATAATAATAATAATAATAGTGATTGGTGGAACACAGTACGTGGAATGCACCAGCTCTCTTTGGTGTCACGGACTGTAATTTATAATAAAATAACAACTGTTTAACATTTTTATTCTATTTCTCATGGCAGCCAGTAAATAGCTAAAAATTACAACTTTTATTTTGTCTCCTGAACAAAACGCATGTAAATAACAATTTTGGACTTAAATTCAGTTTATAATTCTGAACAATTTTTTTGTATTTACCTTTTATTCTAAAATTAATTTGGTAAAAAGCTATATGAAAATAAAATATTTAAGAAAACACTCGCCATGTTTCACAAGATTACAGTGTCTGAATCAACCTTTCTGCCATCAACAGACGCCGACCATGCTCAGCTAGTAATCATAGACGCGTTTCGCTCTTGTAAGAGCTCATTAGTATGGTATAACTGCTGTCCAACGAGCTATAAGTAAATATAGAGTGGCGCATCTCATGCTGAACGCGTACTTTACCCGTACACAGTTGAATGCGTAGGTCGGCGGCCATTACTATAACTGAGCGCTCAGCTCAGGTGCTATACGTTGTTTTTCTCAGCGCTTATTGCACTATTTATTAAAAATGCCCGCAAAGCGTGTTGTTCCCCAGTGTGGAAACAGACAAATTAGAAATAGTTGAAAGTCGTTTCACAGGTAAATTTTATATTCAAAAATTTTAACTCAAAGTTTTAATTAGTCTGATAATAGTTTCTCGCCTAAATCCAACAACGAATATAATCAATTTATTTTTAAGTAATTACTGATATTTATTATTACAATCAAATTTTCTTTATTGAAACAAACATTTCTGTTGTAATTAAAATAAATACAAGAACAATTATTATACGTAATCAATTTTTTGTGTAAATAGTAGGACTGTTTCTACAGATATTCAAGGAACTAACATTCGACAATTTTTGACCAAAACAATCATATTTAAAGGTCAATAAAAACATTATTTTCTATTTCATATATGTAGTGATTATTTTCACAATTTTGTTTATTTTATTTAAAGAATATGTTTTTGTTATTGTATTTTACATGTTATATTTTTTATATACGTTATTATTGTCATAATAAAATACATAATTTAATTTTCATTATTTTCGTTTTTATGTATCTATCTACCTACCTTGCTACTTTTTCAATATATTGTATTAAAGCAGTTACATATTTCATATTAATTGTTATTTATTATCTTAAAATATTATAACAAAATAAGGATTCACAGTAAAAATTCTTAAATTATATTAATTTATCAATAGTTTCACATCATCCATATTATATATCTGTGAAACTAAGTATGTATTAATTTATTTATTTCGAAATATGATATATGTCAGAATAAAACTTTTCGCCACAAATTGCATTATTTATATTTATAATTCTAACATAAAAGGTAAATTATTTCGTTAAAAATAATTCAGAAATATTACTGGTACGCTGCAACCTGCCTGGAGGTAATAGTAGACATGGCGTCCAAGTGTGTACGGCCAGCAGCGCTCATCCGCCACTCTATATTTACTTATAGCTCGTTGCTGCTGTCTCTTTGCAGAGACAATTCCCAACTGAGTAGCAATTATACCATACTGATGAGCTCTTACAAGAGCGAAACGCGTCTATGGTTACTAGCTGAGCGTGGCCGGCGTCTGTTGATGGCCGAAAGGTTAATTCAGACGCTGTAATCTTGTGAAACATGGCGAGTGTTTTCTTAAATATTTTATTTAATATTGTTTCATCTAGAGTTCACTATTTTACTATTATAGCTATATGAAAACTTTATTGAAATTCCTATTGTCCGTAAAATAAATAGACACTCGACATGTATTAATTCAAAAAGTCATAATTATTGAAAAAACCGCTTAATACCAACCTATTTTGAACGGCCATGAATTTTTTATGAATTCCGGCAATTTCCATGCGTCACACACCATCACACAGAAAACACACACTAAGAACAGTGCTGCTAATTTTGTCATGGTGGGCCTAAACAGATGATAGAAAATTTAAATATTACTTAGATGCAAGTATTGTTAAGGTGAAACACTACCTCAAGTTAGGTAATACGCATTACACTTATTTTAAAAGCTATTTTTTCATTTTTTGACAAAATTATAAAAGAAGAATAAAATGTTTCTGTATAATTATGAAATACAACATCTAAGGATTATAATGATGTCACAATTCTTTAAAAATTCTTATCCATATTCCTTAAAAAAGGAAAACAAATATTACAAATGTTTTAAAATAGCTCAAAAAAATTAAGATCAATATTCGAATATGTTGTTCAACTAATACTCACTGATAATACAGGGTATCAAAAAATAAATATATGAAGGCATATGGTACTGACCAAAATGAGTAAAAAGCTTAATCAATATGATCTTCAATAGTTTCCGAGATAGAGTTCCCGTCAGCTAAGAAAAAGCCATTTACGTCATCAGCGCAGAAACGAATTTTTGTCATTGCCCTTGGTTGTCATAGCAACGGCTTAGCTTGTTCATGGATACCCCAGTGTCGTTCGTGTTATGTTCTGTATCATTTGAAGTATCATATGATTAATCAACATCAGGTGTATTTCTAGGTTTAAATATAAATGTATTAAGAACAAATGTAGAAACTGTACTACGCTTTGCAGATTAATTTCTAACAAACAATTTACCCAGATGTTGTACCCGAAAAAGTTTAAAGTTAATACCAGAAGAGGTCAAAGATGTAATTCAACTGAAATTATTACACCGACTTAGGATTACTTATGTTATTACAGTCTTATCCATTAGGTATAAAAGATTAACTGAATCTAATTGTCGTATGTAGTAGTGTACCGCGCAATGATGTTCCAAAAGTTTTCAAACAGAAAAATTAAAAATTTGAGTAGAGAAGGGATAAGTATTCGGTATAAATAGTACAACAATTTGTTAATTTAGTTATATTTTAATTTACTTCTGCCTTATCGAGTGTTTATGAAATATTTTTATGTCAAGTCGTTTGTGTTTTTGCTTATAAAGTACCCTGAAATAAACGAAAAAAAGGGGTTGAAATAATTTTTTAAACTGCAATTTTCAATGCTATATTTTTTATTTGTTACAATCACCCCAATTCTGTAACATAGTTGCTAACTCTAAGCACCATTGCTGTAGAAAATAGCCAATAGCAATGTTGCTAAGATTTAGCAACTTTCTTACAGAATAGGGGTAATTAAGTTTTTAATTATCAACTTAGTTGAGAGACCGAAATATTGGCTCGCACTAAAATAATATAAAATTCCGTCGTGTGATGGCCTAATGCGCTTCCTAAATGAAAATCAAAGCAGACGCAGTGAATAGGTATTTAAAAATGTCTCTTTAGCAAATTTACATGTCATTTATCAATAATTTGTGATAATCAACTAAAATAAAGAGAAAAAATAACAACTGAAGTGCGCTTTCACTATTTGGCTACGTCATTACTACGTCATTGCTTCGCGCATCTATTGATGACGCAAATGACTTTTTCTTAGCTGACTAGCACTCTATAAGGCAATGAAAAATGAGTTTTTTCAGTGTTTACCTCTGCCATCTCGAAAACTGTAAGAGTTACGACTTTCATTAAATGAGACATTTTGTTTACCTTTCAGAGGTCATTTTAGATGTGTTTTTGTTTTCCAAAAACATCGAACAATTGTACTAAGACAAAAGTTGAGGCGACCTTGACCAATATTTAGTTTCAAAATAACTATTAAAAAGTGAAAAAAAAATGTTTCATATAAAATCTTACTTTTTTTTATAGTCTATTTACTGGCATAGACAAAATTTTGTTCAACCACTCTTAGTCAGTTTTTCTACAATTCTAATACAAAATGGCCTCTCTCAAAAACAGTTGAAGATCGAACCCATGTTGATTAAACTTTTTTTACTCATTTTGGTCAGTACTATATACCCTCATAATTTGTGACACTTATTTTTTAACACCCTGTATAAAAAAAAAATTAAAAATTTTTGGAGTAGTTTCAGAGATGGAGTATGGGTAACGTTTAACGTTAAGTAAATTGTTTTTCGAGATTTTTATCTGAAGTGATTATTAGTAAGTTACATAATGAAATATAAATTTTCAAAATAAATATGTATCGCTATAAAATTATCTATAATTTTAAATTCTTAAATTTTAGCTTTTACAAAATTATAAAAAAATAGAACAAAGTTCATATTTACCCTTGGAAAGTTTGTTTTTTTCCAATAACAGCCACCTGAATTTTTTTTAGAAATCATTCTTATTTTGATATTTATAGTATATCATAATTTTATTCCTTAATACAAAATTAGTTTTTCTATTAAATACAATTGATTTTAAATATCCATGAAATGAATTTTTGAAAACTAATTTAATGTATTAATTACATAATATGATAAGTTTATTATTACTGCCCACATTGTTTATTAAATAATGTTTTGCAAGCGTGATTTATTACAGTAATTGTTTATACATACAAATATTTTACAATTATTGTTATTGTAATTAAATATCGATAAGATTGGGAGGACATTTCAGATATGCTGTCTATTTCTGAATTATTCGTATAGACTTCTAGCTAATAACTAATTACAATAATTTTATTTCCAATCAGTTAATATCAAATTCACTACAATGTATTAAATAATATTGCCAGATATGCTCACTGTCCATCCCATGGCGTACGAACATAATTTTTTTGCTTCATAATAAACATATTTAAATTGGAAATCAGTAGAGAACATATTCTAATTTCCAAGTTAAATAATTGCAGCAATAGGAAAATAGAAAAGATTACCAATTGAATTCATGTTTTGGAAGATATAAAACAAATGATATCGAAAGTAGATCAGAGAAATTGATTTCATTGATGCTGAGTACTTACTTTAGTTTGTGACCGGTAGTTCCGAACCAAATATTTTCACTGGGGTCATATCATTGTAACAAATTAAAAATTGGCCATCTTAATTAAAACTAAACTGTATGAAAGGGATTGTGGTAGTTTAAAAAAGTTACTAGTACTCAAAATATTTGAGCCTTTAATGATTTTAACTTCTGCATCACTCTATTCCAAATGCTTACTACAGCTTTCAAATCTTCTGCTATCATCTTTTTGAAATTTAGTATCCATTTTTTCAGTTACATAATGCAAAAAATAACGACACAACAAAAATAAACTGTAAACTAAATAATAGGAATGACGATGGGTACCCGGGTACTCGGAACCTACCCGATAATAATGTACCCAGGTATAAAATTTCTTACCCGATTACCCGAAATATACCTGCTGCCTGTTAATTATCCGATAAACTTGAATTACCCGAACAGTTTTCAGCTACCGGAAACATTGTATCTAAAAGAAGAGTTTTTTTATTACCATGCCATAATTAATACAAATTATGTTAAGTTTTTTTTTATAGGGGATACAGTAGATATATTATTTATTTGTATTACTTTTTATTTAATAAATAAATGTAAACAATAATAATGAATTTTATTAAAAAATAAACTGCTAATATAAGGGTAACTGGTAACTAACAAAGAATTATGTGTATGGGCTTAAAGGATAACGTGTAATTAACAGGTATCGGGTAATTAACGGGTAAAGGGTACTATCCGGGTAGTTGTTTCGGGTACCCGGGTACCAAAATTATCGGAATTCGTCATTCCTACTAAATAACATTTGCTTGAATTTATGATGCCACACGAGATATATGCCACACGAGATATAAGCCACATTCGTTTGAATGAAAGTGAAATATATGTTGAATGACATATAGTATTCTTCATATAAGATTGTCATTGTGCAATAAAATATGTATGATTTTTGACAACCTAAGTAAATGAAGAAGTTTCTTTTATCGTAGAATCTGTGCATAAGGCGACGAATGTCGCAACTCTGTTCAGAAAATAATTTGGTATGTCAACATAGTTCGTATACATTGGCGTATACGTTTTAACATTTTGTATGTCGTGTTGATTTACATGATTTGTGAATAATGTCATAAAAAAACTGTGGAAAAGGGCTAAAATAATGGTCTTGTTTGTTTGTGTGTTTTTTGATACTTAAAAAGATAGGGTGGTAGCATGAATTGTGATTAGGAGAATACTAAGGTCGCGTACACCTTGGTGAGCGGTAAGCGGTGAGCTGTATGCGGTGAGCGGTGAGCGGTGAGAAAAATATTTTTAACAATAGCTTTTACACAATAGTGTGCACACTAACGTGAGCGGTGAGCGGTAGGCGCGCGCGGCATCGCTCATCTTTAGGTTGACTTGAAATGCAATCGGTACCGCTCAGTCTTAAATGGTAAATAAAAGAATTAAGTTGTCGAAAATGTGTTTTGGCGAAAAAGATATTAGAGAAGTATTAATATCAGAGGTACAGACAAGATCTACATTATGGAATGATCAAGATCCTAAATATAAAAAGACAGATGTTACATCCAAACTGTGGCTAGAAGTGGGAAAGTGGGACTGTCATCCGTAGAAATTCATAGAATTCCTTGTCTTTTCTTTTTTTCTTTTTGAACCATAATCTTGTTTATCTAGGATTTTCCAATAGTAAAATCATTTTTCTACAGTCACTATAGAAAGTAGCCATTTGCGCTCTCTTTTGTCTACGCAAAATGTCACTTTGCCGCTCATGCGCGACAAAGTAGAAAAAACGCTCGCTGTCCGAATTTCTAAGTATACAATGTTGAGAAATGTCACTTGTCTACATTCTTAATGAAAATGTTTAGTTAGGAACTAATGGCACTGTAATTACACATTTATCACGTTCACAAATCAATTTGACATATGTTCTGTCGGTATTAACATAACCTAACAAAATGCCACACTGCTGTGAAAATTAAATAGGGCATTCATTTACAAAAACAAAAGTATAAAATGCTTAGATTAGATTGAATAAAAACTCAAGAAGAATGGAAAATAACGATAAAATAAAATTAAATATAAAATAAATTGTGTGAACAGTTATGTTTAGTAATAGGAATGATTGTACACAGATGGCGGTAGGATAGTTGCGAGTCGTACTGACATCTGATCTCTAGTTAACTATTTATTTGGATTACAATAAAGTTATTAGTTATTTCGTTACTTAAATAATTGCGAGAAGTCAGTCAATGCACATACATGTCTATATAATCACAAATTCCTTGAAATATTTGTTAATTTTTTCAGTGTGACAGGCGTGACAACTAACCACACATTTTGCTACAAAAACTCATCAAATCATCACAAATCCTTCCTTCCACGCTCTAATTTTTTTTTTATGGAATAGATGGCTAATGTAACGATATAATCATTTAAAAGCCTTTTTAAGTTTAAACCGTATCTTTTGTATTAGCCAATCGTTATTTATTGAGCAGTACTGTAAGTATAAAGTGTACATTTTATTATTTTTTATGGTGGAGGACCCCATTGTGGCGACTGTAGAAAAAATCTTGTATGTGTTTCGAGCGCAAATGGACATTGTCGATTTCGAGAGAATGCCGCGCGACGAAGGACAATGTCGCATTTTGCGCTCTTAATACACAAATAGCTATTTTCTCGATATCAACATCGTTGTAGTTGGACGAAACTTACACTTCAACGCTTTACCAATATACACACAACACCGCTCATCTCTCATCGCTCGCCGCTCATCGCTCAACGCTCACGGCTTACCGCTCGCCAATGTGTACGCGGCCTAAGGAGGAGATGACTAGCAGTGTTTAGCGTTGTCAGCCGTTTATAGATTATTTTATAGAAAAATACTTCAAATAAAAGTTGTGTACAATTAATTTTTCTATAACTGCTATTTGAAGTATTTTTCTCTAAAATAATCCATAAACGATTGGCAGCTACCAGCCACAGTTTCTTAATAGATGTCAGCAGCGTAGATTACAGAGCGATTTGAACACTCTATAAACGAAACAGACTTAATATCTTTAACTGTGTCAAAATGGTGATAAAGAAAATGAGAAGTGAAATAGGCTAATTAAATTAATATTTAAAATATAGGGACATATTTATTTTAAGTTCTAACTTTCTGCTTTATTTTTGTACGATACTTTTCATAAATTGACAAGATACACTATTTAGGTAAATTTCTTTGATAAAAGAATTTCTTTTCTTTTCAATATTGAGGATTGTCGAACCACTGGTATATTTTTTCACCATTCTTATCAAACTGGTAATCCACACAACGATTTGTCCTGTAAAATAGTAACAATAAATAATACAAAATGCTTATTAAGTTATATGATTGAAGCAATAGAAAATTCTATACTTACAGTCCCTGATGTTTTATGCATTTCAAAATAGGATACTCTTTTTTAAAACACTGTGGTCCTAGAATAGTAAAATATGTCGTTCCTATTTGGGTAGCTATTTCTAATGGATCGTGTGCTGCTTTTAAACAGTCATAGAACTTCTTATCACACGCACAGTTTGATCTGAGAAACATTAATACAATATAATTTATGGCTCTATTCTCAACAGTCTGTAAGTCTTGCAGATCTGTAAATCTGTAACTGTAAAATCGCAAAGAGAGCTACCCTTCTTATCTATAATTTTATATTAAACAACAAAAATAGATTCGGTTTTGTCAGTTTTTTGTTATTACATATTTACAGATCTGTGAAACATACAGGTTTGTTTAGAATTGCGCTATTAGAACTGGTACAAATGTTGTAAAATTCCAAACATGGAACTACTTGTATTTATTTATTCTTATTAGAAAAATTATAAACGAGAACCAGAATGGAAGTACCCCTAATAGCATTTCGTATGACCAAAAGAAACTTAACGTTTGAGCAAAGTCATGAAAATCTAGTGGCGGTTTTTGTTCATACGTCCCCGTCATTATCAACCGTTAGTTATTGGTATCGTGAATTTAAAAGCAGACGATGCTCGTTCGATAGTAGATGATCCTAGAACAGGACTACCTGCAGAAACTGTGTGTTGCATAGAAAATTTAAAGGCTGTTGAAAAGTTAATATAGGAAAACTGAAATATATCGGAGGATTCAGCAGAAACTGCACATTGGATCCTCCGCGGTAGATAATATTTCGCATCAACATTTTGGTGGTAAGAAGCTGACAAGCCGGTTGATACCACATCTGGCTAACTCAAAAACAAAAGCAGGCATTTGCGGATTGGTGCAGATTTATTATAGAGAAGTTTGACGGAGGGACCTCGAAACACCTGTCGTATATCATTACGGGTGGCGAATATCGGATGTACAACCCAAACCCAAACAACAATCAAGAGTTTGGATCTTTCAGAAAGAAAAGTTGCTAAGTTTACAACGCCGATGGGTGTACTAATCTGCTTTATCACAGATATCGTTAATGATGATGACATGTACCGTATAAGCACTTCCTAGGCGTCACCTCACGGGCACTCATTGCTGGCGTAGGAGTGCATCACAAGGGTCGCTTTTGTACCATTTACAACCGAATTCATCATCCCTAAATCAAATTTGATTCTCTGATCAACAAAATTTGACACTGTTGCTTTGTTAAAACTATTGATCTCCAAGGTAAACCAGAACTTGATTTACAGATCAGTGTTGATCAGAGAATCAAGACTTGATTCACGGTTGGTGAATTTGGTGGTTAAAATTATAAATATTTGGCGTCGGTTGGGATCGAACCGGGTTCCCCAGATTCGCGACCAGACACTCAGGCACGCGGTCACGAGACCCCATTTTATTTATATCATCATCATCACGGCATATTACCCATTTCTGGGTGTGCCAGTATCTACAACACATGTAGACATCGGTAATGATGACGATATATTTTACCGTGTGGGCGCTTACCAGGCGTCACCTCACGGGCACTCATAGCTGGTGTGGAGAGCGCACCACAGGGGTCACTTTTGTGCCATTTTATTTAAGTTATGAAATATGGTTCCAAAGAATGAAGAAGTGCATTTTGGTTAGGGAAGAATACTGTTACAAAAAAAAATTATAGTTTTTTTTTTTACTAAAAATTTTCAGATCAGGCGTCGTACATATAGTAGAATGATTCGATTTAAATGAAAATAAAAGTTACCTAGTAAACAAACCGGTGTTATTGAGATTATGTTTAGATCCATCCTTTTCAATACTATCGGGACAATTATCGTGTTCGCGACAACATTTATCTGTGTTACTGAAATATCCTAAATCCTCTTCCGTTCGTGCTCTGTTGCCTGCTCCACACCATCGTGTACCTAATAAATGGAAAATAATTTAAATCAAAATATACTACACATCATGAAAATATAAAATATAAAATTTGTTATACTACCGACCTCGTGAACTTCAAAAGCTTTACCTGGATATATAGCCTGAATCTTCTTTTTAAAGTCCTGGACCACTCCACCAAATAAAGTTTTATCTGTATCCAACCCTTTCGTCATACCGCCAACTATTCCTCCAACATTGCTTTCCAAGCCTTTAATTATATCTCTTCCAATTCCGGCAAGATTGCCGTGTTCTTCGGTACTTCCTATGTTATGGTTAAAAGATTAAAAATAAGTATTGGTAAATCAATTTCATTAAGGGCCGGTATTATAAACGTCCAGTTAAATTTAGTTCCAAAGTAAATTTAATAAAACGAACAAATTCGAATCAATTCCTATGTTCTTATGGCAGTTAAAACATTGCTGTCAAAAATTCACTTTGCATTTGTTCATTATATTAAATTTACTATAGAATTAAATTTAATTGGACGTTTATAATACCGGCCCTATAAGTTTAAAGCTTAAAGAAGACTGTGTTTATAATAAATTAATTCCATATAAAATACCATGTTTTGTGATATACCTTTACAGTCCATGACACGAAAGAAAAACGGTCTGAGAAATGTTAAATGCTATCAAAATTTCTGTATAGCGGCACCACGATTAGAAATATGTTATATAACTTGTTATACGCAATATATGAACCGCTTTGTCGATCAGAATTAACTACAATATACCAGTGGCCTAAAACTTATTTCGAAACTACAGTTGGACGACTGTTCCCAACATCTCTTGTAAACGCTGGTGATTGGTGGAAGACAGTACGTGGAATGATTTCCCTCACCGCACCAGCTTTCTTTGGTGTCACGGACTGTAATTTATATTAAAAAAAAAAACAACTATTTATCATTTTTATTCTATTTCTCATGACATCCTGTAAATAGCTAACAATTAAGACTTTTAATTTGCCTGTCTCTCGTGAACGAAACGCATGTACACAATAGGTATTTACAAAAATTCTACCGGTGAACTGTTACCGGTATACACCGGTAAACAACTGTTCGATACTATAAGAACGCAAGAGATAAACAGGGTAGATTTATAACCTATGAAAAGCAGTTTGCAAGCAAGCAATTTGACGTAGGTAAACGTTATCTCGTCTCGTCTTCTGTATTAACATAATTAACTTTGAAATCTGCTTCTGATTCCACTTCGCTTGGCATCTCTACCTTTTTTTGAGGTTAGATTCTTCATTTACCGCATTTCCCGACTGAATTACTCAATCCACAAATCATGGATCCGGTAGATGGATCTGGTAGATATGGTACAATTTTCGAACACGGTAACTATTAATCACTTGTGTTTTCGAACGCAGTCGGTAGGTGCGGTTACCGGTAGAATTTTCGTAAATGCCTAATAATTTCGAACTTAAATCTAGTGGTGGAATCCGGATCCAGATAGTTTCGGTTTCGAATCCAAAAATATCCGGATATCCGGATAATTGATTGTAGAACTATCCGGATCTGAGTATCGGATTTTGGATCCGGATCTAAGTATCGGATTTTGGATCCGGATCTGAGAATCGGATTTTGGATCCAAATCTGAGTATTAGACTTTGGATCCGGATCCGAATATGAGTATGAGTATCGGATTTTAGATATGGAATTTCAGAATCCACATCGGTTCTCGGATTCGAATATTCTCAGTATTGAACCCGATGATAATATTTGTATAAGTATTATCATGGAGCTTCAAAACCTAATAAATCTGATTATGAAATAATCCACAATAAATTTTTGTTTGATATAGTTAATAGAATTGGATCTAGAATTAAAATTCGGATCCGGATCCGTAAACAAAACATCGAATCCGGATCCAGATCCAAGTCCAGATCCGAATCCAAAAGGGATCCGGACTCAAATCTGGATCCGGATCTTAATCCCGGTCCGAATCCAAATCCGAATTAAATTTATGGATATCCGCTTCAATATCCGAACATCGGATATCCGAGGAACCGGATATTTTGAGATCCGGGTACTCGGATCCAAGTTTTGCCGGATCCTCACAGCACTACTTAAATCCAGTTTTTAATTCTAAACGTTTTTTTGTATTTATCTTTTATTCTAAAATTAATTTGGCAAAACTTACAGCTAAATATATAAAAATTGTGCTTTTGTAATTCTCATTTTCCGTAAAATCAGTAGACGCTTTATTAGGGCTAATACAATATTTTTAGTTTTCATTCTGTAATATTTTATTAGCTCCAACGTTTCGGCACCATTAACTGATGCCTTTTTCACGACAAATGACAAATTACAACGAGAGAAAAGCTCGTTGTAATTTATTTGTCATTTTCCCTGAAGAAGGCATCAGTTAATGGTGCCGAAACGTTGGAACTAATGAAATATTACAGAACGAATACTAAAAAGGTTGTATTATTCCTTGTGTATTATGTGTTCTGAAAGATTTTTTAATAATTCAAAAATTCATAATTATCGAAAAATCCTCCATATACCCACCTTTGTGCCCGTTGAACGGCAATGGAATCTTGGGCAAACCAGGCAATGAAATATTTGGTAAATTCGAAAAAATCCCTGCATCACACCGCATCACAGACAAAACACATACTAACACAAATGCTGTTAATGTTGCCATGGTAGACCTAAACAGATGATGGGAAACTTAATTATTATTCAGGTGCAAGTATTGTTAAGCAAATTGTTTTTCAAGATTTTTCTCTGAATTGATTATTATTGAGGCATTAGAATATAAATTTCCAAAGCGCAGTTCGATTTTTTTCATTTGTTTATATTCTATGAAATAATCATTGCCATAAAATTCCAGAGGTGGCACAAATGTTATGCCTAAAGTAGAACTAGTTTTCCATTATTTTTACAGTGTCGAAGTATCATAAATAGACACACATTAAAAAAATTGATAACAGTGTCAATAAAAAATTTGTTTCTTGCACGACACATTTTATTAAATTATTTTAAAACTCAAAAATGGCACTTTGATTTTAACTACTTTAATTATCTAATGCCCAATGTGTACCTACACTTAAATTTTAATTTGGTTTTATTGTAGCCAAATATGTATAATGATTTTAACTGTAAAGTAAAATTAAATGACCTATTCGAATAAGACCAAATTCAAATTTTATTTTTCTCTAAAATAATTTAATATCATTATTTACTATTGTAAATTTTAATTATCACAACAATAAACATAATTTTGACTATACTCGCCGGCAAATGATTATGGACTGATGTTCAACTTTTATCCCTTTCCGCACCCTGTCCCTTGCCCAGCGGTGTTGCCGCTTGTAACTTGACATAACCAGGAATGTCATATAATGCATTTAAAACTAATTAAAAATTTTAATACATCGTAAATGAAGAAAATATTATAACAAATAAGTAAGGTAAGACAGTAATATGTAATATAAAATATAAAAATTAGCTCTGTGGAAAATTTATATTTATATTTTAATCAAAGTTTCCACACATCAAGCTAAGGTCGCGTTTGCGTTAAAATACGATAACCGGTGAAATCTAAATAAAAGGTATTATTAGGTGAACAGTAAATCTGCCAACACAACATACTTCTGTAGTCAAATCCAAAGTTTTCTTATTATTTAAAAAAATATAAATTTTTTCATGATGTAACGCCAATTTTTTGAAAAAAATGTGTACATTGGCAATAATTGTTTTTGCCTGCCCATTTAAATCATATTTTCCTAAACGTTTTTAAGGACCAGGACTATTTAATTCATGAGTTTCACTCATTTTCTGTTCAAAAGTCTAAATATATTGCAATTTATAGGATTGGGCATAAAAAGCGCACCTAAGTACTAACAAAAATGTCAGAATATAAAATGACATTGACAGATTACAGATATTTGTACAGGTAGACACTTAAAAAATTTGGCATCATTGCAGAAATCTCCAGTCCATAATTATTTGACGGCAAGTATAGTGTCTAGCCGGTGTGGTAGCTTTGATCACAAAAACGAAAATAATTTGTCGTCAACCAAACACAACAGCAATAACCTCGCCTAGCGCACAAAAATCAGTCTTGGAAAATTTGGGGTGAGCTTTGTGCGTTAGGTGAGGTTATTGTTATTATGTTTTATTGAATTGTAATAGTTATTTTTCTGCGTTAGATCATGGCCAACTTCATTAATTTGCGCACGCTTATTATGGCCATTTCAAATCGTTGGTTTCCCATATAAAATGTTGCGAATTTTTTACAGTTTTGGTACGAATAGTAGCGACATCTAGTTATTTTTATTTCAATTAGAAGGATAATGTTGTATCCATGACTCTCCGTGATCCTCTGTCAATGAAGTTAAGATATGCAAATGTGCTAACAGTATGTTAAAAGTAAATACAAATTGTTTGAAAATTAATATTATAATTTTTTTATTTGTGACAGATTATTTCTCTAAATAGTACAATTGAATTGCTGCTCGAGCTAAATTTTAATCGTTACATGAGGTTATTGTAGTTATAGACACTTAAATCGAAGATGTTCGTGATCAAAGGTAGTACATCGGTTAGACGCTAATTAGTTTTGTATTCTACTTCAAATTTTGTAAAATCACAAGTTTTTAAAAAGATATTTTAAAGTTTAATATTCACCTTATTAATCTGGATTTACCAAATGACAACTAACTGCCGTTTTAATAAAAAAATATTTATGTTTCTATATATATAGCTTGTTTTTCTATTATATAGAAATGAATTTAAATAACCATGGAATCAATTTCTGAAAACTTCGTGACGAGATTATTTTTCATTTATTATTTCTGCACATAATAGTTATTAAATGCGCAAATATCTTTTTTCATTATTTACAAGCTATTAACTTTGTTATACAATACAATATTCTTTTCTGCACAAATACATGTTTTATTAAAACAAAAACTAAATGTAAATTTCGACTGCCATGGAGTCATCATCAATAGTACAATAACAAAATTTTGTTATAGTTTTGTTTTAATAAAACATTTCTTTGTGAAGAAAAAACATTGTGTTGTGTATAATAAATTTATCTTCACGTAGCTCTAAACTCTATTGAATTAATAACTTTATTATAAACTTTTGAAAATTATAGTTTCAATAACAAAATTTCAACTCTGATATTTTTGTAAGTCAAAATTCTGTTCAGAAATAATTTTCATTTTTCCCATATCTGTCTTTATTTAGTCTAGTTGTCACTAGTGTGGACATTTTAATGTTGACAATTACGTATATAAGTTATTGCAAGCCTACGTGAAGGGTTGATAGTTGGATATGGATGCCACCCTTACACTGCGTTCCATTCTTAGATGATAACCTTTGAGGTTTTGGCTAGTTGGTGATGGGAGTGTCATGTCAAAGACATTAGAGTTTTAGTTTTGGCTCGCGCATTATTTTAGCCTAAGAATGTATCGGCATCTTTAAGATTTAATTATATTTAGTGTAGTCGTGAATAATGAGTTCTAAATAAATATGCAAATAAAAAAAAGTAGTAAAAAAAGTTTTTAAGTGTGTCCGTGTCCATAACAGTGTTCATCAATCATCCCTTTAAGTATTAGTGTATGTGCCACTAGATGCGCTATGTGCAAATTGCACTTTGATTTGATACAACCTAGTCTATAATTTAGCATAAACAATTTTTTTCCAAGACCTACCAATTTTCCAGAAAAATATTTAACTTTGATTTTTTAAATGGAATACCCTGTATATTTTTACGAAATAAAATTCTAAATAAATTTCTCTTTACAATGATATATAACAAGTTAGGGTTTACCTTTAAATTATGTCTAATAAAGCAAATAGAAATACGATAAAAGTAGGCTGTGATATTCTATTGTTTATGCCAGTAACATCTGTCACAGATTTATTAATACTGATTATAATAGTGAAAAAGGTGTTAAAATTCTTATTTAACTAAGAAAAATGAACGTCGGTTACAGTAATAGCGAAAAAGTTGATATGCTTTGCTATTTCCACAGATCAAATAATAATAAACGTCGGGCTGCTATCATGTATCAAAATTTATAATAATATTATGTTGTATTAAATTTTGCTACTTAATATTTAAATAACAGTATTAATAATTTTGTAAATCATCAATGCTAGTAATTCTATTACTTGCTTTATTAGACATAATTTTATTCAAAGGAAAACCCCTACGTAGCCAATGTTCATGTGTGACAGAAGTTACAGGTATAAACAATAGAATATCATAGCCTACTTCTATCATATTTCTATTTGCTTTATAGAACAAAATTTAAAGGTAAATCCTTACTTGTTACACATCATTGTAAAGAGAAATTTTTTAAGAATCTCATTCTGTCAAAATATACAGGTGTTCCATTTAAAAAATTAAAGTTAAATATTTTTCCAAAAAAAATGGTAGGCCTTGGACAAAAATTGTTTATGCTAAATTATAGATCAGGTTATATTAAGCAACTTTTGTATTTAACTTTTTTTTGTATCTTTAATATTTCAGAAGATATAAGCTGGACAATGAAAAATCAACCACCCTGTATAAGACTTACCTACATCAATTATTTGCAGCGTGCATAATAAGAAAGTTTTTTATATAAGGAACTCGAATTTGTTCCATCCTGTATATATACAGTGTGTTCAAAAAAATTCCTAACTCGGAGTAGGCTATAAACAAAGAAAAGTATGTCAATTTGGAAGTATTTAATTAAGTGTCAATTTGACACGATATTGTCAAAAATATTTTCTAAAGAAATCAAAGCTTTTCTTCTTTAATCCTCATCTTAGAAATTGAAATAAATTAGAAAACGGTGAATAGCAATATTCTGTATCCTTCTTTATTATCTTCTCTCGTTAAAATTACATTTCACGATCAATTTTAACAACTTGACTTTTGAATTGAATAATGATCAGACATACGTTTCTGTGTTGATAGCCTACTTCGAATTATGTTTTTTTCTGGACACACTGTAGTACAATAGTCGAGAACGTAATTAGCATGCAGCAATAATAATAGAGAAGGTTCCAGAAATCCGGAGGCCAGTATATGAATTAGCTATAAAACAAACACATTAGGAAGTACCTTATTCATTTGGAAATGATGATAGTTACTTGGTGCGAACATTAACCGCTATAATAATTGTTTTTATGGTTATTTTTGTAATTATATATTGTATTTATTAAGTATTTTAATGATATAGTAGTGTATTATTAGTTATTTGACTATCAAATGTGTTAATGAGGGTGATTAATGATTGAAACATTTTAACTAGTAAGCATAGCAAGCGACTTAATTGTGGAGACCATTAATGGGGTATTCTGACATTTTTTAAAAATATTTTTTTACATTAGTACAGACCAGTAGGACTCTGAATATCTAACTTTGAGTAAGAAAATGTATGCATCACATGAGATGAATTTTAAAAAATTTCATCGCAATTCAAATTTTCTTATCATGGCGCGCTTATGACGTCAACTCGATGGCGACATCTGCAACGAACTTCAGCGCCTAAATCCACATGTTCATGATAGCCATTTGCTTGTTTACATATGATTTTAGTAGCAGCGTGTATTTCGGTGTTTGTTTATGGTAAAAATAGCAGTAATAATTATAAAGTAGACGAAATGTCAAACAAGAAATTTACCCGCGCGTGTTAACTACTGGCACCATCTGTGTTTTAAACTAAAATATTTACTTTGAAATGAGCAACAGATTATCAACTTGACGTCACAAATTTCAAGGACGTTTCTAGAGCTGTAAAAATTCCAATTTTGTAACATTAAATTATAAATTAAAACTTTTTATTAAACATGTTTTATTATATTTTTCTACTATATGAAGATGGAAACTATAGAATAAGTTATTATTTTGCATTAATTCCATATCACCGGAATACCCCATTGTCTAAAAACACACGTGTTAGTTACAATATTTTTCTGTTGACTGTATTTACTGAATTGGAAAATGTAATTTTATTCCCTAAATAAAATTAGGTTAGTAACGCTTGACACAAAATCGTTTATTAATAAAACGTCATACATTAATAGGTGTCATTAATGAATGATTTTCTATACATTAACATAACCTATTAATAAACGGTCAACGGAAAAATAAATTAAGTGAATAAACACAACAATTTTAAGCCCCCAATAAATAAATAAAAACGTTATAGTATATATTTATTTCAGTGGCGGCTCGTCCAGGGTGGCAGAGGGGGCAGTGCCCCCTCAGATTATTTTACGTCAGTATATTATAGATTAATTATTATAAAAGTATCAATTTGATCCTAGAGTTAGCATTAAACAATGTACTGTTTAAATTGAAATTAGCGCTGTGCCGCTCAGAAGCGCAATATGCATCGAATTCTGTTTGAGGGGGCATGCCCCCTTCAGAGAAGAATTATGGCATTATACTCCGCGATACGTTCCAAACTTGTACACCAACTAGTGCAGCGCTCACCAGTGATGCACAAGTGAGACGTACGTCGGGTTACGCAGCACACAGAGGCGGCAAGCCCCCCCCTGCCCATCTATAATACTGATTTCTTTACTTATGTACTACAGCAAATTACTCGTGCTAATGGGTACACAATATTTTCAGTATTCTTTTTATTTTTATGAAAATATGAAATCTATTTACCGGTTTGTTCGCATTAAACATTGGATTTATTATTTAAATAATAAATATGGATATATTATATTTATAATAAATTCTATGATATTAATGATTAATATGGAGTTCTACAGAATTAAATTGTATAAAACAAAATAATAATTTAAAGTAAAAATTCTGTAAAACTGATATAACAACATACATAAAGTATTTTCAAAAAAATTTATTAACGAATTTTAATAAATAAATATGCATGTATTTAAAAAAACATCGAAGTTTTTTTTAACAAAATTGATATTTTAATTTCCAAATGAATGTTTTGCTTATTTTTCAAGCTTGTAAATTAATTCATAAAAATAATCCCAATATCTGAGTGAGAGAGCCGCAGAGGTGGCTAGCCCACCTTGTGACTCGGAAAGAATCGTTCGTACTCGGAGCACTTCGTACCTCGCGTTTCGCGTAGCAAGAGCAAGTCTCCCAAAGCACCTCAGTCACAGACAAACATACACAGATGCACAGCCTTATGGGCAAACGTGTGTTCAATTTTTTTGTGTAGTTGTTGCAACTATGGTAGATGTCGGCAGTGTAGAGTGCTGATCACATTGGACCAAACAATTATTGCGTATTGACAGTATTTAGCTGGCTCACTCAAATTGTACACTTTTACTTTCACTTGCCTGGGGCGGGACATCATGGGGTGTTGTTCGTACGTAAACCATGAACTCTGAGACTCTGACCATCACCATCACGCAAACAAATTTCTGTCCGGATATATCAAGAAATAACTTAAGTTTTTTTTTTTTTTTTCTTATTAATTATAAGCGTTTACATTGTAATGTCAGGAACTATTAAAAATATTGAGTGGTAGTATGAACAAGTGACTAAGGGTAATTAGCTAGGAGATGACTAGCAGTGTTTTAGCGCTGTCAATCGTTAATGGATTATTATGTGCAATTAATTTTTCTGTAACTGCTATTTGAAGTATTTTTCTCTAAAATAATCTATAAACGATTGACAGCGCTAACACACTTCCAGTCATTTCCTAGTTAATCACCCTTAATCACTTGTTCATACTATCACCCAATATATTCAAATTTTACGCTCTTAGAACATTAAGTATGTAGTATCTCTCCGTTTTATACAATTTGCAAAATGTTTATAATAGCAATTAAGTAAAATAATATTATTGGTAAAATTAAAAATTCGTTTGTAAATTTCATCCCGTTATATACGAAAGAACGCTGCATCGGTTGCTCTGCGCGCATACTTATGTACGGAATGATAATATTTGAATGAGGGGAGATATAATATTTAAAAAATCTGATTTGGCCAACACAATACCTCCCGCCATTTAATTTTTATTAATATAAATATATGAGTAAATATTTTTATCTGTAAAAATGTAAAATACCTAAATATTAAAAATTACAACAAAACATTGTTAAACATCACTTAATTTTGTAGATTTTATTTGATTATTGACAACTGACAGGTGATATTTGTTTCTTTCCTTTTTGTGAACTAGGTTTGTATTATGACCAATAAAAGAGCAGAATTTATATCCCTATCTAAGCCAACGCTGTTTTCTTACGAGAAACGAAGTATAATTTGAAATTAGTTCTTTGGCAGTGACATTTATCTATCAGTTGCATACATTTGAGATATGAACTGAGTAACCAAGGAGTTGTGATTGGTTAAAGTTTAAACGTAATCTCCGTGATTTAAATTATAGATAATTTTATAAATTTATCCATAAAATAAATAGAAAAAGTATTAATGTAAGCCTGTAGAAACTTTAATAATCTTTAATTTTTATAACAACATAAATCTCTAAAAAATAACATTTAAATGTATTTTTCGGAAAAAACTATTTTGAGCTTCAAATAAAATACCATTTCCGGTTGTCTGATTTATACCACAATCTATACCTCCTTTACCAAGGGTAGCGGGAGGAAAAAATGCATTTTGTTTTATTCAAAATATATAGAACTATATTTGTTTGAAATTTTGTACTATGCATTTATACAAAACAAATGCCGAACGGTATTATAGCCAGATTACATATTTGTTTTATTAGCTGTTTACCGTCATTTGTGGCTTTATTTATTTCTAAAGTTTCCATAATGTTAATTTTTAATCCTATCATTACGGTAGCCAACATACTTAGGCATTCTATTGTAATTATTGTTTTTGTGTAATATATTCTTAAAGTAAATGGTTCTTATATCTTATATCCGTTGCGTAAAATGGAATAGTATCTGCATAAGCTGGTTTACAATAGATATCAAAGTTTAAACCTGCCGTCCTCAGTGTAATTCCTAATTCTAAAATCTAAAATAATTAAATTCTTATCCATTACTTGAAACTGAATTTTAGTCTTAATATTTTTCTCATTTCTTGTTAATGTACACAAATAATAATTATATCAAACATCCTTTAGAAAAACTTATAGATATGTTATCGGCTTTAAAGTCGTATTTATCAAACGAGAACTAGCCTTTGTGACGTGTGTGCCCTAACAGAAAATATTTATGTTCGATCGTTTAGCTGTAGCACAGGCCGTAGGAAGCGTATAAAATAACAAGGTGTCAAGATACATGATAACTTTTTCAAAATTTTGCGAAATCTGTGACTGATATGAAAAAAAAAAAAACATAAAATTCTCTATCAAAATGTATTAACAGAAAATATTTTGTTCGGTCGTTTAGCCATAGGAGGCGTAGGTATAAAATAACATAATGTAAATAAGGAGGTGTGTAAAATTATTACATTGTATTGAATAATTCCGTACACATATGAACAAAACAGTACAATTTGGGTGTTCAAAAATTAGTTTTACAATTTTTTAGGATTGGCAGAGGAGGACAAGATGTATTTTATATGAACAAATTATACATATATATATTTAGTTACCATTAAAAAAAAAAAAAAATGTGTACGGTTCGTATAATGCATCTTTCCAACAGTTAAAAGTAGCTGCACAGGCATTAGGCATTTGTAGTGTTTGTCTCTGCTTGGGTTTAACCTTATTGCCGCCACCTCCATAAAGAGGAAGTAATTATTGACAGTGCAGTGATTCCACTAGTCCCACTGCTTTCCTCAAAACTACTGTCCCCAGCCCTTCAGCGCAGGGTGCACCATCTCGTGTATTTAAAAGTAGTTACTTACACTGAGCACGGACTTTAGCATTGGGCTGTGCATCTGTGTATGTTTGTCTGTGCCTCAGTCTGTGCCCCAGTCTCAGGGTATATAACTTGCGTTACTCAAAGCTTGAATGTGTAGTACTGTAATATTCCAATTTTAATACTTATTCTTATCTTGTTACTTCTACTTCCTTCTTTTGTAATATATTTTTGTATCATTATCTCTTGTTCTTGGAGGTCTTCTTCTAGTTTTTTCTATTGTATTTATATTCTTCTTTCTTCGGGTTCGATCCCGACAGACGCCAAATATTTCCAATTTTAAATGGCACAAAAGTGACCCCTGTGGTGCACTCTCCACACCAGCTATGAGTGCCCGTGAGGTGACGCCAAGTAAGCGCCCACACGGTAAAATATATCGTCATCATTACCGATGTCTACATGTGTTGTAGATACTGGCACACCCAGAAATGGGTAATATGCCGTGATGATATATTTATTTATTTAATTAATATTAAAATTGTTAGTAAGCAAATCAGATTTCTAAATAAAGTTCCATGACCACAGATTAATTTGCCCCCCCGGTCAAAAATACCACGAGCCGCCACTGATTTATTTATATATAGTATATAATACATATGTAGCTTCAGAAATATTTTCATGAAAATGGCACTGTTTATTTCCTGCATTAATTCACAAAACATAAGTAATATCCAGTCAAGTAAATATGGGTAATGAAAACGATTTCCTATTTTCAGTATACAGGGTTGTCGAACCATTGGTATATTTTTTCAGTACTGTTGTCCAATTCGTATTCTATACAACGCTTTGACCTGTAAAATGAATTACAATAAAACAAAATAGTTTCTTATTATGTTTATATCTACAGGGTGTTCATTTTTAAGAGGCCACCATTGCTATCTCGAGATCTATAAGAGCTACAGAGACGATTAAATGGGCAAACAATTTCTATTTCACAAGACAAATTAAAAAAAAAAAAGAAAATATTTTTTTCGGCAAATGGTTCTCAAAATAAGAGACCGAACTTTTTTTATTTTAAATGAGAACATATATTTTTTTATATATATAATTTTATCCTAATTTGATTAAAATATGGCTATAATAAGAGTGTCATGAATGGAAAAAAAGAATACCTGTTAATTTTTTTTTACATATAGAATTAGAGTGGCCTGTCAGAAAGAAGAGAATACTTTGTTCCATTAATTGATCATAAATGGCAACACGAACAAAATATTCACGTATTTCTTTTATGGAACTCTAATTCCATGTGAAAAAAAATTAACACGTATACATTATTTCCATTCATGGCAATCTTATTATATCCATATTTAATCAAATTTTTATAAAACTTTATATGCATTTTCCGCAAAAAAAATCGTCATGTAAGGGTATAATAGTTATTTATGTATTAAGAGCGTAAGGAGGCTTTTATGGCCTGCGGTGGGATTTTGAGCCCGAGGCGTAAGCCGAGGGTTAAAAATTAAAAACACGTCAAATGCCATAAAAGCAAGTTACGCTCGTGGTACATGCAAAACTTTATGCACGGACGTAAATTTTCAAATTATGAGAGTTAGAAAAATTGTATCGAAAAGAATTTGTCCTCGTACATCCAGTATCTATGTTGCTATGAAAGCGGAGAACAACTGTTTATTGTTAGTTTATTAGTTATGTCATTTGAGTTTTATTTTGTGCATTTCCTTGCTTTCCATATAAATATAACAAAATTAATTTTCATTTTCCATTAAAGAATATAAAAAATTTCGATTTGTAATAAAAACTTATCATGTTGTCTGTTTAAATTGTTTATATTGTAGGTTATAATTTGGGCTATAATGAGGCCCGCGGTCTATAGAATGGCGTTTATGTCAAAGAAATTCGTGTATAATTGTCAAATTTTGATACGTCCGTGCACAAAAGTATTTATCACAGAATTCAGAATTAAATTCTCTAACGCCTAATAACCATCTTTGTAACTCTTATAGTTCTTGAGATAGCAATGATGGCCACTTAAAAACGAATAGAAATTACCATTATGTTACAAATTTTGTTTTCATTATGATATCGATTATCATTATGATACAGATTAATTTTATAACAAATTTATTGCTTTATAGTTATTTTTTTTTAAATTATTATGAATAGTCGTAGAAAAAATATTGTATACAAAATATGAATAATTAATATAAACTCATTGTCTAATATACTATTAACTCAGAGAATTAAACATTAGTAGTGCAGAATATCAAGTTACAGTCGATATTAATAATAATTGAAAGTTCCTTCTTTTAATTTTAATTCACTCATTCATATTATGAAATATTAACATTAGTTGTTCTTAAAATAAGCCACAATTATTTAATTACTATTTACTCACAATCCATCATGTTCTTGGCAGGACAAAATAGGATACTCTTCCTTAAAACACTGCGGTCCTAAAACGGTGAAATATGTCGTTCCTACTTGGAATGCTATCACATTATCTGCCGCCTTTAAACAGTTGTAGAACTTCTGGTCGCATCCACAGTGTGATCTGGGAAACAACAATATTACATGAAGTGGAAAAACAAATCTTTCTGTAGTCTCGATCTGAAAAGGGCTACTTTTAACCCTTGGTGCCTTGATACATAAATAAACTACAGTAAAATTTTTGAAGGAAGTCCGATCAAGGCCATTTACGAATTGTATCTATGAATCAAGATTTTGTGCTGTCAAATTTAGTAGTGTCTTTTACTTAGTTTTTATGAGGGTACATAATATCTTATGTACCTCATATAAACTATGTAAACGACACTACTATATTTGACAGCATAAAATCTTAATTCATAGATGCAATTCGTAGATGGCCTTGATCGGACTTCTTTCAAAAATTTTACTGTATACAGGATGGTTGATTTTTCATTGTCCAGCTTATATCTTCTGAAATATTAAAGATACAAGAAAAAGATATATAGAAAAGTTATTTGATACAACCTGATCTATAATTTAGCATAAACATTTTTTTTCCAAGGCCTACCAATTTTCCAGAAAAATATTTAACTTTAATTTTTTAAATGGAACATCCTGTATATTTTTACGGAATAAAATTTTAAATAAATTTCTCTTTACAATGATGTATAACAAGTTAGGGTTTACCTTTAAATTATGTCTAATAAAGCAAATAGAAATACGATAAAAGTAGGCTGTGATATTCTATTGTTTATACCAGTAACATCTGTCATAAATAAAAGTATTAATAATTTTGTAAATCATCAATGCTAGTAATTCTATTACTTGCTTTATTAGACATAATTTTATTCAAAGGAAAACTCCTATGTAGCCAGACAGAAGTTATAGGTAGGTATAAACAATAGAATATCATAGCTTACTTTTATCATATTTCTATTTGCTTTGTAGGACATAATTTAAAGGTACATCCTTACTTGTTACACATCATTGTAAAGAGAAATTTATTAAGAATCTTATTCTGTCAAATTATACAGGTGTACCATTTAAAAAATTAAAGTTAAACATTTTTCCAAAAAATTGGTAGGCCTTGGAAAAAAATTGTTTATACTAAATTATAGATCAGGTGGTATTAAACAACTTTTGTATTTAACTTTTTTTGGTACCTTTAATATTTCAGAAAATATAAGCTGGACAATGAAAAATCAACCACTCTGTATAGTATTCTTCACGTAAGAGTGTCGTTGCGCAATAAAAAGTCTGTGTCAACATACGTAAATGAAATAGTCTCTTTTTGCTACACAGGTCATAGAATCTGTTCATTTATGAACAGATTTTGTAACCTGTGTAGCAAAAGGATAATATTTCATTTATGTATATCGTCAAAAAAATCATACACCTGTTATTGCGCAACGATATTCATACGTGAAGAATTCTACAGGGTGATTCTTGACCTATACGCATAAATGTGAGGAATGATAGTTTGTGATAGGTAATGACAGATAATGAAAAAAGAATTTAGTAAAAGTTGTTTCTTTACGGAGATAACGAATAAAGTTTGAAATTATATTACTAGCAATAAACTAATAAAAAATTAATTATCTAGGGTGCTGTGCATTAGTATCATAGCAATTGTTCGAAGTTATTCCCTTCATTTTCGATGCGCGCAACGAATCCATGCTGCACCACTCGTAGAAAAACTTCTTGTCCCGGATGATGTCTTTGGGGAAACCTTTGTGCATAAAGGCGTGCTGCAGCTACTGAATTTTGTTTTGCTTCTCCGTATATCCGCATATCCATAAATTCTGCGTTGGTGAAATGATGCGCCATAATAAAAACTCAAATACACGAAAGATTACGAAATAATGACAGACACGATTGAAAACAATTGCTATGACACTAATGCACAGCACCCTAGTTAATTAATTTTTTATTAGTTTATTGCTACTAAAATAATTTCAAACTTTATTCGTTATCTCCGTAAATAAACAACTTTTACTAATTTTTTTTTTTTTACCTCCCGCTACCCTTGGTAAGGGAGGTATAGGGATCGTGCTAAAAATCACTTATCGAGATTTTAGTAAATGACCACGTTTTAAGGTCCCTAGAATCCAAATTTAACATTTTCACGATGATGTCTGTATGTGTGTATGTGTGTGTGTATGTATGTATGTATGTATGTATGTATGTGTGTGTGTGTGTGTATGTGTAGGAATTTTGTCTTCACTCTAACTCAAATACTATAATTCAGAAAATTCTGAAATCTTGTATTTCTATCCTATTCTAATAAGAAAAGAAGCCATTAGATTTTGGTGTAAATCGGATAACCGGAAATGGCACTTTACCTGAAGCTCATAATGGTTTTTCTTCAAAAAATACCATTAAATGCCATTTTTTCGCATTTTGTCGTTATGGAAATTAAAGATTATTGAATTTTCTACTGGAATACATTAATACTTTTTCTATATATTTTACAGATAAATTTAAAAATAATTTTTTTTACAAGTCCCGAAGCCTAAGAAAAACACAATTCCTTTGTTCCACGGTTCATATTTCAAATGAATGTAACTGACATTAAATGTCACTGTCAAAAAACTAATCACTTCAAATTTATAATAGTGACATTTTAAAAAGAAAATAGTAAGTAAAGCAATAGTTTTATGCAATGGAACCGTTTGCAGCGTTAGTAAATCCGTAAGTATGTATTTAAATTAATAAAAAATAAATAGCGGGAGGTTTTGTGTTGGCCACATCAGATTTTTTTTTTTTTTTTCATTATCTGTTATTACCTTTCACAAACTATCATTCCCCACATTTATGTGTATAGGTCAAGAATCATCCTGTATAGTATTCGATGGAATTTAAAAAGATATTTACTTTGTGAATTTGCCAGTGTTATTAAGATTGTGTTTAAATTCATGTGCCTTAATATTATCAGGACAATGATCATGTCCACGACAACATTTGTCTGTTTTACGGAATAGTCCTAAATCTTCTTCCGATCGAGCTTTGTTGCCATCTCCACACCATCGCGTACCTAATAAAAATGATCAAATATGTTAATATTTTACTAAAATGCAATTAATTTTGTTATCGACAAAAAAATTCTATATTTTTATAATTTTTATATAAATGAACAACTAAAGTCCCATTGTAATGGAACGTATATACGAATCGGCATTCATTGAACAATTTATAATAATAAATTTAAAAAAAAACTTTTTTTAATGATAAATTTGGATGGACTTTAGTACTATAGACATATCACAGAATTAGTGACATTTGTATAATCAACATTAATAGTACAGAATATTAAGTTTCACGACACTGGTTGTTCGCACAACAAAATATGCAACTAATTGCTAATTTTCCAGTACTTGTTTTGCAAGAAGAATTTATAATAAATGTTAATATTCGTTTTCTCTCGCTTTGGCTAGTACAAGTGCACGTGAAGAAACAACAATGCTTGCTAATAGCCAGATTTTCCAGTGCGTATGCCACAAACTAAAAATTTCTTTAGAATCCGCTGATTATTATTCTGACGGTTGGAAACTGATCAGGGATTGAAATATTTTGCTGAACGAACAAATGATTTTTAATCGTAGATTTAAAATTTCTGTTGTGCGAACATTTCTAAACAGATATGCATGTTTGTGACAGTTTCGGACAGTTGTGCGAACAAACGCAAACCTATTATTCACCAAGAGAAAAAATGTGTGATTTTTTCCCGAGAAATAAAATTGTGGCTCGAGACAAAAGATTTGGAGACTTTTATCACCGACCTAAAAGCGCAGTGCCACTTCGTATTGGGCTTCCAAATTATCAAGAGATGGCGCTGACGTCAAACGTCAAAATTCAAACGAATGGTACATTTTTTGCTGGCTTCCATAAGAGTACAATTGGTGTGTGACTAATTTTCGTAGTTTTTAATTTAATTTCGGATTTAGTATAGTGTTTTTTTTTGTTAATTTCGGTAGAATTGAGTTTGATCTTTCTTATAGTAACAATTTAGTGATAGTTTTAATAATATTTTAGTTAATAGGGTTAATTTTAGTAAGTATTTGTAGGTTAAGAATATTTTAGTCATATTTTAATTAACAGTATATTAGTTTTTTTAATAAAAAACATTTGATTTCCTTTATTTAGATTGTATTTCATTGCCGTAGTTGTACATATATTAATTTCTATCTACATAGCTTCACTTTATTTAATTGTTTTTCTTTCATAATGAACAATTTTCTTTGCTTAGATTTAGATACTATTTGTAGATTTGGGAATTGTAGTGTATCATCTAGAAATATGATGGAAGGTCAGCAAGTAATAAATAGTGGCCACATAATATTATGTGGTAAATATTTTCGGAGAAAACTCCATCGTAACTTTAACCTATAAATTGAATATCTCCTAATTTGTTCATTAATTTTTAAAAAATCAAAAACTTACCTGTTACATTAGCAGTAATTCAGATCCTACTAAGAATAAAACAATAATAGCCGAAGATAAAAGCGTATTAAAATTCGTATACAAGTAAATACAATCCCTGAATAAAACAACCCCCTTTGTACATGTACACTTCACTCAGTTCAGAAATCTGCCACCAGTGGCGCATTGCAATTTTGGAAGCCCAATACCAAAGATCTAGGTTTCGTATCCTATCTAGGGTATGGATGTTTGTGTACCATTTTGATATTCATCAACAATAATTAAGAAAAAACAATGATTTGTAAAAAAAAATATTTAATCAACTCTCATTGGGTTACCATGGAAGTGTTTATCTGAATCTTCCTCTAAAGCAAAAGGGAACGAGTGCCTTTGTTCAAATTAGAAAAAAGTAGGTACGATAATGGTTAAACACAACGGCTCTGTGTGTCTACTGGAGACGTTAATAGGCTAATAATAATATCTCCACCAGTAATATCTTATTATTTAATTATGTTAAGGAAATGATTTGCTATTTATTTACCTGGAAATATAGCCTTAATCTTCTTTTTAATCTTATCACTTATTCCACTAAAAACACTCTTCCTTGTATCCAATTTTTTGGTGATATTGACTTCCTGGTCTTGTGCACTTCTCATCACACTTCCAATTGTATCAATATTGTTAGGTTCTTCATTTTTATCTGCGTTATGGTTAAAATATTAAATAAAAATTATAAGTTAACTCAATTTTAATTAAATTTTACAAACCAAAATGTTTGTTTTGTAATAAATTCCTTATAAAATTTTGGGAAAAAAAATTGTTCGTTTACAATTGAGGAGTGTTCATTCAAAAGTTGATATGTTCATTTTTTGTCAAAAATGAGTTAAACATGTGTTCGCCTTAAATCTAGTCATCCGAATCGATTGGCATGCTCGGTTTCAAGAAAACTGTAACATGTCCCATATAAACTTAACAATAAAAATGGAGTTTCAATTTTTTTCATATTTTTTGTAAAACTTGAATATAAAAAGGATGTCAACACTAATTATATATATTTTTTTAATTCATGAAAATTTAAATTAATCTTAATTTCTTAATAATTTAACAAAAAAGTCCAAACAAAATTCAACATTTCCTAATTTTTCCATGCAAAAGTTAACATGTCCCAATTTTTCCATGCAAAAGTTAACATGTCCAAATATTTTTTGCAAATTTAAGCTAATTGAAAAGATATGCAAATATTATATTATCGGATAATTAATAACATTTACTAACTGAATTATATATGAAGTAATCGAATTAAAAAAATATATAGCAGGGACATAGTAAGTTTTTCGCGTTTTTCTCAAAACTGTTTATGATGGATATATTAAGTTTTGAATGAACACTCCTCAATTAGTAGTACATATTAGAGCTGGGCACGGGCTGTGAATTTTGTCGGGTCACAATGGGTCACGACGTTACCAGCGCGAACGTGAATACATTTTAAATTTTGCGCCGTGATTGGACGTGAGCGTTAGGGACTAAAAATGTACCGTGAGTGATCGGGCGTGATTGAAATTTAATCGGGCGTGAGTGATACGTTTTGTCTTAATTTTTTAATTTAAAAAATCTATTTTTAATTTCCATATCTTACTTTATTCATATTGCTATAAATATATCGAAATATGAAATATGCAATCAATAGTAATTATGTTTTTTCGCTTAAAAATGGATTTTCTATGAAAGCCAAAATTGTATATTCAAATGGCTCTGATTTTTCTAAAATATGTCTCAAATTTAGAAACATTTACGTGACACGAACGTGTCCCATCGTGCGTGATCGGTCGTGACTCGTGAAAGCCAAAATAAATTCGTGAGCGTGAGTAACCATGACTCAAACATAAAAAATCGTGCGTGACAGGCCGTGATTACATTTTTAGTTTCGTGAGCGTGCGTGATCGTGAACAAAAAGTTACTCACTCGCCCACCTCTAGTACATATTATACTTCAATTTCACGTAAGAAAATAGCGTTGGTTTAGATAGGGATATAAATTCTGCCCTTTGATTGGTCAGAATGCAAACCTATTTCACAAAAACGAAAAAAATATCAGAAATAAAATCTACAGAATTAAATGATGTTTAACCATGTTTTATTGTAATTTTTAATGTTCAAGTCTTGTACATTTTTAAATAAATAAATAAATAAATATATCATCACGGCATATTACCCATTTCTGGGTGTGCCAGTATCTACAACACATGTAGACATCGGTAATGATGACGATATATTTTACCGTGTGGGCGCTTACCAGGCGTCACCTCACGGGCACTCATAGCTGGCGTGGAGAGTGCACCACAGGGGTCACTTTTGTGCAATTTAAAATTGAAAATATTTGGCGTCAGTTGGGATCGAACCCGGTTTCCCCAGGTTCGCGACCAGAAACTCAGGCACGCGGCCACGGAACATTTTTACAGATATAAATATTTATTATTGACAAAGTTGGGTTTCACGAAATTAATTATTTATTCAATGCATGTAAAAACGGTCTAAAGTCACTAGATATATAAAGTACCGCAATTCATTGTACCAATATGTTAGAGAGAGAGGAACGTTTTTTAGACACAATGGCTGGTAGTATGATCACGGTTTTAACTAAAACTCTGTTTTAAGAAATGTCAAATTTTATTATTTAATAACAAAAATAAATAATAACAAATGTATCAAAATATGAATTTAAAGCAGGACATAGTTTGTATTCAAACAAATATTTTTAAAAAAATCGTTCTTTAAACATACGGGTGAAATTAAATATTTAAATTTGAATTTGACATTTCTAAAAACAGTGTTTTATTTAAAACCGTGATCATACTACGAGCCCATATGGCAGAATCAGGCCAATCAGGGTCTAGTTGTAGTTGGCTGTGCTTATAAAAGTCACTATATCTGAGGACTTTAGCGTCAATGCTGTCATCATGTCAAAATGTCAAACGACCTGAAGAAAATTAACCTTAATTGTACTTATTTTTTATTTTCTTTATAATTTTGATAAGTTATGTTTTGTATTTATATGTATGCATATTATAAAAATTATGAACATAAAATCAACATTAATTAATTACCTTCATGATTTATTTCACTGCCGATTATTTTTCTTTGTAATAACGCACTCGTTTCAAGATAATCCATTTTAAATTTGGCGACGAAGCTCGACACAATATGGCGGCCAATTGCGGTACTTTATATATCTAGTGACTTTAAAACGGTCGGCTCTCAAGCGCCATCTGCTATTTTCTTACGTGAAATGAAGTATAGGTACATTTCGAACAGTTTGAAAATAAATTATTATAATTATTATGAGAGAAATGGTGCGACGTACCATCAGTAAGCAACAAAATTAAATTTTTATACTGTTTTATTTGTTTCTTTTTTATTGAAATTATACAGAGTGGTTAAAAAAGACTGAAGCGTGCCGCTCCATACGATTTTGACTATTATCTTTTACTAAGTATGACAGCATTACTATTTGCATGGGCGTACCTTTCGAATTTTGCTAGCTGTCATAAGAATAATCCTAAGAACCTTTTTTAGATTCGCCCGAACGAAAATATGCTTCATGAAGAAGTTTTTCACGCTCTTCATTAAAAACCATCATGGAAAGAAATTACTTACAGATTTTTCACAAAATTATGCGAAATAAATATCAAATGAATCAATGTACGGCAATGATATTAATCAAATGTCATGTACCTGTCATCATCTGTCATACATTGAATATAGTTTTGATGAATAATGAAAAATTGAAATAAAATTTTGACATTATTTTGGAACAAAAGTTGTCACGTGATCTTCAATTATTTTTGATCACTCTGTACCAAAACTTCTTAAATTTCGTAAAATTGGGCAAAAACCAACCTGTGGTCTTTTTACTAAAACTCGTCAAGGTAATATTAGCCAATAACTCAGCTTCACACCAAATCACAAAGAAAACACACACTATGAGCAATTTTGTGAATGTTCCCATGGTAAAACAAAACAAATGATGGACTTAATTGAAATAACTATAATTATGAAATGAATGTTGTCAAATATATTTATTTTTCGAGATTTTTATCTAAATGGATTAGCCTCAAGGCATAGATTGAAATTCCAAATTTTCTAAGCGCAGGTTGACTTTTTTCAGTCGATTATATTGTACGAATTGAAGCATTTAAATTTAAAGGTATCATTATCATAAACATTTTCAGTTAGTTGAAATTAGGGCTCGAAATACCGGTGGATCCAAAAGGCCACCCACTCACCCGTTTTTCAGCGGATACAGGTCGGAGTTGATTCTTCACCCATAAGACCCGTAAGTTCCATAAGACCCGTAAGACCCAAAAGACCCGTAAGAACGTTGTAACCCATAAGATGTATTATTATTATTATTATTATTATTATTATTATTATTATTATTATTATTATTATTATTATTATTATTATTATTATGTTGCTAATTATTTGTTTAAATATCACACCGATAATAAAACTTTATTGGAGTCTAAAGTTAAATAGATAATAGTTTAAAAAAATCCCTAAATCCCACTAGATACGTATATCGGCATCATCAGTAAAATTACGTCTAAGAACAGATCAGTTTTGGATTACTCAAAACATATCTAAATTTGCTCTGGGGCGAGTTTCTTTATTCACCGATGACTAGTGAGCATTAATCGTAAATTCATCACATCGTTTCTTTATTAACTGCTGAATTGCAGATGAAATTCATCATACCGCTTCTAATTACCGCGCACTATCCATCGTAATTTCATCGCATGCATCGGCTTTGACTACCGATAGATTTTACGATTTCCGATGGATCGGTAGTGAGTGGGGAGTCTAACGAAATGTTTTTAGGTTATATATTTGACATTTGCGTTTGTTTCATGCTTGCGGGTGTAAGATTATGCAAAGAAAACCAAATGCATGATTCAGATAAGAAAACATTATATCTCGTTCACAACGGAAAGGAGATGGTTCTAGATGTAGATGATTTTTATTATGACTCCATATCAGATTCTTCATTGTTTGATGAAGAATCTGATGATTGCAATAGAGCGACGGTTCTTTTAACTATAAAACTTTCCATATTTGTTAACGGTTTTTATGGGTAATACGATTCTTATGAGCGAAGAATCGACTCCGGGTGGGTGGGTTAATAAGTTTTTTACAAACTGTTTAACACTTTAAATTAAAATTAATGTTGTGTTCGTTTTCATAAACTTTAGCGAGTACTAGCATTATTTTAAATTAAAGATAAAGTCTTACGGCCGATTTCATAATAAATATAAAGTAACTTTACTTTTAAAATCTGATCTGAAAGTGAAAAAAGCATTTCATAATTTCACTTAAAGGACCTGTCAGATGACTATTTTAAAGGACTTAAAACTGAAAATTTTAATTTAAAGTGAAATTATGAAACGCTTTTTCCACTTTTAGATCAAATTTAAAAGTAAAATGACTTTATATTTATTATGAAACCGGCAATTTAAAGTAATTTTTATCACAATCTGAAAGTGATTATGAAAATGGTCCTTAGTTCTCGAAATACTTATTTAAAATTAAAATGAATTTTAAGGTTAAGGGGAAATTTTACTAGTTTTAACCTTAGACTTCTGCTGTCATTAATTATTGTTATTGCAATTAAATCTCGATAAGATTGGGTGAACATTTCAGATATGCTGCTTTTTTTCCAATAGTTCTTATCCCTTATTTACTAGCAAATAGCAATTAACTAATTACAACAATTTTATTTCCAATAATTTCTTAATTAGAAATTCACAAAACTGTATCAAATAATGATGTCAGATATGTTTATTTTCTATCCAGTGGCGTACCAATACTCAAATTAGAAAACGGTAGAAAATATATTCTAATTTCTAAGTTAAATGATTGAAGCAATAGATAAATAGAAAAGATTACCAATTGAATTCATGTTCTGGAAGAAATAATGTATTATTTAGTTTACTCGTAAAATCGAAAGTTGATCAGAGAAAATTGATTTCATTCATCCAATAAACACAATAGACGATAAATGAGGCGTTTAATTTTTATAATAGGGTTGCACGCAGGGCCGCATTTATATTTTCAGAGACCCGAGGCGCAGTGACCTGTTGAGGCCCCTATTTTTATATACTTTAAAATATATCTGGTGAAAAACACCTGTCTATTTTAAATTAAAGGATAAGTTGTTAATGGTTATTAAATCAAAATAAATTATGGAGTATTAATAATAGTAAATAATTTTATTATCATTAGTATCACATAAACAAAAACAAAAATAGTTCGAAAACTAAATAAAAATATTATCTACATGGATAGTACACACCTACATAACATTTAACGGTTACTATGGTTACCCTACAGTGATATTATCAAAATAAAAATAGAAAAGAGGCATTCTGATTGGCTGAAAGAACCTGTAACACTGGTTTTCTCCTGAATAAAAATCAACAGCAACTACTCGAGGATTAGAATCCAGCGAGTAAAACGTGAATATAGGTACAATTTCACAAAAGTTGTCAAATGTATACGAATGAGGTATACAATATCAAGAATTTGGAATGAGATACATACATAGTCACTCTATCACTAACTAGATAGCAGTCAAAGCTTATAATAGCAAGTGTTTTAAGTTTTATGATTATTTTTTGTAGCTTATGAACAAAATAAAAATGTACGAAAAGAACTTTTTTCTGAGGCCCCCCGGAAGATGAGGCCCCCAGCTAGCGCCTCATGTGCCTCTGCTTAAATGCGACCCTGGTTGCACGGCTGAGTAGTTTATGTTTATGTGACTGTGAGGATTGTAATTCCGAATCAAATGTTTTTCATTTTTCAAAAAGCACCAAAGTTATTTCACAGGCTATCAAAGCCCACCCTCTACTCGCATACCCTTTATATTAACTACTGACGCGTCTGACTACGAAATGGGCGCGTCTTGAATAGAGCTCCACAATAGCTTTAATTATTATTATTATTATTATTATTATTATTATTATTTTAAAATTCTTAAAATAAAATATCCTTTGGTTAAATAGTTTTATAATACAAAAGAAATAGAACTATATTTTAGCAATTTTTCTTATGTTTCTACTAATTCATACACATATTTCTCCAATAACGTAACTTGAAAACTATTTCTTTGTTTCCCTTCACTTATTTTATTTTATAATCTTATGTAAAGTAGTGAGAATTTCTGCAAAAGTATTAAGCCACTTTTAAATACTTCACAATGTTTTTTTTATGTCGGTCAATGTCAAATACATACAACATTCACTACACAGACAAACAATAGTTATTATATCTCTTACTCATCTGCAGCAATACAAGTAATTTCATAATACACTTCCTTACTATATTATTTAACTATTAACAATGTAAATAATTTTGGCCTTGATATTTAATTAGAGCAATTGCATAATGGAAAAGTAGAAAAAATGTAAATATTTATTTTATTTCACGAATTCTTTGATATTATTACATTTAAATTAATAGTTATATATGCAACAAGAATAAATAGTATAGTCTTATTTCACGAATAGGAAAGTTTGACCAAATGAGCCGTAGGCGAGTTCGTCAAATCCTATGAGGGAATAAGACACTTTTTACTCGAGTTGCATACAATTTTTTACGTCATTATTTCACTCGTTTGCTTTAAAAAAGATTATTTTATAGTACTCATACGTAATTACGTAGTGTTTTCTAATATATATTCCGTAAAACTGCTCAATCTCAATACACAGATATTTAGGAAATACACTTTTGGTGCCAAAGAAAGTTAGTTGTGCAGGTAGACGACAATATAGAATAATTAACTGTCTCTGAAAGTTTTGCCATCTTACGGAGAGTTGCAAAACTAAACTTTATACACCAAGAGGCGGAGCTAACACATTCAAGGTCAAATATTTCGGCAACCAAATATATGGGAACGTAACGTAAAACTTAAGGGCCGGTTTTTCAATCTTTGGTTAAAATTTTAATTTGTAGTTAAGTAAACAATATTGCATCGCTTTCTTGACAGCAACGATAAATATTTTACTTGACAGTTCATTTCGTTTCAATTTTGTTTATTTAAATCTTAGTTAAAATTCTAATCAGATATTGAAAAACCGGCCCTTAATGTCTATGTATACAAAGTGAGTCTGGGAAGACGTCTCCCCCTCTTTAACTTTTTTATTATAAATAATAGAAAAAATGGCGCATATAAATTTTTTTTTACATATTTATATTTGTTACTCTTTTCAACGAAGTAACTGTTTATATATCAAAAATGTGAAAAAATTCCAGAATAATAAGATAGTAGAACAGATATAAGTAAATAAATATATCATCACGGCATATTACCCATTCCTGGGTGTGCCAGTATCTACAACACATGTAGATATCGGTAATGATGACGATATATTTTACCGTGTGGGCGCTAACCAGGCGTCACCTCACGGGCACTCATTGCTGGCGTGGAGACTGCACCACAGGGGTATAACAGTATCAGAAATTATTTTTATTCAAATAGTCTAGGTAGTAAAAATTAAATTTATATGTAAATTTATTAATTTGAAAAACACTTTAAACAAGTAACAATTAAATCTCGATTTTATGTCGTTGTTTTCTATTGTTACGTTTTGTTTATTTTCATATAGCCACCTAGAATATTTGAATAAAAATAATTTGTGATATTTTTCAATTATCTTTTCTCGAATTTTTTCATATTTTTGATATACAAACTTTTACATCGTTGAAAAGAGAAAAAATGGCGAATTATATTTTGGATAATAATACGTTGCTATTTAAACAATAAAAATTGATAGTCTTATCTCGGACCTGATTTTATAAAAAATATCTATATCTGCTACCTAATAATATATTTAAAATAAGAAATTCCATATGAGCCATTTTTTTTCTAGTACTTATAAAAACAGTTTTTGTATGGTAATATCACGGATTCTCTTATTTTTATTATTATTATTATTATTATTATTATTATTATTAGATAATATAAGATAATAATAATGTAGAAGATATACATAATGTACACATAAATACCTACATAATTGTTATGTAATATTCTACTCGTACATAACTTCTATTAGAAATTTTTATATAATTTATTATATTCTATGTAATAATTTGAACATGATAATAGTCATATGTAACTAATTTATATAATTACAGTTATAAACTAATTAATGAATGGATAAGCCATGAAAATTAAAAAATAATTCATTGTTGCAATCTATCATTTTAATAATTAAAAAAGTGTTCATGTTATTAAGTCAATTTTATTATATAATATACAGATATATTTTCATTCTCTATAATCTAACAATGTACAATAAAAAAATCCTCGTACGTATCAATAAGATGTATAATGTTAGTTTTCATAAGTCAGTAACATAATTAATATCAAAGCAATATTATAAGCGTATGTATTTATAGGTATATCTTGGAACTTAACTTTATGAAAAATTATTTTTGAAAATTATTTTTTACAGCCCCCTTTCTAATATTTCTGTTTCTGTACTGTTTGACATATTGTTCATCTTGCTTTTTTTGTGCCTGTTGTTCAATAAATTGTTGTTGTCTTTCCAAAGCCATTTGTCTTGCGTCTTCTTCCCTAAAAAAATAAGTTTTTAACACAATCATACAATCAAATAATAACATTGCCTTATTTGTAAGTACCCATTCTTGAGCTATTACCCCAAAAAAGTAAATACTCATATTTGGCTAAAAACTATATAAAAATTTCTAGATACTGTTCAAAATTGTGATGCCAACTTTTGAAACCGCAGCTCGATATCTTTTTTCGTTCCTGAGATATTTACGTTCGAATTTGTGCTGCAAAAACATCCATTTTTGGGCTTTAACCCTAAAATGGGTAAAAATACAGGCTTGGCAATATTGCCAATTGATTCTACAGCACAATTATATAAGTATACCAAACTTCATAATTTTGAACAAAAGGTTCAAATTGTATAAATATAAGTATGAAAATCTCTCCTTTGCTCTCGTTGTTATTAGTTATTTAACTATCAAATGTGTTAACGAGGGTGATTAATAATTAAGACATTTTAATTAATCGCCAATTAACACTCGTGTCAGTTATTTTTCAGTTGACCGTATTAGAAAAAAATTAGGTTAGTAACGTCTGACACATAAATTTTGATAATTGTTCTGCAGTGGTATGTGGTATCTATGGTTACGTATTAAATAGTTTAGTAAAAATCGTGCATTAATAGGGGTCTTTAATGAACGATTTGCTATACATTGATATAACCTATAGTGACTGTATATACATAGTGTGGCCAATAGGTGGATCGATTTTGATTGGTCGGAACGAATTTGGCTAAATATGGCAGATATTATGTCGACAAAGTGACATTTTCAGATTTGTTACGTGAATTATACGGGAATTGAAGGTAATTATATTATATTTATATTTTAGATAGTGCAAATGGGGTCCCGTGGCCGCGTGCCTGAGTGTTTGGGCGCGAACCTGGGGGAACCGGGTTCGATCCCGACAGACGCCAAATATTTCCAATTTTAATTGGCACAAAAGTGACCCCTGTGGTGCACTCTCCACACCAGCAGTGAGTGCCCGTGAGGTGACGCCTGGTAAGCGCCCACACGGTAAAATATATCGTCATCATTACCGAGTCTACATGTGTTGTAGATACTGGCACACCCAGAAATGGGTAAAATGCCGTGATGATATATTTATTTATTTAGATAGTGCAAATAATTAAATTACACGGGTCTTTGCATATTTATATACATATTTTTTAACATCACATATTTTTTAGGTTAACTGTCAAAATTACTAAAAATATCTGATATTAAGGTATATATTGTAGATGTCTGGTTGCGTGGCGGTTGGTTGTGCAAACAGTTATTTTTGTTATTTCAAAAGTCTTAAATTTGAAAATATCACGAAATATCCATTAGATATTTTACAATTGCATATTGAAATTTGTGTAATATTTTGAAACAGAATGTGACATCAGAGTACATATAGTTTAACTTGTGACAAAACTATATCGCCTACTATTTACGTAAATTGTTTTTCCATTGGCTATGAATGACGTGCTGTATCTACTCCGACGTCACAGGAGCGGGGGGGGGGGGGGGGGGGGGGTTGTTTTTCATTACTATTTCTGGCACGAATATTTTTATTTAATTATTTATGAAATTTATTATTTTTATTACTATGAAAAATATTGCATAAACTTTCATTTAAAATACATTTTAAGCAGTCAGATTTAAAAACAAACGGCTTTCCGTACTGGCTTTTATTTCGTTTATTTATTTACCATTGTTGAGCATCCTGTTCTTGTTGTGTCTCTAACTGGCTCAACATCTCCTCATTTTGTTGATCTAGCTCAGCTTGTTGTTCAGCTAAATCGGCTTGCTCCCTAGCTAAGTCCTGCTGCAATTGTAGTCTATCGTAATAACCTTGTTGTTGTTGTAGGTAACTCTGTCTGGCTAGTTGTTGCTGCTGTTCAAAGGACAACGGAGCTGGATCTTCTAGATAGGACTGGTTTTCGTCGGAATAAACTGTGTCGGCTGCTCTTTTCTTACGAAATTGCTGGAAGATAAGGATTTAGAATTGTGTAAATTTAAAATAAATGAACTTACATGTTGCGTTTCTCGTTTCCTGTATTGATATGAGTGATGGTCAATTTTATTGTTTTCGTGTTCGTTCTGAAAAATGTACTTATTTTATTTGCACTTGTCATTTCTATAATACGATAAATAGTTCATATAACCAAGGCTCGAAGGATCAACATGAAACAATAAAAGATCCTCATATTATAAAATTATAAAAAAATCAATGCACAAAAATCAATATATTCATGAAATTTTTATCCCAATTCTTAATCAAGGTTAATTTTTAACTACTGGTTAAAAATTTTATCCAATAGATATTAATTTAACAACTAAAAATCCATTTTTAGATTTTGCATTCATAATGAAGTCATATGCAATTGCGTATCGTAAAGGCCTTCATTTCGATACGGAATTTTTTGTTTTAGAAGGTTGATACTAGATGACATTTACTTAACACTTTTTTACGTAATTTATTTTTAATTAATTGATTTTTAGGAAGTAGATTATTTACAGTGGTCTGAGCTATATTACGTAGCTCAGGCGGAGTGCAATTGATTTCATCTTCCATGATTACACTAAATTCACTTAAATTTTTTTTTTCAATTTTCAGTTCACTTCAATTATATATAAATATAAAATGACAAAATAATAATTGAATTTGGTCAATTCATTGTTACCAACTACAGCAGTTCACTTACAAATTTCCCTAAATTAACTTGGTTTAATATTTGCAGTTTTTTAAAATATTTTTTTTTCGCACTTGTCAATGGGGGATTCCAGTTCAATCGAATTAAAGGAAAATAGTAAAAAAATACGAATGTATATGCTGAATAACGAATATTAATAAAAAAAAAAGTAATGGTATAATTGAGATATTTCGAAAATAAGGGGTTTTTTGTTATAGCGCTTCGACACTAATATGAAATCTATATATAATATTTTTATTGGCGACCGAAAGACCGCCTATACATGCATTACAAATAGCGTGTTAGGAGGTGGGGATTACTACCAATGAAAGTTAAGAAATTCAAATTCGAAAGGAGGGGCTAACATTCCTGTACTGCAGTTTCCAAACAGTTTTATTTTAACATAAATTTCTTGCATTAAACTTAATAATTTAAATACACCTGTAATTATAAAGTATGTAGACTTATACAGTGTTATAATATTCATTTATTTTTATGTAAATATAACGTAAAATAACATATATTTTAAGAACATTTAGGTCCATGATGAAAACAGTTTGATATAAAAACACATAAATGTGACGTCACGTCAATCTTTTCAAAATTCGGGAGACCATAACTCGCTTATTAATAGGCATTTTTTCACCGGATCAATAGTCTTAGTTTTCCTAATATTTTCAGATAAAATTATTAAAAAAATGGTGGAATCCCCCGTTAGAAACGCGTGCGAAAAAACATAAACGAACACAAGCGATTGTACCACCAACTGACAAAATTCCCTAAAGTTTGACACTACTGTTTTCTATTTAAGGGTTTTCCATACGTCCTTCTCACAAAATAAAAGGACAATAATTATGCTATTCGTTCTTTAATATACTATTTTTGTTATATATCAACATACTAGATTGATTAAAAATTTTATCCAGCTATTAAAAATTAACCACAGAATTGCAGAATAGGCCCGAATGAAAGGTATTCATACTAAACAAAATAAAACAAGATTTTATCGTACTTTTTGCCACTGTTTACTTTTATTTTCTTTGAACTCTGTCAACATTCAATGTTAGTAATCAATTGACGGAAAATTTGTTGGATTGAAATTTTAGTAAACAACAAATAAATCATAATGTTCTTGGAAATATTGTTTATTGTAATATTTTTTCGTCACATTCATGTTACGGAATAATAATTATATAAATAAAATTGAACTGTCAACTTTGTAGAATTATTATTAACTCTTACGCATTTCTCAGATATTTATCAAAATTGGCAAAACATTTGGAAATTTTCTAGTAATGTTTTGAAAAACTAGCGAAAATAATTCTGGAATATGTCAAGCCGTTAGGGTAAATTTAAATTTTCCAATGCCGTCCATATAAAAATTAAAACTTTACCATCAAAATGCAACATTCAATAATAGAAAAAAATTAGCATATCTAAAGAAGACAAAAAAGTGACCTAAAGAGATGTAAACCAAAATCCAGAATTATTTCACATTTAAAAGCTAATTGCAAAAATAAAAACCCTTCGAAATTTACATTTTTACCTATACAAGGTGTTAAAAAATTACGTTCAAAGGGCATATAATATTATCAAAAAGAAGAAAAATAAAGTCTTAATAAACATGGATCCGAAAATGAATTTTTATCTAATTCCGTTTTAAAAAGTTGAAATTTACCTAACCTTTTGACGTTATGAAATGACACTTTTTACTCGTACATAATTGCTACGAAATGAGTTTTGAAAAAAAGCTTTGATTAGATAACATTTTTGACAATTGACATTTAATTAAATACTTTCAAATTGACATACGGCTTTTTGTTCATATCCTACTGCAAGTTAAGATTTTTTAACACCCTGTACATGTCGGACATTAACAAATTTTTAAATTTCATTTTCTAAAATATTTTTAAAAGTGACATCTCCTTTTGCCATAAAAACACAGATTTAAATTTCAACAATAGTAACTGAGGATAGTTTTATAATTTCTGCTGATTTTGCGAGTTTCAATGAAATCATAAATAAGAAATTCATACTGTATCTACCCATCCTAGACACGAGATCTTCGTGCATCCATAATCCATCCCAGACTCATCACAGAAGCAATAATTGCATTCTATTTTAAAGTTCGATCCAGGAGTACACACCATCCCTTCTCTCTTTTTCAATGGAATCATCGCTAGAACAATTAACTAATTTCAGTGAAAATCGATTAAAATCACAAAGAAATAAATGAATAAAGTGAACAGAGATTAAAGCTAAGGTTATGTCTGTAGAACAGTCGAATGTCAAGGTGCGGCGCCATTTTATTGCGAAAAACAGTCACGAAGGTTCTGATTATGGAAATCTGGCACACATTTTATACAGGAGAATTGTTTTTTGAAGTTTTATGATGCATTTAGCTCAGATAAATTCGAATAAATTGGAATAAAATAGGTTGCAATCAATAAATTTCGCATAAATACAATTCATTTGTGTATAATAATACTCATAATTACTGTGCACTTGAATAAAGTTTGGGATTTTCTGAAATCGAAATTTAAATTAAAATGTAGTATAATTTGTATTTCTAAACATGCCGTTATTATAAATTTATAATTGTCTTTAATTATTAGGTATATGAGAAAATATACTACTTAATGCCGGTTTTACAAATGTTATTTAAATTTCTCTTCAAATGAGCAAATGCATCGCGATTTTTTGACAGCAATGAGTAAAATGTTAGAAGAATAATATGAAAATGACTTCGAATTTGTTAATTTTATTTTTAAAGTTACTGTGGAACTAAATTCAATTTAACATTTATAAAATGGGCATTTTAATTTTAATGGATCAAATATTGTTTTAATTATAGTGACTGTATATACATAGTGTGGCCAATAGGGGGATCGATTTTGATTGGTCGGCGCGAATTTGCCTAAATATGGCGGATATTATGTCGACAAAGTGACATTTTCAGATTTGTTACGTGAATTATACGTGAATTGAAATAATTAAATTCCACGGGTATTTGTATATTTATAACTCAAAGTAATATATACATATTTTTTAACATCACATATTTTTTAGGTTAACTGTCAAAATTACTAAAAATGTCTAATATTGAGGTATATACTTTAGATGCCTGCGTGGCGGTTGGTTGTGAAAACAGTTCTTCGAAAGGATTTAAAATGAAAATAAATATTTTGTTTCCATATAATATGCTCTTTCATTAATTGTTTATCGAATTTTGTTTAGTTATCACATCATATGAATACAAATTTCCCGCGCATTTTGCCTAAATATGGCGGCGGTTGGGCACACTATGTATATACAGTCACTATAGTTTTAATCTATCTAGTTGCTTGCATTTTTTTTTATTTGTAAAAGAAATACAAGATATAAAAATATCTCTTTTCCCTTTACTTTGCAGTTATGACGTCACATATTTTAACGACGTTCTTATCAAATTAATATTTAAAAAATTTAAAAAAATATTGGTATATTATTTTTAAATCGATATTAATAACAAATATTTTCCCTAAATTTGATCAAAATAGTATATCCCATTAAATCAAGTTTACTATTTAAAAAAAAATGTATTAAATATATTTATTTATATTTGTTTCGTGCATATTTTTGTAGTGGTGATATATTTTTTTTCTTCTAACTACGGTGAAATAATTTAAACATTAAAGAAATATAAAATCATAGCTTATTACTCATTTCTGAGTGTGCAAATCTGCTTTTATTCGCAGATTTGTAAAAGACCAAATATCTGTGCTGTTGAAGACGCTTACCACTTACCAAGCGTTATTTAATAACGGACAGTTATACGGAGAGGTCACCGAAGGATCACTTTTGTGCTATTTGAAATTTAAAATAATTTTCAAGTTTGATGACAAAAACCTAAAAACACATTGCTCCTGACCAATTGTTAAGAAAAACAAAGGTCTAAAAAAAAGTTTGATGACAGATAGATTTAAACAAATTTATAAAGAGAAGTGTTCGGATAATGCACCACAGCGATTTCAGCAAAATAGTTAAATATTTTTTTTTGCAGACAAAATAATTCTTAATTTTTTGAGCCTCATTTCTTAAATTTACGCTTTTGGTGACCGAGTAAACTTAAGATTTGGTAAAAAAGGATTGAGTATATAATTATTTTTTTACAACCGTGCGTAAATTACATACTTTACGCACTCTTTACAATGTGTAAAGTGTTTACTTGTCAATTGGCACTAACAAAATTTGAATATGCCTGTAGATTCACACTCAGTATTATTAGAAATAGCACTAACATTTCGGTTGTAGGAAAAAATATTATATGCAACTCGTGTGTAAATAGTATTTTTGCCCTCCTGAAGTGTAATGGGAACTTTACAATTGTATACACAGCAAGTATAACCTACATTTTACGCTTACTGTGTTGTAACTTGTCTAACTATGCGGTAAAATAATCAAAATACACTGGACGTTTATGGGCATTTAGAAAAGAAATAATCTTTACTATAATAAAGTTCATGTAAAAAAGTACTATACTTAAGTTATTTTTTTACTTTAACATTTCCTATATTTAAAATTAATTTATATAAACCAAACTCACGGTAGCGACATCTGTCATTATTGTAAAAATCCGCCGTTACCGACATAGTCACCGATCGATATACCTGTCAAATACGCGAGCATTGCTGAAATGTCAAATATCGACACCTACCTATTATTCATGAGCAAATAAATATATTATCAGTCATAAACAACGTCCATTATTACAGATAAATTTTTGCTAGAAGAAGTACTCTAATGAAGGTAAGTAAAATCAAATTTGGAAATTGACTTAACCCCAGTATTTTAAACTAACCCTTTTCAGAAGTACAACCTATATAATTGAAAAAAGTGATTTTCATTATCGTCGGCCCAAAAATTTGATACAATGAGCCTGTTTCACATTTTTCAAAAACTATTTTAAATGAAAGTTTATGGAATGATTTTCTTAGTAATATTTTTTATTTTAATAATTTGTTGTTATTTGTGGAAATAATTAAATAAAAAGATTGGCGTCCTGAAAAACTACCCCCCACTATTGTGACGTAGAAGCACATACATTACATCATTAATAGCCAATAGGAAAACAGTTTTTCCATCACCTACGTTTATTCATATTATTTATATAAATAAACGTAGGCTAAAGTTTGACATGTTAATAACAAAATCTTTTAATTTGACATTTGACGCTGACATTGCTCATTGTAAATAAATAATAAAATAATAATGGCTAATTCAAATTACACTCAAGCCAAATCGGACAATTAACCGAAGGTCGATAGCTGGATGATAGCTGAATTTATATCAGAACGATTGTTTTACTGCTACCGAAATAAGGGGTGTTAAAGAGTTGAGGTAAAATAAAATATAAAAACTGAATTTATTATATAAATTGATAATATATTTTACTTTAAAGTTCTGGTCGTGATTCTTATTTGACACTTGTTTGACAACTTTGACAATACGCTTGACACCTTAGAACCGCTGAAGATGTATGTACTCTGACGTCACATTCTGTTTCAGATCACGTGACTTATTCAAAATTTTATCCAAATTTCAATATTTAATTGTAAAATATCTAAAGGATATTTCGCGAAATTTTCAAATTTGAGGCTCTTTAAAGAACAATATCTTTTCAAATTTAATACTTAGAAGTCATATAAAAATTCTTGCAACAGCCCTATTCTCGTGCGTGAAGTATTTTACAGCGCTCCAGCTAATAAAGCACTCGCCTTAAGGGCTCGTGCCTTAAACAAAGCTGTCGCGCTGTAAAATACAACTTACACGCACTCGAATGTAAAGAGTACGTAAAGTTTGTACTTCACGCACGGTTGTAGGAAATAGTTTTTTTTTATCTCGTGCTAATTTTCATCGCACTCGACCAAAAAAGTGCTACTTTATACACTTGACAGTTAATCGACGTTAATTTTTTAAAAAGTACTAAATCTATTTTCACTGCGTTTTTAATTTAAGTTTACTCGGTTCGACAGTAAAATAACTAGAATTTTTTTCTCACTAAATTAAAAATAGAGCCACGTGACAGTCTGACAGAGCTATAAGTGACCGGTTTTAGTGTTCTCTCCAGGCTTTGGGACGCCTAATACAAGCGCCTTCTACGATATCATACAGCTATACTGCTGCTGCTGGATTTGATGAAGAAAAGCTGATTAGTACACCCAGAAACGGGTAATACCCGTGATGATCTTTACATATTTATTTTATAAACAAATTAAAAAAATATTTAGTCCACAACAATTAAATTTATAATGAAACCAATCCTTACTGCCTCCTTGCACAATTCCAACGAGTACAACAATCACTAGCTTCACCTCCATTTCTACAATAGCACCCGCTCAAATTTTTATCACGAACTGGATGTGGACTTCCTTTTCGCAATGTTTTATACAAGCCCTGGCCTGGCACGGAAGGAAATGTGTATGAATTTGTCACCGGCACAACAAATAACAATGCATCCACCATTTAGCTTTAGCGCGAACAGAACTAAGCATTCACTGGCCTCAGAATTTTGATAAAGGCCGGCCCTTTGTCATTCAAATCAAAGTCGGCGACGCTCTGGAACAAAATCAGCGAGGATCTGATATTTGGATGTTTTCTACTTCCGGCGATTATTATATAATGTGAAAATTATAGTGGATTAATTATTTTTTGTTTGATTGTTAGTCTTTTGTTCAAAGGCTGCTCTACTGGAAAATGCTTCATTTAAATTTTAATTCCATTGAGACAATTATTCTGTTTAATGACTAAGTAATGATATTTTTTGCACCTTTTGCTATAAATATTCATGAAACAATGAATATTTCGTCTCGTCTTTTATCTATTATTGACTGTGGCAATCGGTTTTTTTTTTTCGAAGATTTCGCTAATTGAATTGATGGCGTATAATAAACCGCAATTATCAAAAAACAAATAAAAAAATAAATTGCCTTTTTTGCTACTTATTCCCAAAGAGATGAAATTATACCAAGATTCTTTATCTTAAATTACTGATCCATTTAAAGATATGTAGGTACATACAAAATAATTACATTATTACCGGTTTAATTTAATGATTTATCATCGTCATTATGTATGACCTATTCGTATTAGCGCAGTTATGGTCCTTCATCCGTGCGACAATCTATTTATATACCGGATAGAATCGAATATGACATAAGACAGGACTCAAAAAAGCTCGTTTTAGCCTGTCTCAACTTATACTGAAATGAGTTTTGCGACATTCACTGCAGGCAATTTCTTAAGAGGCTTATAAAGGTTTTAAACAGTTTATAGATTTGTTCATAGAACCGTCAGCAACCATCAGATGCGTGAGTAGTTACATAAAAGCGTAGACAGAGTCCATATACCTATTAGAAATTTATACCGTGAGTATTTTTACCTCTCGCTAAGAGAGGTATTGGATTCATGCTAAAATTCGCATATCCAGATTTTATTGAATAAGCACGATTTAAGGTCCCTAGAATCCGATTATAACATTTTTAAAATTATGTGTGTGTATGTGTGTGTGTGTGTGTGTGGATGTGTGTGTACATATGTCTGGTTGTTGTAGACACGATTCCTCAAAAACTATAAGACTTAAAAAATATTTAACTGCAGTTTCCTCAATCTGACATTCCTGGGAAAAGTTGAAAATGTTTTTGTAACAATTGAACAACCGGAAGTAGTATTTTCTTAGAAAAATTCTTCTAATTATAATTTTTTGGGAGTTTTTTTTATTAAATATTGAAGAACATAAAATTCTCCATCTAATACACTTAAATTTTTATTATATCTTGTATAGATTTAGAGATTTACACTATAATTTATAGAGTAAACTAATCGCAGAGGCTAAGGCACTAAGGAAACCAGTTGACAAATTCCAATGTTTATAACATAGTTTGTAAATGACACATGTCATTGTCAAATATCAACAGTTTTAGTGACATTCTGATAGCTTTTTCTGAGAAGTATATTTAATCTTTCTTATTGTTTTATTAATTAAATATTTGAAATTATAGGTAAAATTGTGGTAAAATGCATATATCCATCAGAAATACCGCCAATCTAGTTAATGAATTGGAAGAATCTCTGACATATAGGAACTTCCTCATAGAATGAACGTTAAATAAAATAAAAAACAATATTTGAGTAAAGTTCTGTATTTTTTTGTTATAAAACAACGGTTCGAAAGCGAAGTGCAATACAATACTTATATAGCCTAATATGGAAATGGCGAGAGGTCTTGTGCTGGCCACAACAGATTTTTTAACGTGAAACATTGAGTTATATCCATGGTTACGACTCGACATTTGATTGACAGCAATGTATTTCCCTGTTCCATTTAAAATGAAACATAGGGAATGAATTTGACAAAAGTATATTTATGTATTGTAAAAAAAAATAGCCGAGTCAGAAAACCACTCGAGAGCACTAAACATATTTCGGGCACAGGGTGCACACAATATTTCTTCTACAACTAAATTTAATTTCTAGAAAACAGGTATAATTATTTAAACGAAATTAACCTCTAATGACATTTTATCAATATGACAGCATTAAGTTATTGTACAAAACATCATTTCAAGGAGACTATATTTTATTAAAACTTCTACAGCGAAAAAAGTGAGAGAGGAACAACCTCCACAATTACAGGAACTCAAAGGCCACACAAAAAAAGCAATTTTGAAAATTCTAGAGCCTTTAATGATTAAAAAAAAAGTTCAATATTTACATTATCTATAATTAAATAACATAAATAAATAAATAAATATTGACAAGTTGCGAATTCATATTAGTTACAGTGTTTTTACTTCAAAATTATACTTGCACTAGCAACAGTACGGTTTCTGGATTAGAGATTAAATAATTATTTGTCTACTTGTCACATTTTTATTTCAATATTGCCTTGCTGTCAAATAATAGGTGAGTTCAATTATTTGTTTCGGTGCACTCGGACATTTCAGCGTCATCTCAGATATCTACATAAAACACACAAAGCATGACTTTTCTCTTCAAAGTCAAACTACATTTTCGTTTATGTACTCGACACTGTTTTCGAAGGAAAAAGGTCGTACTCTATATGCTCCGTAAATAGATTTCAAAATGACGCTGACAGTACATAAAATAAATAGCCAAACGCACCTATAAGTAACCATAATGAACGAATATGCGAACCTTCGTATATTCGAATATACCAACATTCGTATATTCATTCACCATGGTTACTTAATAATAGTCGCTGTAATACGTGCTAACTAAGGATATAGACACTATTATAATAACATGTACCTACATAATATAAAATAGGAACATTAATGTCCATTTGCACCAACAAGGCTTAAATTTTAATCTAGGCTTAAACAAAAAAATTCAAATTGGAATTTTGACAGCAACATATTATAATTCATTTGACATTTCATTTCGGTGCAATATTGTCAATTTAAGCCGAGTTTAATATTTAAGTTACGTTGGTGCAAACGGCCATATGCTACACAAACAAATATACAAACAAACATCTAAATTGCATAAATAATCAATCGCATTACTTCTTATATTGAAAAACTCAAAAATACCATAATTAACTATTAATAAGAAATGAATTGTCTTGTTTTTAAAGGAAGTGGTTTGCAGTTATTAATTAGTAATAAAGATTTATCATGTCAAATTCTGTTTCCAAATATTATGATATATATTGTGGGTAGATAAGAACACATAATAGCTTTGATAAAATGTAAAAATGTTTATTTCAACAAAATTAAAATTAAAAAACTTTAAACAGCAGTTATTTCATACATTATCAGATTACAAAATTACATAAAGTAACTTTATATTAAAAAAAAAACTATTCTAAATATGAAGGTACTTATATCAAACAAGTAGAGAATGTCATTATCAAAATCTCATATTGATATGATATTTATTATATTCGTATGGGATGGAATTCAAAGCTCAAAGAGCTTAAATTCGATTGGTTTATATTCATAAGATTTGGAATCCTGAGGCCTTTGTATGTGATATCTTTCCTGAAAAAAAGAAAAACGAAATAAATAAAACATTTAAAAGCTTTAGAAATGATAATGCTAGAGTAAATGAAATGTGTAGAAAGTTGTCAAATCTTGTTTATTAAAATATACCCCAAGAATATTTTTTTACATTACTACGATTTTACTAATTTTACGGTCATGTCTGAATGTGTGTGTGTGTGTGTGTGTGTGTATGTGCATATGACAAAAAAAAATTCCAACAACTCCAACACTACAATTCTAAAAATTATAATTCTTTCATATTTTTTTTCTTTTAATCCATATGAAGAGCTGATTCGATTTTGGTTATAATACAACCGGAAGTACCTTTATTTCTTAACAGTTTTTATTGAAAAACGCAGTTAAATATCATTACTTGACATTTTATGTTATCTCGAAAACAGTGCATCGTAACAAAAAGTGTGCGAATCAAAACCTTCATAGTTTTGAGGGGACATCGGATTCTGACGAAATGGTCCCCAGACCCCCAGGGGTGGGTGGGAAAGGGCGTCAACTTAAAAATCTCAAATATGAACCCCTATTTTTTATTGCAGATTCGGAAATAAAAAAATATATTGGGTTTATTCGAATACTTTTCTTGTAAAAAATTATCCAATTAATATTGTGTCAATAACTGAATAAATAATGACGTCTGTTGTTTCAATAAATACCTGACATTATAGAAATATTACTCCTCAGTACTCAGGGGGAACGGAAGAATGAAACTTTTAAAAAACTGACTATGGACAAATCGATTTTATCGAGAATTTACATTTGATGTTTACAGATTAATTTTATTTTAAATAGTTTTTTAAGTTTATTTTGTGCAAAACTTCTGAAAGATCGGCCAAAACAAAATAAACAGTAAATGGGGGGAAAGAAACTTTCAAAATGCAAATGTCGATTTTTCCATTTATTTCCAAATTTCGAAAAATACACACTTATTTTTATTCACAAAAAGTCGCTATATTGAATAGTTGAAATCCATACAATTGTTTGTCTTTTTGTTTTAATTCCATTTGTAATTTTTGAAATATTCATATCTTATATCTGCATTTACAAAACATACACAATTAATTTTTACCTCTCGCTAAGAGAGGTATTGGATTCATGCTAAAATTCGCATATCCAGATTTTATTGAATAAGCACGATTTAAGGTCCCTAGAATCCGATTATAACATTTTTTAAAATGATGTCTGTGTGTGTGTGTGTATGTATGTATGGATGTTGGAGGGACGATTCCTCGAAAACTATAAGACTTAACTGTTTAACTATGGATTCCTCAATCTGACATTCCTGGGAAGAGCTGAAAAGGTTTTGGTAACAATTGAACAACCGGAAGTAGTATTTTTTAGAAAAATTCTTCTAAATATAATTTTTTGGAAATTTTAGTTATTACAAATATTGAAAACAAAATTCTCCATCTAATACACTTAAAAAAATTTATTATATCTTGTATAGATTTAGAGATAAAGACACTATAATATATAGAGTAATCTAATCGCAGAGGCTGAGGCACTAAGGAAACCAGTTGACAAATTCCAATGTTTATAACGTTTATAAAATAATTTGTAAATGACACTTGTCTTGTCAGTGTCAAAATTCAACAGTTTTATTGACATTCTGATACCTTTTTCTGGGAAGTATATTTAATCTTTCTTATTGTTTTATTAATTAAATATTTGAAATTATAGGTAAAATGCATATATCCAGCAGAAATACCGCCAATCTGGTTCATGAATTGAAAGAATCTCTCATATATAGGAACTTCCTCATACAATGAAAAATAGATATAATTCGAATTATATGTGTGCAGAAGACATGTTAAATACAATAAAAAACAATATTTGGGTAAAGTTCTGTAATATTTTGTTATAAAACGACGGTTCGAAAGCGAAGTGCAATACAATACTTATATAGCGTAATATGGAAATGGCGAGAGGTCTTGTGCTGGCCACAACAGATGAATGAATTTTTTAATTTGAATTTGGAGGTAAAACTGTTTCCCTTGTTAAATTCTTATGGAAATAATTTAGGTGCATTTATTATACTCACAACTATATGCCAGGAATTTCATTTATCAGGTGCTTCTTCTTCTCCAATTTTTCTTCATGTTTCTTGAAGTTTTCCCATATATTTAGCGAATTTCCCATTTTTGCTAGCCTTTCGTTCTCCTTTTGTTCTCTTCTTTCAACTTTTGACAATTGTCTTATTTGTAATAATTGTTCTTTTCGTAATTTCTTTTTTTGTTCACCAAGTTTATCTTCTTTATGTTCCGATTCGTGATGTGAATGTGGACCATGAGGTTTTTCGGGACAAGTGACACTTTTGCCATCATCATTACAAATACAGGTACCTTCATTAGCATATACGATAGTTTTGGGAGTACATTGCATCTTTTCGATTATTGGAGCACTCACTGAAAAGAGAAATAATTGTATTTAAATGTTATACTCATTATTAAATACTTCAAAAGGAGTAGAAATTCGAGATACAAGAGGTGGATTAAAAAAATATCAACAAATTGGCAGTATGTCACCCCAGTTTTTTACCTAAGAGAGGTATTGGATTCATGCTAAATTTCGCATATCCAGATTTTAGTAAATAAGCACGATTTAAGGTCCCTAGAATCCGATTATAACATTTTTTAAATGATGTCTGTGTGTGTGTGTGTGGATGTGTGTATGTGTGTGTGTGTGTATGTATGTCTGGATGTTGTAGACACGATTCCTCAAAAACTATAAGACTTAAGAACTGTTTAACTATGGATTCCTCAATCTGACATTCCTGGGAAGAGCTGAAAAGGTTTTGGTAACAATTGAACAACCGGAAGTAGTAGTTCTTCTTCTAAATATAATTTTTTGGGAGTTTTTTTTTATTAAATATTGAAGAACATAAAATTCTCCATCTAATACACTTAAAATTTTTATTATATCTTGTATAGATTTAGAGATAAAGACACTATAATACATAGAGTAATTTAATCGCAGAGGCTAAGGCACTAAGGAAACCAGTTGACAAATTCCAATGTTTATAACATAGTTTGTAAATGACACATGCCATTGTCAAAAATCAATAGTTTTAGTGACATTCTGATAGCTTTTTCTGGGAAGTATATTTAATCTTTCTTATTGTTATATTAATTAAATATTTGCAATTATAGGTAAAATATCCATCAGAAATACCGCCAATCTGGTTAAAGAATTGGAAGAATCTCTTACATTTAGAAAGTGCCTCATACAATGAAAATAGATATAATTAGAATTATATGTGTGCAGAAGACATGTTAAATACAATAAAAAACAATATTTGGTTAAAGTTCTATAATTTTTCGTTATAAAACGACGGTTACAATACTTATATAGCCTAATATGGAAATGGCGAGAGGTCTTGTGCTGGCCACAACAGATTTTTAAATTAGAATTTCAAATCAAGCTGAGTTACAACAATTATGCCCGTATTCATAAACACTCGTAAAAAATTTAAACGGTACGTTATAATTTTTATCCAATAAAAACAGTCAACATTGAAAGAAAAATCGAAATTTTATGTCAAGTTTGATTCTATTTGTCAAAAATTATAACGAACCGTTTTGAAACTTTACGAGTGTTTATGAATATGGGCATTAATATATGAAATTACAAAGACGTAAATACTTACAACAAAGTCGAAAATCGTGTAAACAAAATTACGAAACATAGTCGTGCATTTATAAAAAAAACATTGAAACAAATATTTTTGTAACAATTTTAGTTTCAATGTTTTTTATATATGTATGAATTGTAATTTTATTTTTGTCCTCCTGAAATGTAAACATAACAATCAGTCATCGTTGCACGTCATGGTAGTTGCGATTTTACACATGCGCTGACTTTACCGCACCGAATAAACTAATAAACACCCATATTTTTAAGTTTTAATAGGCCATTAATAAATAAAGCTACTTTGTAATAATTAAAGAGTATCTACAAAATCGCTAGTTACCTCAATTCATCGTTCAATAATAATAAATAAATAAAACTGAATTTCTTTTAATCATTTATGTAGTCCGTTTAGGAACTAGAACTAGATATATGTAGAAACTAATCTACCCAACCTTAATTTTCTTCCATCATAGACATTCTTAAATAAATCATATAATCTAAATGAAAAAAAAACATGAATTAAAGTCGTTAATTAATTAAACAATGTATTTAATAGTGTGAATCTATAGCAGCTAGTTTGATGACGACATGCTTTAAGGTAAACGCTCGGTTTTGTTGCAGCACTCCGCTGCGCGTCGTGCTTCTATGTATATAAAACCTCGCATTGTGAAATGACACCTACCGCACGTATAACTAAAGAAAAAACCCCTTAACCTTAACAATAAATTTAAAAACTATATACGTATTTCGAGAACTAAGTTCTCATCATCAGTAGAAACTACAAAGTAAAAACAGAGAAGTTAAGATTACTCAGCATGTAAACCATGCCAGAGGTCAAAACAGCTCTCACGTATAATGTAAATAACTATTACATGATTTTTGACTTTATTGTAAGTATTTACGTCTTTGTGATTTCATATAATTATTGTATTTCACCTTGATTTGGTATCTAATTCATTTTGTAGCTCCTGAAGATGACCCAGGTAGGGTCGAAATTTTGAGCATTCAAAACCGGCTCCGGTGCCGCAATGGTTAGAGTAACGCATCTTAGTCATGAGTGCACTCGAAGTTCTGGGTTCGAATCCCACTAGGGCATGGCTGTTTGTATATGTGAACCCACTCTGTAATTGGGATTTAATCCTGTTGAGGAGTTCTTAAAAAAAAGAAAAGAAAAAACGAATAGGACTGAAACCCAGTAGATTTATTCTTCCATGATCATAACAGTCCAATAATAATTCCTTAATTAATGAATAAAGTATTCGGAACTGCAGTCTGTACGCTTTTATTGATTTTAAACCTACGTTTCGATCATTACTACGATCCTCTTCAGGGCCATAGTAATGATCGAAACGTAGGTTTAAAATTAATAAAAGAGTAAAGACTGCAGTTACGAATATTTTATTTTCTCCCACATCAATCTCCACTCGATCATCGTTACTCCAATTAATAAATAAATTATAAAATATTGAAAAGTGGTCGAGCACCAAAAACAAGATCAAAAAATATGTTGTGGCCAGCACAAGACCTCTCGCCATTTCCATATTAGCCTATAAGTACTGTATTACACTTCGCTATCGAACCGTCGTTTTATAACAAAAATTTACAGAACTTTACCCAATTTATTTTTTTATTGTATTTAACATGTCTTCTGCACACATATAATTCTAATTATATTTATTTTTCATTGTATGAAGAAGTTTCTAAATGTCAGAGATTCTTCCAATTCATTAACCAGATTAGCGGTATTTCTGATGGATATATGCATTTTACCTATAATTTTAAATATTTAATTAATAAAACAATAAGAAAGATTAAATATTCTTCCCAGAAAAATTTTAAGTGTATTAGATGGAGAATTTTATGTTCTTCAATATTTAATAAAAAAAACTTATGATATCCCAATATTCTATATATTATAGTGTATTTATCTCTAAATTTATAGAAAATATAATTAAAAATTTAAATATGTCAGATGTAGAATTTTGTTCTTCAAAATTAGTAATATCAAAATTTTCAAAAAATAATACTTACAAGAATTTTATTAAAAAACTACTACTTCCGGTTGTTCGATTGTTACCAAAACCTTTCCAGCTCTTCCCAGGAATGTCAGATTGAGGAATTCATAGTTTAACAGGTCTTATGTCTTATAGTTTTTGAGGTTTCGTCCCTCCAACCTCCATACATACACACATACACACATCCACACACACACACACACACACACACACACACACACCATTGTTAAAATCGGATTCTAGTGTTCTTGAAACGTGCTTATTCATTAAAATCTGAATATGTGATTTTTAGCATGATTCCAATACCTCTCTTAGCGAGAGGTAAAAAGCGAAGCATGGCTAATCAAAAATATATATTTTTATTTTATTTTTACATTATCCTCGACTTTGAGATGAACACCTACTTTTTTCAAACAATAGTCTATCTATTGGCCGTTAAGGGTGAACATAGGGATTTAACGTGGGATTTTAGTTCTACGCAATTTCCTACTCTCCTCCCCTTACGCTCGTGCGTACAAATTTCACGTCGTGTGCCTAAAACACTCATTTCGCAACTTATTACATAAATAGCTATTACGTACCTGTGAATGATAGGGCCCCAAAAACAGTAAACATAAAAACTGCAACACTATGGACCTTCATTTTGCTGACTCCTGTATGGAAAATGGAACACAGGACAACAAATCCATGCTCTATTTAATAAATAAATTCGTACAAGGAAAAAAGATCTGTATTTGGATTGGCTGTTTCGCTAATCAAATTTTATCAATGCTGACACTGTTGAGGTCATCTCTTATTTTCTTTAAATTATTTAATAAAATTTCGTCGGCTGATTATTGAAATGTACCAAGTCCACTTTTTGAAACAAAATAGATATAGTCAAATTCGGTTTCCCGGTATATTTTTGTACCATGGCCAGTAGAAAGCACATCAAATTCAGTGCTTCTTGTACTTTAAGCAGACTTATAATTTGATACCATGTCCCTTAAAATGACATATACTAAGAATTGTTTTGAATCAAGTCAGATTTCATAATTCTGTCACATGCTTCTGGACGTAGTACAGTAAAAATAATAATAAAAATCTGATGTGGCCAACACAAAACCTCCCGCTATTTAATTGTTGTTAAGTTAAATACATACCTACGAATTTACTAACGCTGCAAACTGTTCCATTGCATAAAACTATTGCTTTATTTACTACTTTCTTTTTAAAATGTCACTATTATTAATTTGAAGTGATTAGTTTTTTGACAGTGACATTTACTGTCAGTTACATTCATTTGAAATATGAACGATGTAACAAAGGAATTGTGTTTTCCTTAGGCTTCGGGACTTGTAATAAAAAATTATTTTAAAATTTATCTGTAAAATATATAGAAAAAGTATTAATGTATTCGTGTAGAAAATTCAATAATCATTAATTTTCATAACGACAAAATGCGAAAAAATGGCATTTAATGGTATTTTTTTGAAGAAAAACCATTATAAGCTTCAGGTAAAGTGCCATTTCCGGTTATCCGATTTACACCAAAATCTAATGGCTTCATTTCATATTAGAATAGGGTACAAATACAAGGTTTCAGAATTTTCTGAATGATAGTATTTGATTTAGAGCGAAGACAAAATCCCTACACATACACACACACACATACATACATGCATACATACATACATACACACATACATACACACACACATCGTCGGATTTCTGGTAAAAAGACTTAACCGCCAAAAAATGATAAAATGAGTTATGCACATAAACGGATACGTCTCTTCACGACGCATGCTCTAAACACAATATCTGAGCGCCAAAAAATTTATGTTAAAAGGTAATTCATTCTAAAGTTTCGTAAACGCCATCTGACACTATTTGATGCGCACAGAAATTTTATACGAAATGTCTTAAACGCCATTCTGTGTTAATGTAATGGGAGATGTTAACGAGTTGTGTTTCACAAAAGTTAATTTATTTTGATATTATTTATTAATCTGGTGTTCACAACTATATAAATATTAAAAATTTAGGTATTAAGCTATATTGAACAAAAAAAAAAAACATTTTTATTAAATATTTCATGACGTATGCTTCAAAATGTTGCGAAAGTATGTTGAAAAATGTATAAAATATTAATCTCATCGATATAACACAATATCTTGTTAAATAAATCAATATTATAAATAAAAACAAGTTTTTCCTGTTTATCTCAAAACTAGTCAAAAGGCGGTTGTCTTTTTACCAGAAATCCGACGACATACACATATACAGACATCATCGTGAAAATGTTAAAATTGTATTGTAGGGACCTTAAAACGTGGTCATTTACTAAAATCTCGATATGTGATTTTTAACACGATCCCTATACCTCCCTTACCAACGGTAGCGGGAGGTAAAAAGTGTGGACATGGTACAAAAAGCCTCTTTATTGGATTTTTTTTATAAATTTACTATGTTATTTTGAACCATGTCCAACTAGGTCCTTTTATATTTCGAAAATATTTAAAAATTATAATTTAACAAATTTCGTACAAAGGAAAATGAAACTACACAAACAAAAAAATTTCAACATGTGCATTCATTATCCATTCTTTAGAATAAAATTTTAAATGTTTGAAGCAGTTTTTCTCGGAAGTAATATTTGTGGACATGGTACATTCCAATAGTCGGTCGACGATTTGTTAAGACTTATTATTATTATTGTACGTCATTAATAATAATAATAAATAATAATAAGACAATATTCAACTCAATAACATTTAATTTTTTTATCAGTACATTCTATCATATTTATAAAATATAGATAAAAATTCTACGAACAAAACAAAATAAAAATATGTTTATTTACAAAACAAAATTCTTATCATTAATACCACTAGTTTTTGTACTTTGTAGTGTTAAAACATAGGTATAATTGAAGCATTTAAATTCAAAAAGATCTAAATGCCATATTTATACGTTATATTCATTAAGTATTAAGGGCGGTAAGTGTAGTTTACCGCTAGAGACGACAATGCGTATGCTATTATATTTTTATCTAATTCCGTTTTAAAAGTTTGAATTTTACCTAACCTTATGACGTTTTGAAATATCACTTTTACATAATTGATACAAAATGAGTTTTGTAATAGTTATTTACATATAGAGGATCGAAAGAAAAGGTTTACGCCTGTGGACGAAATTTGAAGCCCGACGCCTAGCGGAGGGCTTTTATTCGTCCAAGGGTGTAAACTTCTTTCGGCCCGAGGTATGTACAACGTTTTACGCACAACTGCAATCAAACGAAATCATTTTAAATTATTTTTTAAATACATTTAAAGCTTGTTGATATATAAAAATATTACGTGGCCAGATGGCCATGTCACAAAATAATAAGGCGGTGCGTTGCATTGCTAACTATTTGGTTATATGAATATTTTTTTAAATGTCAAACTTGGAGATTTGAGACAATTTCTGAAGTAATTCCTTAAGCAATTCTAATAAAATCTAGTGAAAATTTAGCAGAACTAATATCATTTTTTAAAAATAAGAGCCTTGATTACGTTTCCAATTGTATTTTTGATGTTTTGTTTACCAATAAGCGGGCTCTTTCTGTATTTTACCGCCCGCATATGCTACTTTACCGCCCGCAGGGTGTAATCTTTCAGTTTCCACCATGATAACTACGATGTAAACAAACAATTTTAAAGCAAATGTGCGTAAAAATCTTTATTTACAATCATTATAGTAATATACAGATTCCTAATCTTTTGGAGGTTGGAAAATACGTCATTCCTAACTTTAACCCTTTTATGCCTAGCGTCCTACAGGTAGGACGGTTACTTATTCGGGGATATCCCTATTTATGTGAAGTAGAAGTGCCCGCTGCACATGGCGTATTGTAGTTTAAACATCAGTCTATCTTATAGATTTGTTTGGTGCAGATATATCGTAAGGTTGAATTGTTAGCCAGTAATACATTTGTTATTTTTTCATTGCCATGGAATATCGTGACAACCAATGGCGTCGGTAAGTATATTTTTTTTACCAATCATATGATAAAAATAATTTTTAGGTAATCACAATCAAGACAGTTATACACATCTTTGGATATATTTATATTATTAATTTGCTTTACTATTTACCTGTGATTCACATATAAATTTTGATGTCCTACATATAGGACGCTAGGCTAATGTGCTACATGTTTATTTTTATTTCAGATTATTGACTTTAGATGAAGCTGTGGATTTGGTAGAAAGTGATCCGTGGTTTAAAAATCGCGATTTGACAGTGAATATTTTGCCACCCGTTAATTCTTGCGGTGATGTAACTGATGAAGATTCGGGTGATGAAAATATGGTTTCAATAAATAATTTGCCAGGAAGTCAACTGCGAGCTGAAGCTGAAATTCAATGTAGGGAAATGAGTAGTGATGATTCTGACGATAATATTCCCCTATCAGTTGTAAGGCAAAAATGTAAAAAGAAATCAAAACTCAAGAAGAAATACCACTACGAAAAGGAAGACATCAGAGAAGAGAATGTAACTTTTGAAATTCCAAGAATTGATCTTGTTCTAAGTAATTCTCCAACAGATTTATTTTTTGAATTTTTTGATGACGACATTATAAATCTAATAGTAGAAGAAACCAACAAATATGCTATGTTAAAAAATAAGGAAGGAAACATTGATAGATCAGATATATTGGCATTTATTGGAATTTTATTATTGAGCGGTTATTTGCAAGTCCCAAGAAGAAGACTGTTTTGGTCTAGAAACAAAGATACACAAAATGATCTAGTAACAAGAGCAATGAATCGAGACAGATTTGAATACATTATGTCTAACGTTCATTTCGCTGAAAACGATAGTCTAAATAAGAATGACAAATTTGCGAAAGTTCGACCGCTTATAGATCATCTGAATAAAAGATTCCTTGAAAAGGCTCAACTTGAAGAGTGTCATGCTGTTGATGAAGCCATGGTGCCATACTTTGGAAGACATGGCTGCAAACAATTTTTACAAAACAAACCCGTCAGGTATGGTTACAAGTTCTGGGTGGGAGCTACCAAACTTGGATATGTAAATTGGTTTGAACCATATCAAGGTGCTAACACTAATATAAGTGAAAAATATAAAGAATTTGGGGTAGGAGCGTCTGTTGTATTGGAATACGCGGATTGTTTGAGAAGAAAGTGGCCAGAACATAAATTTCATTTGTTTTTCGATAACTTCTTTTCCTCTATTTGTCTTTTAGAAAATTTATCGAATAAAAACCTACGCGGAACTGGAACGATTCGAGAAAATAGAATAACAGGACAACCTCTCATACATTCAAAAACAATGAAGAAAGAAACCAGAGGTTCCTTTGATTTTCAAAAAATTAAAGATTCTAATATAATATTCGTCAAATGGCATGACAACAGTATTGTCAGCTTGTGCTCTAATGCAATTGGAGTAAACCCTATACAGTCAATAAAGCGTTTTTCTCAGAAAGAGAAAAAGCATATTTATGTCGATCAACCACAAATTGTAAAACGATACAATGCAAACATGGGTGGTGTAGATCGCTGTGATCAAAACATTAGTCTATATAGAATGTCAATTAGAGGAAAGAAGTGGTACTTTCCTATTATTAGTTATTGTATTGACCTGGCTGTTCAAAATGCTTGGCAACTGCATAGGAACAGGAATGGTGACTTAGATCAGTTATCATTCCGACGAAGGATAGCTACATTCCTATTAGAGAATAATCAAAAGAGGTATAGCAGCTCAAAAGGACATCCATCAAAAAGCGAAAGAGACGAAATAAGATTCAGTGAGGGAAATCATTTTGTTGAGAATCAAGACAAACAAACTAGATGTTTTCATTGTCACCAAAAAACAACAACAAGGTGCCAAAAATGTAATGTAGGATTACATGTAAAATGTTTTATATTATACCACACTAAGTGATACTATGTGCCTAGCGTCCTATATATAGGACGGGCCGAAACTAATATAAAATAAATTTTTTTATTATTATTTTTAATATTTTTGTAATATTTAAGTTCCAAATAAACATTTTTTAAAAAAATATATTAATATTTCGAATTTTTTATTGCTCCGGCATATCTGGGTTAATGGCAATCTCTTGGGTCGGAAATAACAGATTTCACTTCCATCTCTTGGGTTGGAAATGTTTATGTAGGGGTTGCCTAGCAACATTGCCGTAGATCCCCATAATTAACTAGGCTAAACAAATTTTAATACAGCTGTCAAAATATTAATAAAATTAAAGGTTATAATTCATTGATTTATTTTGAAAATTATTGATTTAAAATGAGGATGATTGTGAATAAAATAGTATACATAACCTCGGTGGGAGTTTCATAACAGCCTCACGCATTATCTCACCTCGAGGCTTCGCCTCTCGGTAATATACATATACATAAACCCTCGGCTGTAATGAAACATCTCCCACCTCGGATGTAATATACTATTACATAACTGAGTCAGGGCCGTAGCCAGAGGGGGGCTGGCCAGGGCTAAGCCCTGGTAAAATAATATTGAGCCCTGCTAAAAATAATCAGGCTTATACATGTAGAAAACATAGTATAATTACGTATATCAAGATTAATGTACGAATATTTGTAACCCTAAAATCTAGTTCTTAAAATCCTAAATAATCACTAGATTTACGGCATATAAATTTAGGATTCAGATATTAGGGTGATAAAAATGCAACATCTGACACAGCCTAAGAATAGTTTCATATAGTTTCTATTTTATGAAATATACCTAATATTAACATTTACTCTGAAGCATCAAGTTAAATCGAATTGTATAAATCACTTTTGTTTTTGTTGTTCTCAAGTGTTCCCATATAAACCCATAAATGTCAATAGTAGAGTACGCAAGATTTTCACTAAAAAAATTAAAAATATGCATTAAAAATATACTAAAATATGCTCGTATATATGTTCTTATATGCATGTAGGCCGTTATGTTTAATTATTACCGATACATAATTGCACATAATACATTTTTTTTTACTTAAAACTAAGTACTTATTTCAATTCATCTATTTAAAATTTTAAATATAAATGTAACAATATCTAGAGACCGGTTGAGCCAACGTAACTTAAATTATCAATATTGCATAGAAATGATATGTCAAATAAATTATATTGCTGTTGTTTTTCTTTGAAGTAATAATTTAAAATTATCCAAATGTCAAAAATTTTACAAAATATGCACTTATTTTACTTCGCAAAATTTGATTTTCTTAAAATTATGTAAGCATGCACTTAATAGGCAGTTTGCATATATTTCAAACTGTAGTCATTAGTTCACCATTAGAAGTTGTATTTATGTGAAGTAGAACCTAAATACTAAATTCCAAAATGCGTCATCGGATTACATGTGTACACGGGATTTTAGTTTTTCTATTCGCCTGTTCATTCTGCGGCAAAAACTGCTGAGTGCAAAATTGTACAGCATTGTATAGCATTAAAAGTTGCATGCAAAACTGTTTTTACATTTTTTTATTACGTTTTTGATTTATTCACAATTTTTAAAATTACAAAATTCCTAAGGATCCCAAAATTTGCTTTAAAAAAAAGCACTAATATATCTGCGCTCCTAACTATTAGATATTTAGAAAAAAACTAAAACTAATATACGTAAGCCCTGGTTAAAAAAATATGAGCCCTGTCTAATATTTAGTTCTGGCTACGGCCCTGAACTGAGTTACATAAAGAATATTACACAACTGGCAATTGATGCAAAGAGAAACAAGAATATATGAATAATGATTTATTTAATGTCAATTTATGAATTATTGACTCACACTCAATTCCCCTACATCAGAAGGAAGATCTACATCGGTTTCAGAACTCATTTTCAATGACGATACGCATGCACTGACATAAGCATTAAATTTAAAAATTAAATTCATTTATTTTCACGGCAACGTTTTGGTAAATTATCATAGAACAACCTAGAATTTTGTGTATTTTATACATTATTTTAGCGAAATTAGATAAAATTTTGTACATAATACGTTATGATAACGTGATATTTTTTGACTCACATAATTTGCAAATGTTCATCAAACAATATCACTCTTTTCATAACTGATTATGTAAATAACTATCGCACGATTGGACATTTTATAACATTTTTATACAACTGATCGAATAAAATTTTAAAATATTGTCAAAATTGACACTACGAGTACAGCTTAATTGTTTGTAGAAGTCCGATCAAGGTCATCTACGAATTGTATGAATTAAAATTTTAGCTTCACACATTTTTTTTGTCAATTTTATTAGAATTATTAGAATTCAACAGTAAACTGCAATAATTATGGCAAGAGCGTTGAAGATTGACAGAATGCTAGTATGAAACAGTTGGCTAGATTTAAAAATTTTATCAAGGTATCTTGATTAGATGTTCAGCTCGATTTTTCTCAGAATTTTTGTTATGCACCCTTACGATTTATTTGCATGATCATAAAGGGAAGAAAAATCACTATCGGATCCACTACTAAAAATCTATGTTGCCATTTAATTTTTTTTGTGATGACGTTACAACTGAAAAACAAATGAAAGTCGGAAGATGAATCGCACATATTAATGTGTATTTTTAAAAACTAAAATCGACGTGTTTCAGCGTTTTTAAAAAAAAAAGCGGCTGAGTTGGTTTTTTTATATTTCATACTCTAATCCCACACTGTATATTTTTGGCACTATGATCCATTTGTTTTAAATTCTTCAAGTTATATAGATGTTACGTAAAATACGCATTATGTGCAGAGCTGACATTGCCGGGCAATATCGGCAATGCACAACGTTAGAAAACTTCATATACTTATATGTTTATATACGTCAAAGTTGGATTTTGTTACGATTTAAAATATACTGGTTATGCCACTTGTCATGTTTTTCATTGTTTCTGATGGTCCGCTTAATACGGGTTTCCTGTAATAATCCGCTAGATGAGCTATGTGAGAACGACCCTACCACAGCAAACTATTTTTACATAAAATATAAAAAATGAAATGCATAATGAATTTATTTTTAATGTAAATTTATATATTTAATGGGAACCTGAATCAATACATTGTTAGAAATTAAACTAAATAGAACCGTACGCTTCCAGATTTCCATTCGGTAATAATATCTTCTTCCCGAAAATGTTTTCGACAAACATCATTCAATCTTAATTGGCGATCGTCTCTACTAATTGCACATTGCCATTTTTTAAAAAGTGATATATCGAGTGGAGCAGCAAACAGAAATTCTTTTTTAGTGGATTTCTTGTAATCGGTTTCACATCCAGGAATGAAACATTTTCTATTTAATTTTCTTTTCATTTTGCATTAATTGCAATATCTTTCAACAAAATATTTATATTACAGTACATATAATACGAATATGTACTTCAAAACCTGTTTTGTTTACCTTTCTATAAGATATAACATGTAATATTTTTAAAATGACGTGCAAATGACAGGTGTAAGTTGGGTCGTTCTCACGTTGCGCCTCTAGCGGAAAAACGAGGAAACACGTATCGCTTTGGACCCTCGTTTTGTACAAAGTGGCACAACCAGTACATTTTAAATCGTGGATTTTGTTCACTTATTTTTATTTTTAAAATAGTCATCCGAATACCATTCGTAGTTAAATTTTATCCTGACAAAATTTTCCGATTATTTTACTCGAGCTTGTTGCTAACTTATTCTCGTGATAATTATCAAAAAAAATTTAAATCATCTAGTTGTCCATTATTGTCCATTATTTGCATCTGAAGATGATGGTAATTTATCTGTGGAACTTCCAGTAGGTATTGGAGTTGTTACTGTTGTTGTGTCTGCTTCAGTAGGAGGTGGATCTTTACCCGCCACGTCTCTTTCAGTCCGGCACACTTTCTGTGGTTCAGGAAGATGTCCTGCTGCATACAAATCCTCTTTTGATATCCACTCTTCAAAGTTGCTTTCTGATTGGAGCTCATCTCGGACCTTCACGAAAATATCCAATCAAGAACAACATAACAATAACATGAAAATAAATGCATACCTCTTCTACTCGTTTAAATACTCGAATTAAATTTCTGCCGGCGAGTTTCTCCAAATTTTCAATTGACCATAAGTTAGAATTGTTCAGGTATAACGTGTCGAAGAGGAGAGGGTATTTGGATACGTCTTCCAACCCCGTAGCAGCTCTAACAAAAATAAAAATTTGTTAGTCTTTATGGATAGTTTTTTTTTTCATCTAATCTTAAATACGAGTATCTCATATTTAATTTGAAATATAAAGATTGTCTTATGTACATCACATTAAATTATAAATAATAACTTGTGATTTTCAGGTAATATAACCCAATAATGTAACATCATGATTATTACTGAGCTCCATGCAGGAGTAAAATTATTATATTCTTGACTTACTGTTCTACTCCATCGTAATCTGCTCCAATTCCAACATGTTCTGGACCAATTCTCTTCGCAATATAGTTTATATGCTCTAAAAGATGTTTCATATATTTCTCTACATGTATAGTCCAGTATGTGACACTGAAAAACGGGCCACTCATTTTTACCTTCCGTCAAAAGGAAGGTATTGTTTTTGGTCAAAAAATTCGGTGGTGAGTTTTTAATGAATAAGCACGTTTTAGGGTCCCTACAATACGAATGTACTATTTTTAAGATGATGTCTGTATGTGTGTGTGTGTGTCCGTGTGTGTGTCCGTGTGTGTGTCTGTTTGTGTGTCTGTGTGTGTGTCCGTGTGTGTCTGTGTGTGACAAATTTTTCTCCGACGATAACTCCAAAGCTACAATTCTAAAAATTATGATTCTTTCATATTCCTCTTCTTTACAACCATATGAAGAGCTGATTAGATTTTGGTTAAAATTGGTCAACCGGAAGTACCCTTATTTGAAGTTCTTAACAGTTTTTCTTGAAAAATCGCAGTTAAATATCATTTTCGACATTTTATGTGATTATCAATAGAAAGAATATCTTATTCTCTACACGGTTCGATTATACATTTTCCTTCATATTCAATAAATATAGAGTTATAAAGAGATTAAGAGAGATTAACTTTCGAAAATCAGTCAGCATTGCAAAAATTATGAACACAACAGATATATTCTAAAAAATCTAATTGACAGATGTCAGTGGCAAGTGCAAAACCAAAGTGGAAAGTATATGATCTGAAAGTGATATAAGTGACAGAGTGTCCCTCGCCAGTGACTTGCATTTGCTGCCTCGCCTCAAGATAGGAACTTATAATGCCAGAAGTACGAGAAAGGCAAAAGAGAAGATGGAAGGACTGTATAGCAGAAGATTTGAGAGAGGAAGAACTGTGTCACGAAGGTGCTTTGGACAGGAATGAGTAGAAGAGAAGAGTAAGAAACAGCGTCTTCTAATAAAATAGGGCAAAGTTGAAGCAGGAGGAAGTGTTAAGTGCAATACATAATGTACGTTCGTATTCGTATTAAAATTTTATTAGATTTTAGAATCTTTTCAAAGGAACTTTCAGTATGGAAATGTAAAAAATAGTGTGTTCTTGTTACAATTATACAGGATATATAGAATCTTTTTCAAGGAACTTTTGGTATAGGATATGTACAAAATACATCGAATTGACGGAAGGTTTTGTGCTGGCCACAACAGATTTTTTTTTTATTTTTAATTATTTTTTTAATTTTCTTTATATACCTATTTGTAAACTAGGCTTAGGGGCTCACAAATCATGGTATATGACATGATGGTAATCCTTCCGATTTAACCGGAAGTGATTTTAACTTTCATATTTCAAATGGGGCAACCTATATATTTTTATACGAGGTGTGGCAATTAAATAACAAGATTGATCTTAGAACATTGACAAACAATGGGGCAAACTGTTTGTTATAGAGGGAACATTTTTTTTCATATTTGCATAGCTGAAATGTTTGTATATAAAAACTTATACGTTATATTCATGAAGAAATTATTATTAAGTATAAATAACGTAAATAATAAGCATTTTTTTCCTAATAAATTATAGAACATTGAAACAATTTGACAATATTATTTACACAAAGCATGACGACGGATGGCGCTAGTGTTGGCTGTTTTGAAGTTTCAATATTAATTTAATTAATATTATTATTAATTTAATTAATATTACAAATTGATTTAATTATAAATATATTATTATTGTTAATATTACTAGATGTTATAATTAAATAAATTCATCAAACACAAAATTGTTAAATGTTTTGTTAGGTTATAGAACAACATGACATTTCATATTCTTTTAAAGGTGACTCAAAGGTGACCGTTGAAGACGCGTGAATCTCCTTTTTAAAATCAGGCGACGAATCAAATTCTTAGTACCTAACGCATCATACCCAATTAGTAATCAGCTTCAATCGCTTATAGTTTGTGACCTAGTCAATATTTAAAGAAAATTTTTTCACTAATACTCATTAATTTTTGTATATTTTCGTCTTCTTATTTAAGATAGTTAAAATATGACTATGGTATAGGACCCCATTGGTTATTTTTTAAAATAACTTTTTTATTCAACAACCCATTTTTTTTAAAGAATGTTTAAAAATGTTTTAGAAATCTATAACTCGAAATAATTTCGCGGTCCCTTGAATTTCGAATTATAGGTTCGACTGTAATTATACCTAAATAAAAAAGTTATTTTGAGTAGCCCGTTTTTCAGTGTTACCTGTATATTTACCTATTACATCTGATATTGCAGCAATCTTTTGTTCCGGATCTTTTAAGAATCCTGTGTAAAAGTTTATCATAACTATTCCTCCATTCTTTTTCTACAAGTCAATATAAATCACATAGTTTCATTTTTCTGTATTTGTTAAGAGTATTTATGTAAAATGGAGAAAATATGTTACTTACGACTAGATCCAGAACATCGTCTGGTACATTTCGAGGATGATTGAAAACGCCCCTAGCGTTTGAGTGCGAAAATATTACAGGTGCTCTAGAAGCGTTAATAGCTAGCCTCATTACTTCAGCAGATACATGAGAAAGATCGACCATCATTCCTAGTCTGTTCATTTCTTGTACAATTTCCTGCAAAATTATTCGTTTTATGAAGAAAATGTATATGCAAGTGTTTCAAAATTAAACAACAAAACTTAAAATCTAAGTAAAGAATCTAAAAATAAGTTAAATAATAAATAAATATATCATCACAGCATATTACTCATTGCTGGATGTACCCATCTGCATCGAACACAGATATCGATAATGATGATGGACATATGCGTACTGCGTGGACGTTTACCAGGCGTCATCTCACGGGCACTAATTGCTGTCGCAGAGAGTGCACCCAGGGATGTATTTCCGGTATTTTTTCCACAACTGGAACTCGTACCGGCTCGAATTTTTAGTTCATATTATATTTTTTATAATAATATCCTTGAGTTTAATTGAATAATGGGGAAGTTTAGCATGGTAAAATTTCTGCATAACTTACTATTTTCTCACAAATATAACACAAATGACTGCTGAAATTGAAATTAAAAATTAAAATTATTGCTCCATTTATTTATAATTATTATTTTTTGGGTAAACTCTAAGTACGTCACAAGTCAGTTATGCGCAAACTCAGACAGAACGGTGAAATCGAACCATTTGAACGTAGGTCGTAACAACACCTCACCTCAGTCTCAAGTGACTGGTAACCGCAACCGCATGCGTCAGTGTATAAGTCGACATACGTTGCGCCAAGCCTCTACCGACGTCATCACAGGTTAAAATCGGCTTTTCCGGAAAATCTGGGCATTTTTGAAAAAAATAAAACATGTTACATCATTTTTCAAGTCATTTCCCATGGATTAAAAAAATAAAAAAATGTCGCTAAACTTCCCCATTACACATGAATAACATTAATTTTATTAGCTATAAATTTCCTAACTTCAAATTTAAAATAAAACGTTAGAAACGTTAAATTCCGGTACTTCATTTTTAAGCACTGCACCACTAAGTGTACCACAGATGTCACTTCTTACAGTTCATGTAAGCAAATAGTCACAGATAGTTCGTTTTAGAGATATTTGCATTTGAGTGTTATAATAAGGTCGTTACTGTATTACAAGAATTACTATTTTAGTAATATTCATAAATTTCAAAAGTTTGAGTTAGAACACTCAAATGCAAATACAGTGTGTCCCATTTAGAGGTGCCACCATTGGGATCTCGAGAACTATAAGAGATACGATGTCGGTTAAATGGAACTTTTTGTGCGTCTTTGAGAGGCCATCTCAGATGTGCTTTTGTTTTTCCAAAAATTGTCATAGGGCACTAGATAATGACGAAAAATTGAATATTGTTGATTTTTTCTTTTTCAAATAACTTCTAAACTATTAGTAATTGAGAAAAACGTTTCAAATACAAAAGATAGATATTTTTATTAACTAACCAGTGGCGTACGAAATAAATTTTTATATCAGTAAATTTTCGAGATATATCACAAACTTATATTTTTTTTAATGGAAACCATATCTGATTTCAGTCTCAAAAAAATCATTATTTTTTTCTCTTTTCAATGATGTAAAGGTTATTATATTTTATATTTGTTTTGCTCCTAAAATTTAATTTTTCTCTTTATTTTTCTGAACTTTCTTATTATTTCCCAAAAAAACATTATTATTTTTATTAATTATATTGTATTTGATCGAAATAATTTGTTTTATGCCTTTATTACTTAATATTTTCATTCTAGACTCATAATTACAAATTACACTAATGTGCCAAGGGCGACCAGATACAAAATATTATAAAAATTAATTCGTTACGAGTTTTGAGCAAAATTTTCTAACGAAATAAATTATTTAAATACAAGGAGTATTTCTAAATAGAAATCTACCAATATTTTCAAAATAATTATAAATTTAATACAAAATAAGGAAAAAATAATAAATTTGAAGGCAAAACAAATATAAAACATAATAACACTTACATCCTTGAAAAGAGAAAAAATTAATGATTTTTTTGAGACTAAAATCAGATATGGGTTCTATTTAAAAAAATATATGTTTGTGTTATATCTCGAAAATTTACGGATATAAAAATTTATTTTGTACGCCACTGGTTAGTTAATAAAAATATCTATCTTTTGTATTTGAAACGTTTTTCTCAATTACTAATAGTTTAGAAGTTATTTGAAAAAGAAAAAATCAACAATATTCAATTTTTCGTCATTATCTAGTGCCCTATGACAATTTTTGGAAAAACAAAAGCTCATCTGAGATAGCCTCCCAAAGGCGCACAAAAAGTTCCATTTAACCGACATCGTATCTCTTATAGTTCTCGAGATCCCAATGGTGGCACCTCTAATTGGGACACACTGTATACTTAAAATGAAGCATCTGTGAAAATTCGCTTACATGAACTTATCCATTTATTTTTAGGTCCTTAATTCAAATATTAAGTTTTGTTGTTTAATCTTGAATCTCCCTGTATATGTTGTTGTACCTGTCCAAATTTAGTTAAATTGCTGACTGGTTTATTATCAGGGGCATCCACAGGACTTGCATCTGCCCTAAAATGTTTAAAAATTATTCATTAAGTACTTCTGTACTTATATTAGGAACATTTTTACCTCTCCCTAAGAGAGGTATTGGAATCATACTAAAAATCGCATATCCAGATTTTAATGAATAAGCACGTTTGAAGGTCCCTATAATCCGATTATAACATTTTTACGATGATGTCCATGCGTGTATGTGTGTATATGTGTGAATGTGTGGATGTTGGAACCACGGTTTCTCAAATACTATAAGACTTAAAAAATATTTAACTGCAGTTTCCTCAATCTGATATTCCTGGGAAGAGCTGATTAGATTTTGGTAACAATTGGACAACTAGAAGTAATAGTTTCTTTAAAAAAAATCTTCTAATATTATTTTTTGAAAATTTCTGTTATTACTAATATTAAAGAATATAAAAATCTTTATCTGATATATTTAAAAATTTTATTATATCTTCTATTGAATTAAAGATAGAAACTTATAAATATATAATATAATAAGTTGTAAATGAATCTTGCAGCCCATGAAAACAAGTGGAAAAATTAAAATGTTCGTAAATGACAGATAAATGTGAGTGTCAAAAAGCCAGAGATATTACTGAAGACTTTTTCTGAGAAGTACATTTAATAGATATTTCTTATTTTATTATTAATTAAATATTTATAATTATAGATACATATATTACATATACCCTTCAGAAATACCGCCAATCTCATCAATGAATTGGAAGAATCTCGAACATTAGAAGAACAAAAGTGAATAGAATGAATTAAAAAATATAAAAATATATAAAGAAGATATGTGTTTTTGTGTGTATCAGAAATATCAAATGTATACAATACTTATGTAGCCTAATGTGGAAATGGCGAGAGGTCTTGTGCTGGTCACAAAAGATTTTTTTTACTTGTATACAAGCTGTTTCATAGATACGGAACACCGCGATTATTTCCTTTAATTTTTCGTGTAGAAGAAAAACATTTGATATCAAATGGATATTCACTTATTAAAGAAGAAAAAATTAAGTGCCGTCAAATAAGTCTGGATTGAGGATTGGAGATTTCTACAATGAACAGTGGCGGATCTATGGGGAGGGTAAAGGGGGTAATTACCCCTCCCCTAAAGAAATTGAAAATGTATATTTTTTAAATATTAAAAAAAAGCGAAAAAAAACTGTAGTATTCTTCAAGTAACGACGAGAAACATAATTTTGCAGTTTAAAATACCGGAAATATGGAGACAAACGTTAAAACTGGACATCCTTACATAACAAAAATATCGAGAAAAATTCAATTGAAATTTAAATAAATTTTATTTTTATAGTTATTTACTTACCATGGAACATTAGCTGTATGTGTAAGAGTCATATATCTAACTCCAAGATCATAGAAAGTTCTTAAAACTCCTACTCTGGAATCAATAGAGTGTCCTCCCTCAACAGCTATAAGACTACCAATTTTTTTATTGTTGAATGCATCCATTATACCTGAAACAAAATAATAAATAATGATTCATGACTCGTATGATGAAATATAAATGTTTAGTTGCAAATCTTACCATCAGCTGTCGTTACTAACTGCATGTCATTCGGATACTTTCTCACTAATCTTCTTATTACATCTATCTGCTCTAATGTTTGAGCTACGGCGTCTTTATATTGGGTACTAGCGTATACGTACGCTACCCAAAACTAGGAAAATATTAATTTATTTATTTGTTTTTTTTTTAATTAATGTAATTTTCTTACCACTGAACCAACTTTTCCTTCTCTAAGTCTTGGAAGATCAGTATAGCAAAATTTGCAGTTCTTTGAACCCCATACGGAATCATTTTTCAAATTCTGATCAAAGTTGAAATCTTTTATTTTGTTTTTGTTTTTTTCTCGAAGATTATTGGGTAGATCATTGTGTCTAGAATGTTTAAATATAATTGTTATTTATGTATCAAGGTAGTGAAGTTATGGAATTTAGTAACCGGGGCGTAGGGCCAAGAAAAATAATCACATTTACTCGTTTAAAAATAACATTAAAAGTTTCGACTTTATCGATGTTTCATAACTCAAAAGTATAGTATTTTTGCATGTAAGGTAATGGGTGCTCTAGGCACGTTTGCTCGTAACGTAAACGTATCTAAAGAAGCTCGGTTAAGTGTATATAATGGAGTGCTGGTGCCTGCATTGATGTATGGAAGTGAATGTTGTGCATGCATGAGAAAGCATAAAAGGAAAGTGACTGCTGTGGAAATGAGGTATTTACGTGGTGTTTGTGGGTATACAAGATGGGATCGCGTGAGGAATAATTTGGTGTATGAAGAATGTATGGTTAGGAAGAATGTAGTTAAGAGAGTTGGAGTGAGTCAGTTGAGATGGTTTGGTCATGTGGAGAGAATGATGAGTGAACGACTTGTAAAACGCATATATGTTGGTAAAGTTGAGGGTGTTCGATTGCGTGGCCGTCCAGTGTGTAAGTGGATGGATGTGATTGGTAGTGTTTTGAAGGAGCGTAAGTTTCCGAGTGGAAAGAGAAGAAGAGCATGTATGAATACGATTATGAATGTGGCTGAGGCGAAAGAAGTTTGCCTGGATAGGAATGTGTGGCGAAGGATGATTGTTTTGTAATTATTGTGGTGTGAAGATGTATGGTTAGTAAGAATGTTTTATGAGAATGGAGAGACAGCAGAACTTTTATGTGGACGAGAAGAACGAAGTATGTTTGTACAGGAATGTGTAGTGAAAGATGATTTTTGTGTAACTATTATTGTGGTCCAGATGCGGTTATTCGCTACCGAAAATCGGTCACTTTAATATGTTATTATGTATGAATACGTTTATGAATGTGGCTGAGGTGAAAGAAGTGTGCATGGATAGGAATGTGTGGCGAAGGATGATTGTTGCGTAACTATTATTGTGGTCCGGATGCGGTTATTCGCTACCGAAAATCGGTCACATTAATATGTTCTTTGTATGAATGTTATATGATGATTTTGGACAAGGCGAAAGAAGAATGTTTTTAAAGAGTTAAGTTATTCAGTGGAGCTCTTACTTTCATCCCTTTTCTTATTGTTTTCGGGATTTTGCTAACCCACTAAGTGGGAAACGCGTGATTTTATGTATGTATGTACGCATACTATATTATTTTTCAACAGTATATAATACATCAAACCAATGTATAATAAATATAATATTATATATTATAGTACGGTTGGCAACCCTAGTTAGAAGTATCGGTACCTGTTTGTAAGGGATGTACAGTAGAACCTCCGTTATCCGAAATATTTTTAACCGAATACCGTTTAACCGAAACAAAAACAATTCTTTTAAATAACGAAAACGAATTAAAGAAACCTGCAACGAATCAAAGCTTTCAGCAAAAAAATGTAAATTTTCCAATACAACTCTGGCATTTTATACCTGCAAAGTTTTGTCTTATTTGTTCGGTAAATGCGTGCTATGATACCCGTCCCATCGTCCTTCAGGTTATCTACTTATACAAATCAATATTTTGTATAAATAGTATTTTTTTAAAAAAAGAATAACATATTTAAAAAAAATTGTGAAAACACCTATTGAGGAACTAAGTGGAAAAGTGATAATGAGCTGGTTTCACATTTTTCAAAAAGTATTTAAAAAAAAATGTTTATGCAATATTTTACAAGCAGTAATGATAATAATAATTTATTGTTATTGTTATTTTCGTATATAATTTAATAAAAAGATTGGCGCTAAAAATAGTCATGAAAAAAAACCCATTCCTGTGACGTCGAAATACATACAGCATGTCATTCATAACCAACAGGAAAACAGTTTACGTAATTTATATAAATAAAAGTAGGCGATAGTTTGTCACATGTTAAACTGTATATATTCAGACGTCACATTCTGTTTTCGATCACGTGACTTTTTAAAATTATTACACAAATTTCAATATTTAATTGTAAACTATTTAATGAATACTTCGTGAAAATTTGAAATTTGAGGCTCTTTAAGGAACAATATCTTTTAAAATTTAATACTTAGAAATTAGGAATGACGAATTCCTATAATTTTGGTACCCGAGTACCCGAAACAACTACCCGGATAGTACCCTTTACCCGTTAATTACCCGATATCCTTTAATTACTCGTTATCCTTTAAGTCCATATACATAATTCTTTAATTTGTTATTTACCAGTTATCCTTATATTAGCAGTTTACTTTTTAATAAAATTAATTATTATTGTTTACATATATTTATTAAATAAAAAATAATACAAATAAATAATATACCTACTGTATCTCTATAAAACTTAACATAAATGATATTAATTATGGTATGGTAATAAAAAACTCTTCCTTTAGATACATTTTTTCCGGCAGCTGAAAACTGTTCGGGTAATTAAAGAGTATCGTGTAATTAACGGGCAGCGAGTATATTTCGAGTAATCGGGTAAGAAATTTTATACCCGGGTACATTATTATCGGGTAGGTTCCGAGTACCCGGGTATCCATCGTCATTCCTATTAGAAATCATATAAACATTCTTACAACAACCCTATAGACAATTTTTTTTATTCAACCTTTTAAAAAAATTTGTATTGTTCTAAACATTATCATTATGTACATCATCACGGCATATTACCCATTACTGGGTGTGCCAGTATCTACAACACATGTAGACATCGGTAATGATGACGATATATTTTACCGCGCGGCCGCTTACCAGGCGTCACCTCATGGGCACTCATAGCTGGTGTGGAGAGTGCACCACAGGGATCAATTTTGTGCAATTAAAAATCCGCATTGGCCGGGATCGAAGTCGGGTCACCTGGTTGGCAACCATACACTATACGCACACGACTACGCGACATTAACACGTTGACTGTCCCCATAAGGAATTATTTTTAGGCCCACCACGTCCAACTGCTTTTTTTGTAGTATTTTTATTTTATCTATATAGAATATCATATTTTACCTAATCACATATGAATCAGCCGAGTAAAAGAAGGTCAGTCTGTACTTCCCTTAGACGTTCCATATACCAAACAGTACCGTGAATGGGGTCCTATACCATATTTCTTTTATTTTTTCTGTAAGAACAGGATAAAATAAGAATTTTAGTGCAAACGCGACTTAAAAATTTTACGTAATAAGCGAGATATGAATTTTTAAAGTTTAAGAATTACTAACAAGTGATCGACAAACAATGGGACAAACTGATAGTTATAGAAGGAACAATTTTTTTCATGTTTGCATAGCTGAAATGTTTGTATATAAAAACTTATACGTTATATTCATGAAGAAATTATTATTAAGTATAAATAACGTAAATAATAACCTTTTTTTCCTAATAAATTATAGAACATTGAAACAGTTTGACAATATTATTACACAAAGCATGACGACGGATGGCGCCAGTGTTGACCTGTTTTGAAGTTTCAATATTAATTTAACTAATATTATTATTAATTTAATTAATATTACAAATTGATTTAATTATAAATATATTATTATTGTTAATATTAATTAGATGTTATAATTAAACAAATTCATCAAACACAAACTTGTTAAATGTTTTGTTAGGTTATGGAACAACATGACATTTCATATTCTTTCAAAGGTGACCGCTGCAGACGCGCGAATCTCCTTTTTAAAATAAGGCGACCAATCAAATTCTTAGTGCCTAACGCATCATACCCAATTAGTAATCAGCTTCAATCGCTTATAGTTTGTGACCTAGTCAATATTTAAAGAAAATTTTTTCACTAATACTCATTAATTTATGTATATTTTCGTCTTCTTATTTAAGATAGTTAAAATATGACTATGGTATAGGACCCCATTCAGCGTGCAACACACACAAGCAAAAAGTATACGGGTAGGCAAATGAATCATTATGTCACAGGGACGTGTATGGAAAACTTGTTATGAATCATATGTGTCTCATGGGATAGTCCAGTGGCGTAGCTAGGATCTTTAAATGGGGAGGGATATTGAATATATGGGGAGAAGGTAGGGTTACTAACTTTACAAAATTATAGGAAATGACATTTTTTCGGCAATCTTTTTCTGAATTATGTGTATTTTTAAAATTTATGAGGAATAAATTTTAAAAAAATTATTTAGGTCAAACATGTTTTAATGCAAAGTTAGATAATATATACATAGTTTTTTACATTGAAGAAAATTAACAAATTCTTAAAAAATTAAAATCAATATTTTATGACAAAAACAAGTAAAACACAATAAGATATCTAACCTTAAAATGTTAACTGCCAATATCTAATACATTAATAAGTCAAAAATTCTATCGTTATTTCATTACATTATATAAAATGTGAAATAATTATTATTAACAAATCGCGTCCTTTCCTGGTTTAGAAAAGGACAAAATGTGCTCAAAAAAGGACAATCCTTTCCAAAAAAAGGTCAGTTGGCAACCCTAGGGGAAAGGGGAAGTTGTATAGAAAAAAAAATTAGTAACACATATTGCACTCTATCTTCGTTAGTTACAATTTTGCGTCAAACTTATACATTTTATGAAATAGATTACTTATTCATTAAAATAAAATATGTATTAATATTATTAATGGGGAGGGTTTAAACCCGAAAATCCTCCCCTTGGCTACGCCATTGGGACAGTCAACGTGTTAAAACAATAAATATTACAAATATCGTTGGGAGATACTTGTATCATATTTCTTTGAATAAATCTGAACTTTTATTTGTGTAATATATAATAAATTCTCACCCATCCACTAGAGGCGCATTTGATAAAGCATCACTGCCCTTAGGAACAGTAGTCGAACCAGATGTAGCAACTACTATTATTACAATTACAACTATGAGGGATACAGTTCCAATTCCTCCCCATAATAATAATTTCTTTCTTTCTGTAACAAACAAAAATACATTTACACAATACTTCAGAATAAATCTTCGAACTAGTGATGCCACGAGATCTCGCATTTTCGAGATCTCGTCTCAAATTTCTCGAAATTTCGAGACGGGATTAATCTTATTCTCGTCTCGATATTTCGAGACGTGAGGAGAGTAATGCCCTTGAGATTTGCTCGAGACGAGGGTAGAAATTCGAAATCTCGATTGTACTGTTTTTTTATATTACGTAAATATTTGTAATTAAAATTTGATTTGATTAGTTATCAAATTGAAATAATTAATATCTTTATTAAATTTTAATGTAAACATACTTTGTTATACATCGTTGAAAAGAGAAAAAAAGTTCTATTTAATCATGTAAAAATCCAATATGGCGCCCATTTAAAATAAGAAAGTTGCTATTAATATCTTGAAAACCGCCATCTTGAATTTTATATTGAAAACATTTTTAAGTTTGCCTTATTAAATAGTGTAACTTTTATATGAAACATTTTTTTATATCTCTTATAATTACGGAGTTATTTGACATTTTAAAAAAAAAATTAAGACCGGAATTTTGAATGTTTCTTAACGGAATCTGAAGCAACCCTCAAAAGTACACAACATTGCCTATTTAACCGACCTCGTAACTCTTATAGTTTCCGAGATCCCAATGGTAGCCTAATAAATTTGGGACACCCTGTATAATCATAATTACCAATATTAGCGTACAAACAAAGCAGATTGCTATACCCAACAACGGGTAATAAAGCCATGATATTATAGAGTACCTATTTTTAGTAAATGACCACGTTTTAAGGTCCCTAAAATTCAATTTTAACATTTTCACGATGATGTCTGTATGTGTGTGTGTGTGTGTGTGTGTGTGTGTGTGTGTGTATGTGTACAAATTTTGTTTGCACTCTAACTCAAATACTATCATTCAGAAAATTCTGAAACCTTGTATTTTTACCCTATTCTAATAGGAATAGAAGCCATTAGATTTTGGTGTAAATCGGATAAACGGAAATGGTACTTTACTTGAAGCTCATAATGGTTTTTCTTCAAAAAATACCATTAAATGCCATTTTTTCGCATTTAACGTCATTAGAAAATTATAGATTATTGAATTTTGTACAGGTATACATTAATACTTTTTCTATATATTTTACAGATTAATTTAAAAATCATTTTTCTTTTTTTAATCCCGAAGCCTAAGATAAACACAATTCCTTTGTTACACAGTTTATTTTTCAAGTGAATGTAACTGACAGGTAAACGTCATTGTCAAAAAACTAATCACTTCAAATTAATAATAGTGACATATTAAATAATAAAGAAAATCGTAAATAAAGCAATAGTTATATGCAATGGAACATAATATAGTTTGAAGCATTACTAAATACGTAAGTATGTATTTAAATTAATAAAAATTAAATAGCGGGAGGTTTTGTGTTGGCCACATCAGATTTTTTACCTACCATTCAAACAGCACACTTAGTAAAATAATCTTTTAATCAGTGGTACCCATTTATTATATTCATGTTGCTTGTAATGTTAATTATCTCGAATTTTCGAGACTGTATTGTTTCACGCCATATCTCGTCTCGCGGCATCACTACTTCGAACAGAGAATCATATTTCTTAAATTTTCAAAAATTTAATTTTTATCAATGATTTTGAAAAATATGAATTGCGTTTTTAATTTAATATGCATACATACCCATTGTTCGAATTGATGTGAAAATAGCCATTTTCTTATCTGAAAATAAAAAACACCTGTAACAAAGATAATAAATTTAAATTTATGTAAATGGTAAAACAAGAAACCATATGTTTTGAAAATGTTACATAATTCACTAAAAAGATAATAGGCTTAAAATAAGACATTACTTAAAATAGTACTCATTTTCTTTGTGGCAGTATTGATTTCTTAATCCTATTTTAAGAACGCAAATAGAATCAGATGTATTTAGGTATACTTTTAAATCTCTATAACAAATTTATGATTACTTTCTATTTTTGTCACATTTCTAATTTTTTATAAGCGATCAAAATTGATCTATATTTAAATAAATAAAAATTCTTTATACATCTGCTATTTATTGAAAAAATAACATAATTTTAGTATTCATCGATACCTACTCATTAATAAACTACACATAAACATAGTAATGAAACAATAACAATGATGTTAATTGTTAAAGCCTTGAATTTTCTGTACTTTTCTATCGTAAAAACGACTGAAACAGCAAAGTTTCTGAAAATATCGTATGTATGTATATTTCGTCATAAAATATCATTTATGTTTTAAGTTATAATGCAATATTGCATTTTTATAAAACTTATTAATCAAAACTCTAAAATTGTATATTGTTTAGTATAAAAGCAAATCAATAGTAATTAATTATTTTAAAAATTCATGCGGCTGTATGTATGTATGTATTTATATTTCGTAAATAAATGTAATAATAATAATAATAATAATACTTTCATTGTGTCAAAGCTTACAGCTTTATACAAAGTAAATGGTAAACATGTATATTAATTAATTATTAATATAAATTGTAATAAAATATATAGTATAAAAAACACATACAGTAAAATTTTTGAAAGAAGTCCGATCAAGGCCATCTACGAATTGCATCTATGAATTAAGATTTTATGCTGTCAAATTTAGTAATGTCATTTACATAGTTTTTATGAGGTACACAAGATATTATACCCTCATAAAAACTAAGTAAAAGACACTACTAAATTTGACAGCACAAAATCTTAATTCATAGATACAATGGGGGATTACAGCTCAATCGAATTAAAGGAAAATAGTAAAAAAATACGAATATATGCTGAATAACGAATATTAATAAAAAAATGAAATAGTATAATTGAGATATTTCGGAAATAAAGGGTTTTTTGTTATAGCGCTTCGACACTAATATGAAAATATTTTGATTGGCGACCGAGAAACCGCCTATACATGCATTACAAATAGCGTGTTAGGAGGTGGGGATTACTACCAATGGAAGTTAAGAAATTCAAATTCGAAAGGAGGGGCTAACATTCCTGTACTGCAGTTTCCAAACAGTTTTTATTTTAACATAAATTTCTTGCATTAAACTTAATAATTTAAATACACCTGTAATTGTAAAGTATGTAGACTTATACAGTGTTATAATATTCATTTATTTTTATGTAAATATAACTTAAAATAGCATATATTTCAAGAACATTTAGGTCCATGATGAAAACAGTTTGATATAAAAACACATAAATGTGACGTCACGTCAATCTTTTCAAAATTTGGGAGACCATAACTCGCTTATTAATAGGGATTTTTTCGTAGATGGCCTTGATCGGACTTCTTTCAAAAATTTTACTGTACATAAAAATTTAATTATAGCCATGCCTAAAATATTTAACAAATTGTACTTCACTAAATGCCTAATAATTCAGAAATTCATAAATTTGCAAACATAACATTGAAAAATAATAGCCATACCCTATACATGAAATATTTGACATAAAAACACATATACTTTAAATAAATGCCTAATAATTCAAAAATTCATAAATTTGCAAACATAATAAAAAATAATAGCCATATCCTACACATGAAATATTTAACATAAAAACACATATACTTCAAATAAATGCCTAATAATTCAAAATATAGTGTAAAACATTTTGAGTAATTTATAGTTAGACCAACGAGAACATCAAAATCACAACAAGGAGATTGACAACATGAAATAATTATTTTACCTAGTGTAAGTTGGGCTATAATTCTCTTTTAATGAATTAATGAATTTAAATAGTTATTGTTTTCGATTTCAAAAATAAAATAATAATAATGGTTATACGTAGAATGAGCCAGTTTCATATTTTTTAAAAAGTATTTTTAAAAAAAGTTTATTCAATATTTTTCATAGTAATAAAAAAATAATTATTGTTATTTTCGTAGATAATTAAATAAAAAGATTGGCGCCAGAAATAGTCATGAAAAATATCCTCCCACTCCTGTGACGTCAGAGTACATACTGCACGTCATTCAAAGCCAATAGGAAAACAGTTTACGTTATTTTTATAAATAAAAGTAGGCGATAATTTGGCACATGTTAAACTGTATGTACTCTGACGTCATATTCTGTTTCAAATCACGAGACTTTTTCAAAATATTACACAAATTTCAATATTTGTCAAAATCTAATGGATATTTCGTGATATTTTCAAATTTTAGGCTCTTTAAAGAACAATATCTTTTAAAATTTAGTATTTACAAGTTATATAAAAACTCTTGCAACAACCCTATTGTTCAGTTTGTCAATATTCTAATTTTATTTGTGATTCAATCCACATCTTTACGACTTATTTGATTTTCCCAAACCTGAGTGAATTCTAAATCTAGTAGATTTATATATATATATATATATATATATATATATATATATATATATATATATATATATATTTTGTATATTAATTACTATGTTATATATGGTTTGAATACGATACATAAATAATATTATATGTAATTCAGTTTTTCAAGTGGTATAAGTGAGAAGAATCAAAATTTGAAAAAATGGTGAATAAAATTAAATTTTGAAAGAAAAATCTGTATATTTCTAAACTTTCTGTACACTGATGTTGCTAATATCGCCAGAAGTCACTTGAACCAGTTTTTATGTAAATAATACAATTATGAAATCAAGATATTGTTTCTAACACTTACCAAATTTTTGTAATAATACACTACCTATTAACAATATTTCCAACTAAAAATTTATCTGCACTTAAAAATTTATGTTGTGCCAATATCGTATATCAGTAGCAATCAGTTTCAAAATCAAAATCATTGTTTACGCTTGTCAACAGTTATCAAAATGGTATCATTTTAGAATTTGTGAAATTTAATCTAATCTTACCTTTCATATCCATTTTTATCACTATATAATTTCTTCACTATTAGTTTTTAAATATCACTATAATGTTTAACTATACTATAATGCTATGACAACGTATTTTGTGGCATAGGTAACTCTACACTAAATAGTTCGTTTCGTAGATGGATCACTGGACGTAATGACGTATAAAAACTCGTCATGGTCAGGGTCGGTTTAAGTGAAGGTTACACTTACATAAATTAAATAATGGGCTGCGTGAAGAAAATAGAAAGGGTTAAGAATGTACCTTACCTACTATATTTTGAATAGTAAATATGTTTTTCTCTACACAGTATACAATATAGTAGTATTAACAAAGATTTAGTGCAATTTACAAAAATCTGATGTGGCCAGCACATTACCTTCCGTCAATTCTATGCATTTTGCACAAATGCCTTATCGAAATTCCCTGTAAAAGATTCTATATATCCAGTAAAATGGGCTACTTGAGTGGTACTGAAAATCCGATTTCTGTCACTATATACGTAATGTTATATTGAAAACATATATAAAAATATAAAATTTATTTTAAAATAATTATTTGTTTTTTTACTAAATTAAGAAAGAAATTTTTCTGTTACGTCTTTATATTGAACTGGTGAGGGGAAGCAGGTTTAAGAATGTTATCAATAGATGGCATGGCGTGCGAGAAAGTTTTAATTTGAATTTGACATTAGTTCATTTTTCTCTCTCTCTCTGGTCTCTCAAATACATTAATTACTTTATAAATAAACACATAGGTAATTACTTATAATTTAAAATATCGATACCAAAAAGATAAACTAAAATACTAACCTCCAAACTATTGTTGAAACGTCAAACAGGTGATCTACATTACCCGCACAAACATACCATTACTATGGGACGGCACCACGCTTGGCTTTGCGACTATTCATTGGTGCGGCGTAATTCTACGTCATACATGGCGGGAATTCAAATAATCAAATTTCATTATTTTTTTTTTCTAATTAATAAACAAAAGAAAAAATATGGGTAGCAAGTTTTTACCTTCTCTTCAAAAATATTAAATAAAAAAAGGTACACAAGTAGCCCATTGAAACACGAACATAATTATTTTCTACATATTCTATACCAAAAATTCCTTGAAGAAGATTTTTTATATCCAATAAAATTATAACACGAACATAACTATGTAAATTGCACTTGACACTGACATATGTCAATTAGAATATTTGAATATATTACTCTTTTCCATAGTTATAGCATAGCTGGCTGATTTATGAAAGTTAGTCTCTAAAATTCTTTAACTATATCTATCGAATATGAAAGAAAATGTGTGATCGAACCGTATAGAAAATCAAATGTTCTTTCATATTTATAATAACATAAAATGTCAAAAACTTATATTTAACTGCGTTTTTTCAATAAAAACTGTTGAGAACTTCAAATAAAGATACTTCCGGTTGTTTAATTATAACCAAAATCTAATCCACCCTTCATATGGGTGTAAATAAGAGAAATATGAAAGAATTATAATTTTTGGAATTGTAGTGTTGGAATAGGGTAGTTGCGAAAAAAAATAAATGTTATTTTTCCCTATTAATTATGAAATATAAACTAATTCTAAACATATTAATGTAAAAATTATTGGAAAATATAAAACTTTTCATTCATAATTTCCATAAATAGTTCGACCAAGTCTGTATGACTCATACAAGCTTGTTAGAATACCACGACAAAGCGAAGATGTTGAATTATATTTAATTGTATCATACAAATATTTACAGTATAATTCGAAAAGAAAAATAACAGATACAAAAGTATTATTTAATAGTACGTATATTTTATAATTATTTACTTGAATACCAGATATTTTCAAGATTTATTTTTCACAAACTGCTTTTTATAATACCGATTTACTCACGTATGTATATCTGATTTTTTTACCGTATCCGCTTGGCCTTTTAAAATAAAAACATTAATTTATCTTCTGTACGCCAGAGCGTACACAAAGAGCGGACACATCTCTAAAACTGTTACTATAAGACATATCGAAAAACCAAGATAGTCAAAGTATCCTAGGGCGCCACAGCAGACACATGTTCAATGCTTCTTCCAATACATTTTGTCTGCTTGACGTAAAGTGAAAAAAACGCTGGCGGACACTGGTGCCCGCCTTGGCGCAAAACGAAATATCACGATGTCCGCCATGGCAGCGAAGGTGTTATACATTTAATATATTGTAAGTTTATAATAATTTATTTTATTTTAAACAACCCGTATCTATTACTTAATATAGTGTCCTATGCCCTATGTTTATGATTCAAGGTACTTGCCCCTCACCAAAAAGAATTACTGGATACAGAATAATGAACCAGTGTGTGAATAATGAAGCAGAGATTTTATTAGACTGTAGAGATGCCAACAGAAAATTAAATTAAATAATCTACAAATTTGACTTTATCTTAACGAATTATAACTATAAGTTAAAATTTAACAGTTTTATGTTAATAATCATCAACAAAAACCGATAAAATTGTTGATAACGTAGGAACCTACTTAATTGATATTTTGACTTCACTTAAATAAATGTCAAGTTTATTACTTCAATATTTTAATAAAAAAAAATTGTCAACAATTCCAATTAAATTTATTATCATTTCATGTTCTAAGGTTTTACCCATATGTAAATAAACAGCAATTTTTTATAGAGTGTTTTCCAAAATAGTAAACATAAAACCGCAAAGCTTCTCAAAAAGAAAAAATAAGTTGTCGTCTTAACGTACCTTAAAAATCTAATAATTTAGTGTTACCTTTTTCAAACCTGTGTTTTTAATATTTATCAATTCTAGACAAAACAAATTTGTTAATCACTCCTCTATTTTATCACATTTTGTATTTTGTTTCATAGTACAATAACGCATATTTTATTTACAGAAATATAAGATTGTATAAACAAAAAAATATTACGTGCAACTGGACTGCAGGTTTCAAACCATGCATTCGAACACTGATAACAAAGTGTAATATTTTACTTATAATCTACATACTTATATACATAATCTTCAACAAACAATATACGTACATACAGAGTACCAGAAACAAATGACTATTTTCTTTATTATTAATTTTAGAACTATAGTTTATTTTAAAAAGTAGAGGCGAACTTAAATGCCATTTTTTCCTGTGAAAGTTCTCGAATTATTTTTCTGAGTTCGCCAGAAGCAATATTATCTTTAAATTTTTAAATGATATAACGTATACAAACAGCTGCCCATTGTATCTGTTCTCTCCTGAAAATTAATGAACAGGCAACCCATTTTACTTTTCATAAGTGACTTGATTTTACTAATACATTATTGTCATGGTTGCCAGTTACATTATGGCTGTGTGCGCTGTCGCATTCTGGATATTAGTATTTAGGATTTAAGTTTTCTTCATATAAATACAACTCCAAATGGCACACTATTGATTGACATCCTTTGGTTTGTATGGCAATACTTTAGAACAACAAAAATGAATTCGATTTAATTTGATGCTTCAGATTAATTATTAATATTATATTTCATAAAATAAAATAGAAGCTAAGGTAAATTTAACATTTTGCACAAATTATAACAACGAACATAATTTGTTTATGTAGTACGCGACAATTTTAAGGCATAGTGTGCTCCTGCAAAAACCTAAAATCTAATTCCTAATATCCTAAATAATGACTTTATTTAGGACATATAAATTTAGGATTTAAATATTAAGATGATAAAAGTGCAACATCGGACACGGCCTAATATATGTGTAGCCTAAAAAACAAGCACAAGCATTCATAGTCTATTTACTTTGTAAATTTTATTAAAATTTTCTTATCCGTAATCCGTGCAGAATATTAAAAAATTGAAGTAAGATATTGTATGCACCGCGGGCATTACCTGTATTCTACGTTGCCTATTCTTAAACTTTTAGGCGGGAACAGATAATTTAAATTATTTGCAGAAAAAATAAAAATATGTTATTCCATTTAAAAAAAAACAGCAATGATATCGCTTCCGGAACCACCGGAAGTAGAATTCAGAAATTTTTCACACCAAAGTGGCATTTAAGTTCAACCGAACTTTATAATTTAAACTATATGATTAAAACTAATAATAAATACATACAGGGTATTAAAAAACAAGGATAATATATTGTACTGACCGAAATGAATAAAAAAAAGCTTGATCAACATAGATCTGATCTTCAACTGTTTCCGAGAAAGAGACCATTTTGTATTTATTAGAATCGAAGAAACGCTGACAAAAATACTGATCGAACAAAATTTTGTCTATCAGTAAATAAACTATCAAAAAACAACAAAAAACTTTATATAAAACATTTTTTTCAATTACTAACCGTTCGATTATGAAGTTATTTAAAAATTAAAAAAACAAAAGCATCTCTAATATGATTTCTGAAGCAAAGATAAACCCCATAAAAACACTACCTAATATCTCGGAAACTATTAAAGATCGGACCCATGTTGATTAAGCTTTTTTTTACTTATTTTGTTCAGTACTGTATGTCCTCAAAATTTGTATATTTTTAACAACCTGTATAGCAATTTGTCGTACAATTTTGTCTTTATCGACATGCAAACTTACATACATGTGTTACATACTTATTATACTCGTAATACTGATGAATATAATATGGTAAGTAGTATGTTGCAATAAATAATATATTTCAAAACTCATATATTTTATTTTTTAGGTTGAAATTCTCTACAATATATATTATTTTCAAGATAAAAAAAATCATTGGTAATTTCCAGTTATAGTAGGGTCAAAGACAACAATATTATAATATCTTATGTACAGTCGTAAATAAAAATACTTTCCTACCTTTAAATTCTGCCAAATTAAACACAATTGTTCGATATTTAACTAAAAGATTAAACTATCTACAGGTGTATGATGAAACTATTTATTAATACCTTTATCTTATCTGATAGTCGCCTAAAGTAATATTTGTATATGTTAATGACTTTCACTTTATTAATACTAGGAATAAAAATAAATAACACTACTTTATTTTCGTTAGAAATATGTTTGTAGATTTGATGTATGTAGTTGAATACGCAGTACTGTAATACTGGTTGTATACGTCATATAGCATACTACAGCTTCACAAACTTTCATGCTTTTAGATAAAAGTTGTTATCTATTTAACTTATTTATTATATTATAAATCATTGTTGATATTGACTTTAGTTTTGTTAAATTTGCATACGTCAATTTGTACGCAAATTACTTTTGAAGTCATCGCAAACTTTTATTAAAATAAACATGAATTATTGCGAAGTACTTGACCTAATTATGATAAAATATGATTGTTTATTTATTTTATTTCTATATAACAATATTGATTTGCATATATATAACATGAGAAATTTATATTCATCAACAGAAGCGCTAATTTTCTACCGTGAAATTTTCTGTCTCGCAACGCAACAAACGAACGCATCGATTTAGTTTCGAGCTAAATTTAACCGTTATAGATGTCGTGACAGTATTCGCTCTCTTCGTGTTCCGTTTTTCGTACAACCGGCATGGTGATAGAGCAGTGCTTTGAAAAATAATAACTTTTGCACATTCTACAACGGCGTGCTACATTTTTCATCTAATTGTAAAAACCAATCGTCAACATTCCGCCAATAAGCCGTTGCCAACCCCACGGGTGGCTTCCTAAGGTAAGAAAACAAGGGAAACCATCTTTGTTCATGAACTGACAGCTAGAAAGCCTAGTAGATTCAGTTGAATTTTCTCGATAATTCATGGGTTTTACCCATACTTTTCATGCTTGCTATTCGTTACTCATTTTATAACAATTATAGATTATACTTTCTACTATTACTAATACTAAATAGACTGTCATCATATAATATTGTTTATTTTTACAAAAATAAATTATTTTTACTTTACAAATCGTGAAAACAATTGATGCATGACAGTTTTGTACAAGCTTTTGTGAAAAGTTGCTTGAAATTGTGCAACATATGTTAAAATAATTGATTACACATTAATTCTAAGTATAGTAACATTTAGTAATACATATCTACTCAAATACTATACTGGAAAACCTAATAATAAATTCGAAAGTGAATAGGTGTCTACTAGGTTCTATTTTCACCTGAGAAACCTAAAAAATTCAAACTGTTAAAAGATAGATTATATAATAATGCTAATACATCCAAAAAATTTGACATCAAACATTATTGATGACCTTTAATCATTACTAAGTAAGCAGTTTGGCTAGTAATGTAAAATGTACAGCCAAGCAAATGAAAACTTTTTGATGTACTCAGTTATATATGTCAACTAACAAAGAATAATTAGTCTAGAGTTCAGAGCTTCACGTGAACAGTTGAATGACGATAAAATAGTTGATATCACGGTTTTATCATTTTTCAAGGACCAAATTCACAAGTTAAGCGTGCATTGAAGCTTTTTTACTTAATTTTAAGTAGGCTACTGATGTACTGAGAATATTGCATAAGACCTACTTAAAAATTATCAAAAAATCAGTCTACAGTCTATAGATGATGAAATGTAGATTCGTAGAAAATCATCTATTTATTATATTGCGTACAAATTCATTTGTATGTACACAAAAAATTGGATCTACGATAAGCCTCTTACTGGAAAAACTCTCGGCCTAATATAAATCTTAGATACTAGAAGAAATATAAATAAATCGCTATATTTTCACCCACATTTGTGGGTGTAGAGATTTAGATGTTCTACTTTAAAATAGATCACATTTGCAGTGATGATTATTTAACCTTGAATTGGTTGCTATATGAAAAATTCAAGGACATACAGTATGGAAATGAAGGTATTAGGTTGTCTGGAAATTTTAGGGGCACTTAATAGGATGATTTAGGAATACAAATTGGGTTGAATAAAATAATAACATTATTGGTAACCGGTATTATAATGGTATATTTAAATGGAAAATTTTGGTACTAGCCAACCAAGTTCAAATATGAGTCAAATAAATTATTATTTTTATAAATTAAAAATAACCCCTGCAATGCACTCTCCGCGAATATGTGGAGTGCCCGCGAGTTGACGTCCAAAACGCCCTCTATTATACAAATATATAATCACTTCTGTATGAACGAGTTTAGAACACCAAAAATAGCTGTTAAAAATTAAAAAAATAAATTTGGTTTAATAAAAAATGCGTTAGTAACAACGATATCAATTTTTTATATCAGTGAAGTGGTTAACAAACCAAGAGAACTGTTTCCAAGTAAAATAACTATGTTATCTATTAATTGGTATGAAAAATATTAACTTCAAATAAAAAAAAATTGACATTGAATGCTACTAACACACTTTTTACAACTTCAAACCAAACTAATTTTTAATGGGTCAATAGTATATCCCTTTTTCATTAGAATCTCAAAAACTGTAACAGTTAAATAATTATTATAATAATAATAATATAAATTTTCAAGTTTTAAACAAAAGGTATGTAAATGAGTAACTTGGAAGATATAAATTGAAATATTTTGTGAAGAAAGGTTTATTATTGTTAATATTTTAAAAGTTATGTATTATACTTTGGTAACAAAATCTTCACAAAGAAATCTTTTATTAAAACAATTTTGATTGCCATGCAATCATCATTAATAGTATGACAGTAAAAATGTGCAATTAATTTTGTTTTAATCAAACATTTCTTTGTGAAGAAAAGATCATTGTGTTATGTATAATAAATTTATCTTCACGTAGCTCTAAACTCTGTTAAATTAAAAAGTTGTTCGGAAAAAACATCCTATGTGAAAAATAGTTTAGACAAAAAAAGAAATTGTCATCCAGGTTTTACGAAAGGTTTTAACACATAGAACGTTTTAAAATAAATTTAACATTCTGATGGTTTAGAAAAGCACGTATAGGAGTATTTACCAAACGATAGAGCAAAACATCCTTAATTCAACTATATATAAAGTCGATTTTTGCACGTGATGTCACATAGGTGGTTTTTTCCGAACAATGTCGATTTTTTTATTGTGGCCAATATTTTATCTTTATCTTAAAAAAATATGAAAAGTATAAAAATTATTTTGCTTTTCAATGCACAAAAAGGTTAATCCAAGTGGTTTCTCCTTTTTGATATGAATGCATTTAAAAATGAAAACACAATAGCAGTGGGGTATATGACCTTGATAAAATTCAAAGAAAATATTTTTATATGTATTATTATATTATTAATATAGATTTTAAGAAAGTTCATTAAATATTAATTCGAGAAAACCACATTAAAACTTTTGTGACGTCATCACCACTGAGTAATATAAGTAACGAAATACATCTATCTCTTTCGCTCTCGATGCTTGTAGTACTCAGGATGATGACGTCACACTAATTTAGTCCTATTCCAAACTCAAATTCTATTAATATTTTGTAATATTTTTAACAAATTTTAAAACACATGAATGTAATATTTTAATATAAAAAAAAACCAGTTTACAAAATTATTTTACTATTGAAATAATTTATTATAAAATTTATTTATTTCAATCAATATTAACATTTATGCTAAACTTAAGTTACTTATATTTACTCAATAACAGCTGTCATTTACGGCTGATGAAATGAGTTTATGGTTACTGTTACTAGCTTCGGAATTCAATTCAATGCTTGTAAGTGAATATGTTTTAAAGGAAGGTCCTAATTTTCAACTATTTTAATTTATTTTTCTTTTAAATAATTCCCGGTGACAGACAATAATTATTGCAGATTTTTTTTTCAATAACAATATAACAAAACACTTTATAATTTTAAATAGTAGGTATATCTATTGACATGTCAGTGTCAAACGATAAACGAAAATATAAAAATGAGTTAAGAAGTTTTAAAAAAAGTATTGGATAAAATGTTGTATTACACTCGTGTAGAATACATATGAGTCACTAAAGAAAATTAGCCACTCGTGACTAATATGTTACATTCCACACTCATATAATAAATAACTATTAAACACTATATTTAAATGGATTAACAATTTTATACTCATATTTCGGAAGGATCTTTATCAGACGTCACTTTACGGTCACACAAAACTGATGTGGGAAGTGTACCACAGCAAATATAAATTTCTAATAGTTTCATCATATCGTCTGTTTTTAATAAAATTATAAATAGAAAATGCACAGATCTATTTTCAAATCATACCATATGCATTCATAATTAACTTCAAAATACGTGTCTCGAAAAACAGTAAACAGGGATCAAACAATAAAACATAATTTAGTTTACCAAAACATTACTTACCGTAATTGCTACAAAAATATGTTAATGTACACACAATTAAATTGTTTTACGTAGAATTTATAAATATCTTAAGTTTAATTATTATTTAAAATGATCTATAAGATATAACATGTGATTTTGCAAAGTCTGACGCAAAATTGGCTACGTACTACAACTTTGCTCGACCCCATACAATACGCGATCTAGTTCAATCTAATTATCTTAAAAAATGATCATCTTATCAATGAAGCTATTTTTACCCAGATAAATATCTTAGATTTTTTTGATTTTTATTTTAATTCTGTAATTTATTTTATATGTAATAAATTGGATTATTGCACAGGCAAGTGTCTGCACACAATATATTTTTTTAATCTTATAAAGTCATTGACTATAAAAAATGATCTCGTGAAGTTTATTGATTTTTATTTAATCTTATCAGTGTATAAGACAGGAAATAGATATAATAGTCACACGGGCCTTTTTTTATGAATGACTTAGCTAAACGTAAGATATCAAAAGTAAATTTCAAAAGATTATTCAAATATAAACTCTAGTACTTACTGATATTTTTTGTAAAATATAAATTTACATCAAAATTTTCTAATTTATTTAATTAATTTTGTATAAACAGATTTTTCACTATTTAAAATAATTATGTAGTTGATTAATATTTTTATTAGTTGTATAAAATAAATAATGATAAGAAAATGTAAATATCTGACGTAAATTACCAAGCATGGGTGTGTCAAATTTATAATAAGCTTTTTATTAGTTATTTATATAAAAGTGTAAAAAGTCAATTTTTATTACATGACAAGTGTAATAAATGTACTTTTTGCAAGTGTGTCAATTAAATTTTTTGTCATGAGAACAAATTGTGTGCAACAAAATTATAAAAAATTACAAAATGTTTTACAGTCGACTCTGTAAGGGGAAATTTGAATTTATTCGAATAGACACTTACAAAATTGACGTCACTGCAAGAGAGATATAGAAGGTCATACATACAAACAAACCTCCCCTCGTTGTCTTGCGTCCCTTTCGCTGTTCCTATCTGTCATTGTATTCGCATCTGTTATTCAGTGTTAAACCTAATTCTTTATTGTGATGTGTACGTTGTGTTTAATAAAAATGAGTTTAAAACCAGAAGATGTGTCTGGGGCAACTTTTTTGTTTGATAATATTGAAGATCATTCGATTATTCAACTAAAACGATGGCTAGAGTGTAAAGTCTACGGCTTATGATAGGTCTTTGTTTGTACGGAGTAACCATAGCAACCTTGATTTCTATGCTTCGCCGTTAGAGGCGCTCGTGCAAATTGCAATTTTGTAAGTGTCTATTAGAAAGAATTCGAATTAGAGAGAGTAAAAGAAAATTAAATGAAAATTGTATAAATTACAAAGAGCATGTATATGCAATGGAACAACGTGTATTCAGTTAATATAACAAAAAAATTACATTTTCTTTTTTTACATACCTAGTAAATATACAAATTTAAACATTTTACCAGTGTCCCAACAAACCTATTTCAGTTATCTAAATCTAAAATCGATTTATAGAGAGGCGAATTTCACTGAAATGATGACAAACGCCCAAAATTTAATTCGGTTAAAGGAAAGTTCGAATTAAATAATTCGATTTAGAGAAAAATTCAAATAGTAAGAGACAGTTTCATTTAGAGAGAGTCGACTGTAGTTCCAAAGTCAAATGTCAAAGTTAGATATTTTGCTTAGTAACTATAATGAACGTTAGTATGAACAAGTGATTAAGGGTGATTTACGAGCATTTGATTAGCATTGTTTTATCTTTGTCAATCGTTCATGGATTATTTTAGAGAAAATACTTCAAATAATAGTTTTGGAAAAATTAATTCCACAAATCTTTTATTTGACGCATTTTTCTTTAAAATAATCCTTTAACAAATGCGAGAGATAAAACAATGCTAATCAAAGATTCTCTTATCACCCTTAATCACATGTTCCTACTAACGGTCATTGTTATTTGTAAAGGTTATATTTTTTATAACAATATTAATAGTAATGTTAAAGCAATGTACAGGGTGTAAATCGAAAAGTGAGACATGGGAATTCAGTTTTTCTTTGCGCAAACGTTAACTAATTATTTTATGCAAAAATGCTTCAAGTAAAAGTTATAAAGATTTAAATTCTGCATCTAAATCTATTCTAACTCCTCATAGAGACATAAAAATTAATTATAAAGCTACAGTTTTTATTGAACAAATTTTAATAAATAAATGCATTATTTTTAACTGTCATTTATAACTAAATTTGGATTAGAGCAGTAAATTAACACAAAACACAAAAAGGTAAAATGTTTTAGTTCTAATGGGCTACTTGCGTACCTTTTTTTATTTATATTTTTGAAGAGCAGGTAAAAACTTGCTACCCATATTTTTTCTTTTGGCAAAATATTTATTAATTAGCCAGAAAAAAAATAATAAAATTTGATTATTTGAATTCTCGCCATGTATGACGTAGAATTGCGCCGCACCAATGAATGGTCGTAAAGCCATAGCGTTTGTTTGTACGGATAATGTAGATCTCCTGTTTGACGTTTCAACAATAGTTTGGAGGTTAGTATTTTAGTTTGTCTTTTTGGTATCGATATTTTAAATTACATGTATCTACCTATGTGTTTATTTGTGAAGTAATTAATATATTTGAGAGCCCAGAGAGAGAAAAAAATGAACTAATGTCAAATTAAAATTTTCTCGCACACATGCCATCTATACGTTAAATTTTTAAACATATGGTTTCCATTTTAATATAATGACGTTACAGAAAATTTTCTTTCTTAATTTACTAAAAAAACAAATAATTTTTTAAAAATAAAATTTATATTTTTACATTTTTTCAACATAACTATGTATATAGTGATAGAAATCGGATTTTCAGTACCACGCAAGTAGCCCATTGACAGTTAAAAACAATGCACTTGTTTATTTTTTGTCATAAATCCATGGCTGTCTAGACTAAAAGCTCATAAAAACTGTAATTTTATAATTAATTTTTACGTTTATTTGAAGAACTAGAATAATCGTTTCATATGATTCAGATGCAAAATTTAAATATCTATAACTTTTTTTGAAGTATTTTTGCATAAAATAATTCCCATGTTTTTTTTTTATCGCTTATGTATATAATATAAGGTATAAATTCAATTATTTTAGACCAATATTCGTCTAAGTCCAAAGCATTTGGATGCATTCCCATGTTAAACGCCTATGTCTCACTTTTCGATTTACATTTATATTTGTTGTACACCCTGTACAACAAATATAAATGTGATCGAGCACACTTGTACAGTATGAAACCGATTGTAGGTCTAACAATCCGAATTCGAATTAAACCAAAATAATTATTTTAAATTATTAATCCCACAAAAGTAATTCCTGTAGTGTATTCCATTTGCCAACATCTATTAATTTCCTTGTGGTGACGTTTTATAAATGCCCTCTACGGTAAATATTGCGCAAAGAAGATTGGCAAATTGAGCAATCGGAAAATGCCGTGTTGATGTTGATACGTTTATTTATTTTTTTATTGTGTTTTTGATTAGTACAGATGTTCTTTGATAAGTCGATTTATTTATTTATACATGTTAACATGTTTATAATGATAATATAAGTACACTTTTTCGTTCCGACTTATTTTTTTGCAATGAAACGCTTTTTTGGTTTAAGCGGTTATAACTCGAAATTGTTTTCCATGTTTGATTAATTTAAACATTATTTAACATGGTAACAGTTTCAAATATAAAAATATTTTTCTGCGTAGTTCTGTATCCTAAATAAAGCGTGTTATTATTAATGCATGTTCTAAAATGGACTACCTATTAGGCCTAACTCAAAAGTATTAGTAGTCGTAGAATAGTATTATCGGCAGTCTCCGATTTACGAATATTTGAATTTTTTGCAATCCATTGTATTATATTTAACTGTTCCGACTTACGTAAAAAAATATTAAAAAGTATTTTGGAACATAAATATTCGTAATTCGGAGAATGTCTACATAACACACGCTTTATTTCAGGTTACACTACTAGAACTCCATCACTGAAATGGCAAGAAATAAAGTGGGCCCTGAAAAAAATTTCCCAAGAAAACAACAAAATTGGAAAGGAAACGATCGCAGCAATCCAAAATCTGATCCCTTTTTTGTCTCAAATAAAAAAGAACCAAAAGAATCCCAACCGTTTTTTGTTTCAAAACAAGAAAGAAACGAAATTCTGGATAGAAAAAAACAAAATGATAAGACCCAAAGATTTTTCAAAAAATCGGAAATTGATAAGAAGTTTAAAACAGGAAAAATTGATAAAGGCAAAGATAAGAAACCATTCGATAAGAAGAAATGGCGCTTGCAAAAATACAGCAAGAAATACAAGCTAGAACAATGGGAAGAAAAACGAAAAAAAGCTGTACTTAGAGGATATTACAGAGAAATAAAAGATGAGCCGAAAATGAACGTACAGAAAATTTACCAACAGTACGACTCTGATAACGAAGAAAAAAAAGAAGGTACATCTCAAGAAACAACTCCCGAACCAAAAAAAAATTATGTCCAGCATCCAGATTTTGTGTGGACCGAAGACAATTCCGATGAAGAAGATCCAGAACAAGGAGAATCTTCAAAACCAAAAAATAAGAAACCGTTTAAACAAAAACCAAAAAATATTGCCTACAAAAAAGCACAATCAGAATTTGAACGAATAAAAGAAGAAAAACAAGCGAAGAAAGAAGAACTACTTAAAAAGAAAGAAGAAAGGGAGAAGGCTCTTCAAGAATATAAAAAGAAGAAAACAGAGAAGTTTAAAAAACTCAATAAGAAGACTAAGAAAGGGCAGCCAATTATGAAAGATAGAATCGAAATGTTGCTAGAAAAGATTCAATCGAGTTAACAAGTTAATAAATTATTTTACATTAGTGACAGGCACTTTTGTGTTGTTAATTGTTATTCTGATAACAATTTTTGTAATAAAAATATAAAAAATAACTGATAATCTCATGATTTGATGTAATATTATAGCAAATTACTAAGAACCCAACTAATCTTGACAATATCTGATGACATTTCCGTTACCTTTGTTCTTTTTTATAAACTTATTGTTCTAAAAATATAACAATTACCAGTTGATATGAAATCGTTAATGAATTTCCTGTGCTATTCTTGAAAATACGTCCATATTTCAACAACAATTGTGACATATGCACATTCAAACAAACTAACTTTTTGTAATTCTATAAAAAATATAAGTAAATCCCATTTATCTAATAAAATAATCTTATAAGATATCTCATAGACATTTCCTGTTGCTTTTTAATTAAATTCTATCAAACTTGATTTTATCCTAGCTTGTTGGAACCAGATGGAATATCAATCGATCAATATCCTGTGATCATTCGATCAACATGGCCTATTTACTATGTTCTAGTAAATATTTACTTGTATACTTGAATTTTAACGATTACTGAGAAAAACTTCGATGCACAAGTTCATTGGACACGTGTTGTCAGCTAGGCAACAGTATCTGTGATCCTTTGGGGTCAGCTGATACAAAAAGGACTGATATATCTATATTTCTTGGCTAGACGCATTTCTTTATTAAAAATCTTATCAATTCATTGATTTTTAACGATAAAATAATGTTTTAAACTTATTTGTTTGCATATTTTGTGCAATTTTTATTACTGTTTGTTTGTTTGCTTTTTTTTATTACACAAAAGTGGAGAATGAGTAACGATATTTTGTAATAATCCTTGAACTTCTTTCTATTTCCAAAATGGCGATCGATGCAGTTGCCAATTTTGTGCGCACAAACTGTACGTCATTTTGGGAATTTGATACGTATTTTAAACAAAAGATACTGCATGTTTGATGTATGTTTTGTGTTTAAAATATATTACAGAAAAAATAAATAGCAATGGCCGAAATTTTAATGGGAATACCCATCGATTCAAACTTTCCAAATGTATCAATAAAGGAAAATAAATAAATATAATATTTTTTACGTAAGGATGGCATTGCGCAATAATATTTCGTTTATAGGTAGTTTAAATCGCTATATAATCTGTGCTGACACTTGAGAGAAAACTATCCTTTTTTAAATAAAAAACGCATATATAAACAAGACCATTATTCCTAGATCTTATCGATTTTTTTTTTATGGCATTGATAAATTATGCAGGATGCATACTCAACGCCCGAATAATCAAAACTAGAATACTAAAAACCAGAATATTCAAAAGCAGAATACGCATACACAGAATCATTCAAATCCCGAATTTTCAAACAAAAAATCGCATATTTCCCGAAAGCGTATCAACAGAACCATCGCTAACCAACATAAACATAACCTAACGTTTGCTCCTGGCGATGCACGATTCGGTTGTAGAATATTCGGGATTTGAATGATTCTGTGCATGCATATTCTGGTTATGAATATTCGGGTGTTGAAGGCTATCCCAATTTATTTAATCGTATCAGATGCATCATTAAACATAGTATAAAATAATAGTGATAAACATACAAACAATTGAAATTTTGAATATACAGACATTAGCAAATATAGAATAACAACAATAACAACAACACTGACAAGTTTACAATTATGTAAATCAACACGAGATAAAAAAAAAAAATTAAATACATACCAATGTTGGCAGTTACTAATTATTTTCTGAACAGAGTTACGAAATATATTGCCTTATACAAAGATTCTATAGCATGTGCGGCAAAAAGAAACTACTTCAATTACATGTCGTCAAGAATCATCCACCTTTTATTGCGCAATGCCATCTTACGTGAAGAATACTAATTCTATACAATTCGCCATTCAAATTAAGTAAATTAGCTGGTGGCTAAGTTTTAAACTAAAAATATGTTCAGAATTATTAATTTCCTCTGCTTCACAGAAATTTTCTAGAGTTTGCAGTCACATTTAAATAATTTAAAACATCCTTTAACATAAGTTTCATGTTTTTAAACGTCCCAAAAAGTATAAAATGCATTATTAGTGACCGACTGTCAGCTCGTAACTCTAGTGTTGCCAGATTTTAAAAACTTTTATATAGAAGAACTTAATGTACAAAACAATGGCTTTTTTTCAATAAATATTTTTCTCTTTTAACAGAATCATAAAATTCTTAGCGATTGATTTGAAAATGTAGTAATTCTGATTTTATTTTGTTTATTGAATTATTGAAAATAAAGAATTTACCTTGTTTATAGGATGTAACAGATTTGAACAAAATATAGGAAACTCCTATTAATATAGGAGGTCTGGCAACCCTACGTAATTCCCAGTTGTGACGTCACAACTTTTAATTTAATGGCGGGAAAAGTTAATTTGAATTGCCAATAGTCTAGTCATCAGAACAGAACTGAAGAGAAGATACACGATGGTCTGTGTATAACGCCCGAAAAACTCGAATCATTATGTTAGATCTTAAAATAAGTTGAAAAAAAAAAATATAAGGCCGTAAGTTTTGTGCTTCAGGTTGTTATTATTTTAAGTAGCGCTACTCCCGAAGTAGTGCTATTTCGATTTTTAAAATTTTATTTTATGTTATGAATAGACAAGAATAGGTTTCATATTTTTATAAATGAAACTTGTAATATTTGAAATAAGTAGTATTTATAATTTAATTTATTTTTATTTCTGTTATTTTTAATATTAAAGTTGACAGATGAAGTAGCGATTTTTCGGAAATAGCGCTATTTCAAGATGATAGAACACGGGCCTTAAAATTTTAAGTTCCAGTTAAATAAACAAAATTGAAACGAAATGAACTAGCAAATGATAAATTGATATTGTTGTCAATAATTTAATTCATTGTTGTTTATTTAACTTATAGCCAGTTTTGTAATCTCTGTTTAAAATTTTAACTGCCAATTAAATAAACTATATTGAATCGAATTATTGACAGCAATAATAAATCTGTCATTTGACAGTTCATTTCGTTTCAATTGGCTCATAATGTTTAGAAAAATCTCGTAAAAGACCTAGTATAATTTCCCATTCGGATTTTTTTTTTTTTTTCTGACGGCTAGACTTGTAAATAAACAATGATTTTAAAGACAAATATTTATAAATTTATAGTCAATCCGTTGATATGAGGATGCTGTATGAATATCTAAATACTACAAGTTCAATGACATGCTAACTACGTTTAAAAATTAATATATCTGAGGTCATAATGTCTTTCGTGATCAGTCTAATTACTTATTTATCACGGAGACAATCTTAAGAATCATTTTAAGTATTGCGCATAAATTACCCTAACCTAAAAAACCCGAATTTACGTCACATTTCGATAACTTATTAACATATGCAAGATGTCGGATGTTATTAGATAACTTTTTATAGTCCACCACAAGAAAAAAGGTTACCCAAAGTCTAGATAGATGAATGATAATACTATAATAGTTCATTAATAATCAGAGTAAGTGGAGAGGAGTTGTGATAAGACTGAGTATAAAAGCCTGGCAGTGTGTGGAGGAGTTCAGTATTATACAACTCTTCTCTCCTTTCCATCCAACGCTTAGCGTTGGCGCCCCTTTGCGCCTGTCGCCAGCACCAGCCGGTCTTTGGTAGCAACAGCAAAATTGGCTCTTTTGCTTCGTTTTCCAACGATTCCCTTCTATCTTTTCGTTTTTAATTCTGCTTCAACGCAGTTTTAAAAACGACCGGCTGGTTGCAGTCAGACTGTGTTGTGGTCTTGTTTTTGACAAGTGTGAAAATTCATCCAGAAAGTAAATCCCAGTTCTTCACTCAACCTCAGGTACATTCATAATTTTATATTTTCTCTTCTATCTTATTCCTTTGCCAAAATGTAATATCCGATATATAAAATAGTTATGTTATATGTTTAGTGCCGTGTTGGACACATGTTTCTGGTGATTTTAGCATTAATATTAATTTAGTGATTATTTGTAATACTTATTTTGAAAGTTACCTCCATCAAATTGTGTTTCTATACGTTAGGCAATAATGTTTTTTTTTTTTTCGTATTTTGTAATGTACTATTTTAATATACGCAAAATCGTACAGTAATGGGTTACTTTACAACATAGCAACCGTTGCTGCATAGCAACAGTTTTGTCATTAAAATACATTTTGACACAAGGAATGTTTATTTTTAATTTTTTATTGTTTATCTTCTAAATCGTTTTCAATGTTATTTTCATACATCCATCGTTTCGCAAATCGATATCCAAAAATTAATTTGTTTGGAGGTTGTAATTTACAGAAAACAATAACTGTCAAGTTACTTTGTTACTGAGAATCAGACTACTATGTTTTTTAGATGTTTTTAATTTAGAATATTGTGCCGCAAAAAAATTTCAAATTTTAATACTAATATAAAATACGAAAAAATAGTGTACTTACATTTTTTATAATAATTTCCATTATCATTGTTGTAAATATTTGTATTTATCAAGAGAATTTAATATAAAATTGTAAGAAATATTATTGTATTCATATTCATGTTTTGAAATATATGATGACGTCTGTTCTACATACATAAAATGAGTAACCATAATAACAAGTATAGTACATACATATAATTATTTAAATTTTTTAAGCATGTTTCATGTATGTTTTATTCATTTTCGAAAATATGATAACAATTTTGTATAAATATATACTAATATCAAAAGGTCATTGCAAAGATGAAAATTAATGATCCTTGAAGGATTGTTTTATATTTACGTTACATTGTAATTAATATAATGATTGTTACAGGGTTGTGCTCTATACGGTGTAGCCCCATCTACAAACGGGTCAGTTCTAGTATTCAACTGGAAATTGTACTTAAACGCAGAGCCCCCTTGGTGCTAAAACTACACTAGGAGCTCTTACTAAACTTTTGCTCTTTACCACACAGTCACACGTTGTATTATACTGAGCAAGAGCTGCCTCGTAAGTATTTTTCTATATTACACATTAGGATGGCCGTTAAAATAAAAAAAAATCGCTGCTGTCTCTTAAAACGGTAGTGAATGATTAAAAAAAAAGGATCTGCGCTAGTACGATTCTGTAAATTAAAGAGGAAGAGGTACCTATTGCAAAGAGAAGGTTGGAAGTTACATTTTTTTCTTTTTTAATTAAATCAGAAACGGTTTATTACCAGATTTTAGAAAAAATGTCATACAGTTACAAAATAAAATTTTATTAAACCTTTAAAAAAAATCATAAATATAAATGTTTATTTTTAAAAAAGTAAAAGATATATTCCATTCGCGATAGCGAGAAGATGTGACAGAAACAAGTCATTCTATTGGTCAAAAGATGATAATTTTGGAGCCGACCAGTAGATTGACGTCCCTATTCAAGAATTAATTCCACATTCTCTCGATATCGTGAATGGAGTATAGTGTAATTAAATCCAGTAAATAATAGCACAAATAAAAAAAAAATTGAACAAACTTTTGTAAGAATTATTATACTTCTCTAGGTATCTGACCCTTGTATTTTAGTTAAACACTTTCAGCCCGATTCACAAAAAAGTTTAAGCTAGTCCTCATTTTTTGATTAGCGAATTCTACTCTAATTTTAACAGTTTTTATCTTACATTATAGTCCAATCTATTCTTAGTATCTAAGATTTTTGATAATATTATGAAGATTAAATTTTAAATACCGGAATAGAATAGAATTCACTAATCCAAAAATGAAGATTAGCTTAAACTTTTTTTAGAATCGGGCTGTTTAAAAGTTTTAAGGAAGGGCAACTTAACTGCTACCTATACATATTCATACAGTAGTTTAAATATATAGGATGAGTACATTTATTATAGAATTTTAAAGCATAAAACTTTTAATTTTTCGGTGCCATTTTTTTTTAATTATTATTCACGGGTTTAGTAACCGTGTGAACTTAACTCAAATGAGCTGTATGGTTTTGTCGGTTCAATATATAATTCGAAGACACGTTTTTAGATATGCTTTTATTTGAACAACTCTGTACTACACTGTACATGTATGTTTTTTGGCGAGATTTTTTTTTTCTTAAATCGTATAAGAATTCAAAATTACTGAATGGTACATATAACCTATTTTCATTTAACGAGTAAATCACATTGAAAAATTAAGGAACTCTATTTAAAATTCTTTTATTTTAATTTTATAGTTGTATTTCATATTAAAAAATAGAATATGGTTGTGAAAATAAATATGGCAAGTTGCATTTTACTTCCCTGTCGATTATAAATATTTTTCGTTACCAATGGCGTAAATTAATAAAATTTGGCATCAAATAATTCAGAATTTTCTACTATATTTATAAAAGTTTACTCATATTGTCCCTGTATATCCAAACAATAGTTTTTGAATTTGTATTCTTGTATTGTAAAGATTTGTTAGACTAATTCATTGATTTCTCTTGCAGTTTGCTTATTACAGCACTACGTTTAACTGTCTTTATTGATTTCATCGCTACTACTTCCTTCTTCTTTTAATTATTCCAATACATCAACACATCACCATGAAAATCACAAATCTTGATGAACGCGTCCACGTTCTTGACAACCACACCAACGTGTGGTCTGTCGTCCGCGACATTGCCAACTCCGGCGTCCAAGAAGAGGCCTTCTACGTCTTGGACATTGGAGAAATTGTACAGAAGCACAAACTGTGGAAACATGCGATGCCCAGAGTGGAACCTCACTATGCTGTAAAATGCAATGACAGCCTCACGGTACTTGAAGTCTTGGCTGCACTCGGAAGCAGTTTCGACTGCGCTTCCAAGGGCGAGATCAACAAGGTGTTGCAGTTGGGAGTTGATCCCGCTAAGATTATCTTCGCCAATCCGGCCAAGCCTATGTCTCACATCCGACACGCAGCTACTGTGGGTATCGAAACCATGACTTTCGATAACGAATCTGAACTCCATAAAGTCAAGAGCCTATTTCCTACTGCCAAGTAAGTATTCTTTTCCTATTACAATCATGCGTTAAAACTCTGCAAACAAGTTACAGATGTAGTATGTTTAATATTTGTGCTGTCGCAACTATTGGTCAAGTCACAACTTCATTCTGCATCCTGTGTTTGAATTGAACCTTCTTCCCAAATGTCTGGAGGCTCTCAAGGACAATTCATTTTCATTCGTTGAATCGTTGCCTTTCATCATCAATAAACGTAACATGTCATTTTAGCTTAGTCCCCTAGATGTGCAACTTCACTTATCTAATTTACCGTATTTGTCATTTCAGATTAGTGATTAGAATTCGTTGCGACGATCCCAATGCACAATGTCAACTTGGGATGAAATTCGGCTGCGATCACAAAAGAGAGGCACCAAAACTACTGCAGGCTGCCAGGGAATTAGGCTTGAATGTTGTTGGTGTGAGTTTCCACGTTGGGTCTGGATGCAGCAACCCTCCAATCTTCCGTACTGCCATTGAATACGCACGTGAGGTGTTTGACTACGCTGCTTCTCTAGGTTTCAACTTCTCTCTGCTGGATATCGGTGGCGGTTTCCCTGGTAACAGAGGAACTTCCATCGAAAAGATCGCAGAAGTTGTCAACTGCGCATTAAACGACTACTTCCCCGACCCCCAGGTTCATGTTATTGCCGAACCCGGGAGATACTACGTCGCTTCTGCATACACTTTGGCTTGCAATATCCATTCTGTGCGCCACGTTGAGCTCAGTGATCCATCTACTGGTAAAATTAACTCACACCACATGTATTACATCAATGATGGAGTTTACGGCAGCTTCAACTGCATGCTTTACGACCATCAACAAGTTCATCCCATTCCTTTGAAAGATTGCGCTGGTAGCAAAATGACACCTAGCAGTGTTTGGGGTCCGACTTGCGACGGATTGGACCAAGTAGCTCAGAATATCTTACTTCCTGATATGAAAATTGGCGATTGGCTGGTATTTGAAGACATGGGCGCGTACACCTTGCCTGTGGCGAGCACCTTCAACGGCTTTCCAGTGCCGAAGGTGCACGTGGTTGCTGATGAATCTGTTTGGATGTTGTTGAAAGATCTGCTGCCTTTATCTGAAGACCACTTCGTGTTTGGTAACACTCCAACCAATTTACGATTAGGCTTGGACATTGGAGGATCTGATCCATGGGCTTTGAATCCTATCTCCCTTCAATTACCGATCTGTCACAGCTCTCCCATGGGAGACCATGTGTTTGAATATGTCGATGTAGGGCCAGTAGAATGACTCCTTTCCAACAGAATCCACAGTTTTATCATTGCCATTTAATTTAATTCATCATTTGGAAACTAATCATCTTTTTATACAGAATCGTCGGATTGACAATATTTTTCAATGAAAATTGGCAAAGTTTTTGACTACGCAAATGGTCGATGATAATATTTTAGTAATATGAAGTATCTTGAGTTTATTGGGTTTAGGGATCAATATCTTATTTTTCAAAAATAGTTTTCCTGCATGTAATTTTTGCCTATCATACTCTACTCAATATTTTCGATCTATATTTTACAGTCTCATTTTTATGGAACTACTTTATATAAATCTTCTCTCTACAGACACTGTAGCGATGTATCTGTAAAAGCATTTAAAATAATGTTTACATTTTGGTAACATTTAGTTAACGAGCTTGTTTGCTTCGTGTTACGAAAGTATAAATTTCTGTATAAGCAAGGAGGCAGCTTAACGCTTATCCCATACGTAATGTAATTTACCTATCTGCAAATATATTTTTCATTTTTATTGAATTAAAAATGTTAAATATATTTTCATTTGGTATTAGGTTAAGCTTGTAAAGGTTGCTTTCATGCAATAAAAAAAATATAAAAAAATGTATGTTATATTTTTATTTTAAACCTTAAATTATATTAATTTTTATACAATAACATATTTAAAAATATTATTACACCAATAAATGTAACAAAAACAGTACAATGTTTTTTTCATATATCCTCTGAAATACTAATCTTATCATTTTTTTATAACATGAACTGCGGGAGGCATTTTAAAAATAAATTATCTACGATAGACGGCATGCGCAGTTCATAGAGCTGATTTACAATTTCATTCGCTGCTTGCCTGATGATTAACCTGATCTAAATACTCAGTATTGTTTATAATATTGTAAATAACGTTTACTTATTTACTGATAAAGCAATTATTAAGTCATTTTGATATTATCTCTTCAGTTAGTAAGGTATGTATAGCACCATGGTATCCATTTTGCTGTATTGAAATTAAATCGGGTTAATATAATTTGCGCCTATGTCTCGTGCATCGTGCTTTATAAATTAATATTATTTACATATTATTATTCTATATCTAAATAGTATTTATTTGTGAATTGTATTTAAGGAACCACGTGGTTGAAATGGGAAAGCGTAAAGCACAAACCAAGACTGCACAAAATACAGATTCTCCCAAAAAAGCAAAAGTTGAAGAAGAGGCAAAACCAGCGCAAAAACAAGTTGTAAAGAAAAATAAGAAACAGAAAGCTGCAAAAGCTAAGAAAACTGAACAATCGTCCAACATCAGCATAGAAAATGATAATAAAACACCAGAAATAGGAACACAGAAGAAAAATACTAAGAAAGCACATAAGAAGAACAAGAAAGCTTTGAAAGCAAAAATCGAAAAGACTGTTTCAAATCAAGAGGCTCAAAATAAAACTGAAAAAAGGGTAGATTTAATTCCACCAGAATTAGCAAAGAACTTGAACAAGCGCCAGAAACAAGGCATCACTAAAAAACTTAAAGGACTAATCAAAATAAGAGAAGCACGTGGTGAAATATTAAATCAAGATGAAATTCATAAATTAGTTCAGGAAATTATTGGGCAGAAATCTGTTGCGAATGACAAGGCAGAAAATGGAGCAGGTGTTGTAAATAAAAAACAAGGAAGAGCACAGAGGAAAAAGAAAAAGCAAGTCAAACACTGACTGTTTCACTGTTTTACCATTTTAACTAGTTAATAAATATGTTTGTATTTATATATTAGAAATTTTAATAAACGGGTTATCTTTATTTGATTCATTGTTTCCCTTACATTACTCTAACGCCTCGGATGGGAAAGTAAATAAAAAAAGTTTCCTTTACATTTACAAAATAATTTATAATTAAATTTATACATGCTTTAATAAAACATATGTTATTCGATTGAACAAATCTTTACTGATTTTTTTCTAAATTTGTAGCCAATATTTTCTCTTCCAAAACTTCTCTATTTGTAAATTATTTGATTAAATGAATTTGAAATTTGTAACAGGAACAATGTGTATAATATACTTATATTTCCCGGGTACGTAGTTATATTTTCTCCTATTTATTTATCCGGATCCGGTAAAGGAGAAGGAGATTATTTACGCACATGGGTTATAAAGGTGCTGTCAATACTTGTAAACAAACAATTGTAAAATAAGAAATTAAGTAAGTAATATTTCAAAATAGTTACTAATTTATGTTAAAATACCATTGTATTTTAGGATGAAAATAAAAAAAACAGTTAAACGTAAATTAATAAATAACAGTGAGCCACTACGCAAAACAGATAATGCAGTTAATCAGGAACCACAAAATAAATCTGCTAAAACATTTGCGAGAGAACGGAAAACACTTAAGAAAAAGCAGATTCTTGAAGAAAATGACTTGGAAGACTCCGAAGATGCTAATGATAAAAAAGAATTAGATTCCGACAAAGAATATAATGAAGACCAAATCGTTAACTTAGAAAATGCTAAAGACATCGAAGAAGAATTTTATGTTAACATACCAATGTGTTTTAGGATAAAAATAAAAACATCAGTTAAAGGTGAACTAATAAATAACGAGGCACTACGCAAAACAGGTAGTGCAGTTAATCATGAACCACAAAACAAATCTAAAACATTTGCGAGAAAACAGAAAATACTTCAGGAAAAGAAAAAGCAGATTCCTGAAGAAAATGGCTTTGAAGACTCCGAAGATGCCATCAAAAAAGAATTAAATTCCGATGAAGAATATAATAAAGAGCAAATCGGTAACTCAGAAAATACTAAAGATATCAAACAAGAATTAGATTCCGACGAAGAATATAATGAAGACCAAATGGATAACTCAGATGCTATTGATAAAAAAATATTTGATTCCGACGAAGAAGTGAATTGTAAAATAAATAAAAAAACTAAGTAAGTAATGTGGCAAAGTAATTACTATTTTATTTCAACATTCCATTGTATTTTAGAATGGGAGTGAAAACTGCAGTGAAACGTAAATCAGTGAAGAATAGCGAGACCCCAAATAAACTACGCAAAACAGACAGTGTTATTCAAAAATCAGCAGATAAATCTCTGAAAACTTCGAGAAAACAGAAAACACCTCAGAAAAAGAAAAAGCATATTTCAGATGAAGAGAAGGAAGAGCAATCTAAATGTAAATTTGAGGGAAGTTGGAAGGTGGAAGTTATTATGAACGAGAAATCTTATTCTGATAACGAAAATAACCTCGAAGATAATAATGATAACGGACAAGAATCCGATTCCGAAGAAGAAAATAATAAAGACCAAAACGATAATGAAAAGGAAGTCATAATTACTAAATTGCCGAAAAGTTCTGAAGAAAAAGAAAATATAACTTACAATATTTATGTAGAAAATCTGAGTCCCACTTCAGAATTAGAAAATATTTTCTCAGAGTGTAAAATTGTAAAATATATAACTTTTCGTAATAAAAAGAAACCATATTTGGAAAACGAAGATTTCATTCAAAAAGCTTTAGAAAAAGACTGTAAAATTGTAAGACATAGAATAATTAATCAGAAAAGTAAAACAGCTTTACTTTATTTGGAAAACGAAGATTCCATTCAAAAAGCTTTAGAAAAAGATGAAACAGAACATGATGGCTGTACAATAACTGTAAATAGGACAGATCGTAGCGTTTATGTAAAAAATTTACCAAAAAATTTCAAAATATTCGAATTTTTTTCAAACTGTAAAATTCTTAATTACAGCTTGTTCCAACCGAGTTTCAAAAACAAAACTTCCTACCTCTGTGGCACAGCAAATTTTGCAGATATTATATCGTATGAGAACGCTCTTGCAAAAAATGGCACAGAAGTCAATGGCAGAACTGTAATTGTACAACCTTATCATCGAATATTAGGTAATAACGAGAATAAAAATAATACGAAGCAAAAGGAATTAATTAGTCCATCAAAAAATGAAAAAAGCGCAGCAAGTATTCATTTTGCAAAAAATGAGACAAAAATCGAAGGCGGCATTATCAGTGTAGAAACAGAAACAAATAAAAATGAAAAAAGTAATAATAACCACACGAAGAGAAAAAAATTAATTAAACCGTCAAAAACTGAAAAAAATACAGGAAGTGTTCATTTTGCAAAAAATGAGACAAAAATCGAAGGCGGCATTATCAGTGTAGAAACAGAAACAAATAAAAATGAAAAAAGTAATAATAACCACACGAAGAGAAAAAAATTAATTAAGCCGCCAAAAAATGAAAAAAATACAGGAAGTGTTCATTTTGCAAAAAATGAGACAAAAATCGAAGGCGGCATTATCAGTGTAGAAACAGAAACAAATAAAAATGAAAAAAGTAATAATAACCACACGAAGAGAAAAAAATTAATTAAGCCGTCAAAAAATGAAAAAAATACAGGAAGTGTTCATTTTGCAAAAAATGAGACAAAAATCGAAGGCGGCATTATCAGTGTAGAAACAGAAACAAATAAAAATGAAAAAAGTAATAATAACCACACGAAGAGAAAAAAATTAATTAAGCCGTCAAAAAATGAAAAAAATACAGGAAGTGTTCATTTTGCAAAAAATGAGACAAAAATCGAAGGCGGCATTATCAGTGTAGAAACAGAAACAAATAAAAATGAAAAAAGTAATAATAACCACACGAAGAAAAAGAAATTTGATAGGGCTTTTACATGCGTTTTTGTGAAAGGTTTACCAAAAAGAACTATCAAATTAGAAGAAATTTTTCCAGACTGTAAAATTCGTGACCAAATTCTTTACACAAATAAGGACAATGGCAAATATTATGGTATGGCAAAAGTTAAATTTGTAGATACTTGTTCCTACGAGAAAGCTCTTGCAAAAAATTGTTCAAAATTCGGTGGCAGACCTATCATTGTAATTCCTTTTGGACGATCACAGCGCAATAAATTAATTCAAAAAAAGAAAAAGTAATCTGAAAATGATGCAGGTGTAGTAAATAAAAAAGAAGAAAAAGAATCAAAAATTGTCAATTTTATCATTTGAACTGATTCATAATGTACATAGGTTTGTATTTATTTTTATATATTAGAATTTTCAATAAACGGCTTAATTATATTTGATTTATTATTTCCCTTACAAATTAATTAATCCTTAGCTTTTCTTGTTGTGTAAAATTATCACTTAAAATTGGTAATATAAATTCGAAATGTATAATCAATGATTTTATGTACTTAAATTTCCCGGGTTTGTAGTATGTTTGCAGTTAGTTATAATTATTTTCAAGTTTTTGTTTTTTTTACCACTTATTCCGGAGCTGTGAGCTGTTGTACTTCCTTTTCCGTTACGCATGTGGGATTGAAACGTGCTGTCAATAATTATAAGCAGACTTATTTAATTGTAACATAAAATAAAACAAAGTAAGTAACATTGCAAAACAATTGCTATTTTATGTTAACATATTATTGTGTTTTAGAATGGGAATAAAATCTGGAGTTAAACGTAAATCAATAAATAAAAGCGAGACACCAAACAAACTTTGTAAAACAGACGATGCGGTTAACCCAAAAACTCCGAATACATCTCACAACACACCTGCAAAGAATCAAAAGACGCCTCAAACGATAAACGCAAGTAAATCTCCGAAAACATCTGCGAGAAAACAGAAAAAATCTCAGAAAAAGAATAAGCACATTCCTGAGGAAGATGAAGAACAGTCTGAAAATGACTCTGAGGAAGAGGTGGAAGTTAATTTGAACGAAGAGTTAGGTTCTGATGAAGAAAGTTTAGAAGACTCCAAAGTTGCTAAGGTTGACGAACAAGGTTTAGATTCTGATGAAGAGCAAAACGAGAATGAGAAAGAAGATGAACAAAATGATTCAGATGAAGACCAAAACGAAAATGAAAAAGAAGAAAATAAACAAACTGATTCAGATGAGGATTCTGATGCTGAAGAAGTTATAAAACAACCAAATCCCAAAAAACAAACTCATCTTGACCGATGCAAATTCACTGTATATGTGAATGGTCTTCGAGGGGCCGATTTCCGGGTTCCAGATATTTTCAAAAATTGCAACCACACATTTTATACCATGCTTAAAAATCATAAAACTGGTAAATACACCGGCTCTGCATTCGTTAATTTTGATGAAGAAGAAAATTACAAGAAAGCACTAGAAAAAAATGGAACAGTAATTAACGGAGTTACAATTTCTGTATTGCCGAAAAGAACTAAAGAAGATGAAAATCAAACTTACAATATATTTGTAGGAAATCTAAGTCGCGATTCAAAAATAGAAAATATTTTCGCAGATTGTAAAATTGTAACACGTAAAATTTTTCCTCATTCTAAATCAGCTTTACTTTGTTTGGAAGACGAGGATTCCATTCAAAAAGCATTAGAAAAAAATCAAACAAAGCATGATGGCAATACATTAACTGTTCAAAGGAAAGATTGCAGTGTTTTTGTAAAAGGTTTAACAAAAAATATCAAACTGGACGAATTTTTTTCGGATTGTAAAATTCATAATTACAAATTGCACCAAATCGGAGATACTAACAAATTTAGTGGCACAGCAAGTGTTCATTTTGAAGATATTCTATCTTATAAGAATGCTCTTGCAAAAAATGGTACAGAATTTGAAGGCAGAACTATCAAAGTAGAATCTATTAAACCAATAGAGAACAGAAACAAGAGTAATAACGGTAAGAAGAAAAATCAACCGAAACGAGACAAACCATTTTTCAATAAGAATACAAATAAACCATTCAAGAAGAATACAAATAAACCTTTTGTTAAGAAAAATACAGTCAAAACGTTTGCTGGAAAAAATAATCCGACAAATTCTGAATAAGGAATACGTACATATTTTCTTTGTATATTTATTATAAATGGAAATAAATTTTATGTAATAATGCTTCAATTTCTAAAACCCTAAATAAACATGATCAGTCCGATTCACAAAAATGTTTAAGCTAATCTTCATATTTGGATTAGCGAATTCCACTCTAATTTTGATAGTCTATTCTATTCCTAGTATCTACTTTTATTGATTATATGAAAATTAAATTTTAAATACCGGAATAGAATTCACTAATCCAAAAATGAGGATTAGCTTAAACTTTTTCTGAATCGGGCTGGATAATTTTTACCTCTCGCCACTGCATGTGAGAGGTATGTTTTGGAATCTTTAAAAAATTGCATAATAGATATTTACACACCAAGTGAGCTAAGGTAATGTTTATTCATGAGAAGAAAGTTAATTTCTTCGAGTGAATAAACATTCTTAGCTCACGTGGTTTGTACAATATTTTATTCAATTTTGACGAAATACTAATAAAAACCATTATAATATTTAATTTTGACAAAATTAAAAACTGATCAGTTAGTAGGCTGAGCAAGACAATCGTCGCTGATAGACAGGGCTGACAGACGTCAAGTCATGTATTTAAAATGCTTTATTGTCTGTTATTTGTGCCGTGAAAAATAATGAAAATGGCTTATAATGTCTGATAAATATTATGGTGTTATTTTCGTACCTGATGTTATTTTAAATGCATTATTTGTTGCAAAGTGAGTTAAAATTTTGTGAGAGTGATGTAAAAAATTTTTTAATTCACATGTGAAAAAAGTATTACTTATAGTAGATTTTAATGAATAAACACGGTTTAAGGTCCCTAGAAACTGATTTTTACAATTTGTTTCCCATATTAATATTTAGTAAATTAAAAATTATCCTAATTATTAATATACATAGATTTGTATAAATTAGAATTTTCAATAAACGGTTTTTTGTATTTGATTTATTATTTCCCTTACAAATTAATTACGTTAGTATGTGTTCTCTATGAATATCCCATTCGATTCAACATATCTATTGATACTTCAGCAAAATATATTCAATATTTTTCCTTCCTTAACTTTTCACTTGTATAAAATTTATTTAAATTGTTATTTGATTAAATATTAAACTTGGAATTTGTATCTAGGTTCGAAACGTATTTATATTTACCGGGTGATATTTTCTTCAATCACGTGGGATAGAAAAACAAGCTGTCAATAAGCAAGCTAATAATTGTAAAATACAGAAAACAAAGTAAGTAACGTTGCAAAACAATTACTATTCATGTTAACATACTATTGTGTTTTAGAATGGGAGTAAATACTGCAGTCAAACGTAAATCAATAAATAATAGTGAGACACCAAAAAAATTTCGTAAAGCTGAAGGTGCAGTTGATCAAAAAACTCCAAATAAATCTCCTAACACACCTACAAAAAATCGTCAGACACCTCAAAAGATAAATGCAAATAAATCTCCGAAAACATCTACGAGAAAACTGAAAACACCTCAGAAAAGGAATAAGCAGGTTCCTGAAGAAGAGGAGAAGGAAGAGCAATCTGAAAGTGAATATGAAGGAGGCTGGAAGGTGGAACTTATTAAAAACGAGGAATCTTTCTCTGATGAAGAAAATAACTTAGAAGACTCCAAAGATTCAGACAGTGAAATTAATCAAAAAACTTCAGATAAATCTCACAACACACATGCAAAAAATCGACAGACGCCTCAAAAGATAACTGCAAGAAAATGTACGAAAACTTCTCAGAAAAAGAATAAGCACATTCCTGTTGAGGAACATTCTGAAAATGAATGTGAAGAACAGGTTGAAGTTAATTTGAATGAAGAATCTGGTTCTGATGAAGAAAGTTTGGAAGACTCCAAAGTTGATAATGGTGCCGAACAAGGATTAGATTCCGATGAAGATCAAAACAAGAATGAAAAAGAAGATAATGAACAAAATTGTTCAGATGAAGAAGTTATGAAACAACCAACTCCCAAAAAACAGTCACATCTTGATCGGTGCAAATTCACTGTCTATGTGAATGGTCTTCAAGGGGCCGATTTCCAGGTTCCAGATATTTTCAAAAACTGCAACCACACATCTTACACCATGTTTAAAAATCATAAAACTAATAAATATACCGGCGCTGCAATCGTTGAGTTTGATGAAGAAGAAAATTACAAAAAAGCATTAGAAAAAAATGGAACAGTAATCAACGGAGTTACAATTTCTGTATTGCCGAAAAGAATTAAAAAAGATGAAAATCAAACTTATAATATATTTGTAGGAAATCTAAGTCGCGGTTCAAAAATAGAAAATATTTTTTCAGATTGTAAAATTGTAACACGTAAAATTTTTCCTCATTCTAAATCAGGTTTACTTTATTTGGAAGACGAAGATTCCATCCAAAAAGCATTAGAAAAAGATCAAACAGAGCATGATGGCACTACAATAACTGTTCAAAGGAGAGATTGCATAGTTTTTGTAACAGGTTTAACAAAAAATATCAAACTGCACGATTTTTTTTCGAACTGTAAAATTCGTAATTTTAAGTTTCTTAATGGCACAGCACGTGTTCTTTTTGCAGATATTTTATCCTATAAGAATGCTCTTATAAAAGATGGCACAGAAGTCAATGGCAGAACTGTAAATGTACAACCTCATGAAATATTAAATAATAACGAGAATAAAAATAATACGAAGAAAAAAAAATTAATTAAGCCGTCAAAAAGTGAAAAAAGCACAGCAAGTGTTCATTTTGCAAAAAATGAGACAAAAATCGAAGGCAGCATCATCAGTGTAGACACAGAAACAAAAAAAAGTAAAAGAAGTAATAATAACAACACGAAGAAAACGAAATTTGATGGGACCTCTACATGCGTTTTTGTGAAAGGTTTACCAAAACGAACTATCAAACTAGAAGAAGTGTTTCCAGACTGTAAAATTCGTGATCAAATTCTTTTCACAAATAAGGAGAATGGCAAATATTTTGGTATGGCAAAAGTTAAATTTGTAGATACTTGTTCCTACGAGAAGGCTCTTGAAAAAAATTGTTCAAAATTCGGTGGCAAACGTATCATTGTAATTCCTTTTGGACGATCACAGGGTAATAAATTAATTCAAAAAAAGAAAAAGTAATCTGAAAGTGATGCAGGTGTAGTAAATAAAAAAGAAGCAAAAAAATCAAAAATTGACAGTTTTATCATTTGAACTGATTCATAATATACATAGGTTTGTATTTATTTTTATATATTAGAATTGTCAATAAACGGCTTATCTATATTTGATTTATTATTACCCTTACAAGTTAATTTACTACATGTTTAATAAAATATGGTTATACAAATAATTTACTTTTATAAATTTGAAAAAAAAAAAAATCTGTTGTGGCCAGCACAATACATTTCGCCATTTCCATTTTATATTACATTAGCATCGAATTTTACGTTTCTTGTACACACAAATAATTCAAATTGTATATATTCTTTCGGTCTATCAGAAATTTTGCCCTACTCTTCTAATATGTTCAAGATTCTTCAAATTAATAATAATAATAATATAATATAATAACGGTATTAGCGGTATACAAAGCACATTGGCACACCCAACAATAGGTAATATGCCGTGATGATATATTTATTTATTTGTATTAGCGGATTTCTTAAAGACATATAAGTATACCTCTAATTTTAAATGTTTAATTTATACAATAATAGTATATTACGTTCCAAGTTAAGGAAAGTGAAAGTTTACCAGACGAGTATGGCAAGTTTAAGTACGAGAGAGAGCGAGTTCTTAAATGCCATACTAGTACAGTAAAATCACTTCTGACGCGGTGCGTACACTATTTTTTTATATTTTATATTAGTAGTAACAAAGTAACTTGACAGTTATTTTGTACCTTCCAACCTCCAAACAAATTAATTTTTGGAGATCGATTTGGAAAACGATGGATCTAGATGATGAAAAGAATATTAAAAACCATTTAGAAGATAAATAAAAATAAACAATTCCTTGTGTCAATATATATTTTAATGAAAAACCGTTGCTATGCAGTAATGGTTGCTATGTTGTAAAGTAACCCATTACTGTACGATTTTGAGTATATTAAAATAGTACATTACTGTACAAAATACGACAAAAAATTATTACATGTACTTCCCAGATAAAGCTTTCAGTAATGTTAGTAAAACTGGTATTTTGAATTCATATGTCAATCGTGTCAGATACAAACATATCCTTACTGACATCATATATTATATTCTTTATCTCTAAATCCATAGAAGATATAATAAAAATGTTGAATGTACGTTGAGAATTTAATGTTCTTCATTATTTATAATAACATAAATTTAAAAAAATATATTTAGAAGATTTTTTTGAGAAACTAATACTTTCGATTGTCCGGTTGTTACCAAAACCTTTTCAACTTTTCCAATTAATGTCAGATTGAGGAACACGTAGTTAAACAGATCTTAAGTCTTATAGTTTTTGTGGAATCATCCTTCCAATATACACACACATGTATAGACATCATCGTAAAAATGTTAAAATCCTATACTAGGGGTCTTAAAGAATAAATCTAATACCTCTCTTAGCGAGAGGTAAAAACAGCATTCGATTCAACAGGTGTTTACTGTTTTTTTATGTAAATATATTCAATATTTTCTCATTTTTAGCTTTTTTGTTTTTAATTACTTCCTTGTACGAAGTAAAGGAAGTATTGTAATTGCGAAAAAATTCGGTTTCCAGATTTCAACGGAAATATCCATTTTGACCATCCCTGAATCCATTTTGACTAATTTCGTCGTGACGTCTGTACGTACGTACGTATGTACGTACGTATCTCGCATAACTGAAAAACGGGAAGCCGTAGAAAGTTAAAATTTTGTATTTAGGACTACTATAACATCTAGTTGTGCACCTCCCTTTTTGGTTATTGCATAACTTTTAGAAGTGGTACTTTACTTGAAGCCCATAATAGATTTTAATGGAAAACTATTATAATATAAGCCAAAACTTTTCAAATTTGGTATATAAGACTTTTATATCAATGGGAATAACATAATAGATTTTAGTAAAAATGGTCTACCCGAAAGTGGTACTTTACTTGAAGCCTATAGTAGATTTTAATGAAAAACTATATTAAAATATAATCCAAAACTTTTCAAATTTGGTATATAATACTTTGATATCAATGGGAATAACATAAAAGATTTTAGTTAAAATCGTATACCCGGAAGTGGAACTTTACTTGAAACCTATAATAGATTTTAATGGAAAACTATATTAAAATATAATCCAAAACTTTTCAAATTTGGTATATAATACTTTTATATCAATGGAAATAACATAATAAACTTTGGTTAAAATAGTCTAACCGGAAGTGATACTTTACTTGAAGCTATTATCAGTTTTGCTTGAAAAAAATGGTGTTATTTTGAATTTAACAATAAATGCTTCAAATAAAAGTTTTAGAGAATTGAATTTTGCGTCGAAAACTTCAAGTATGATTAAATTAGTTCTTTGTATAAGCGAGATATGTAAATTTAAACATTGTGTACTTTTTGGTTTCTGTAATTAAGTTTGCTATGAATTAGGACAAGAAATAACAAAAAAATAAAGAATTTAATGTCAATGTCAAATACGTGCAATTTTATGATTGGGTCTGTTATTATACATATTTTAATTATTAACAAAATATGTACAGTGTAACAGGCGTACAAGGAAGTCATGTGGTGTCCACATCAGATATTTTATTTAATAGTTTTTTGATCAAAATTAAAGTTAAAATTGGTAATATAAATTCAAAATGTATAATCAATGTCAATGATTTTATGTACTTAAATTTCCCGGGTAAGAATGTAGTTTTCAAGTTATTTGTTTTCTTTTCTACCAACTGATTTCCGGATCCAGAGCTGTTGTACTTCCTTTTCCTTCACGCACATGGGATTGAAATGTGCTGTCAGTACTTATAAGCATACTTTTATTGTAACATAAAATAAAACAAAGTAAGTAAGATTGCGAAACAATTGCTATTTTATGTTAACATATTATTGTGTTTTAGAATGGGAATAAAAACTGGAGTTAAACGTAAAACAATAAATAACAGCGAGACACCAAACAAACTTCGTAAAACAGACGGTGCGTTTAACCAAAAAACTCCGAATAAGTCTCACAACACACCTGCAAAGAATAAAAAGATGGCTCAAACGATAAATGCAATTAAATCTCCAAAAACATATACGAGAAAACAGAAAAAATCTCAGAAAAAGAATAAGCACAATCCTGAAGATGAGGAACAGTCTGAACATGAATCTGAGGAAGATGTGGAAGTTAATTTTAACGAAGAATCCGATTCTGATGAAGAAAGTTTGGAACACACCAAAGTTTCTAATGCTGACGAACAAGGATTAGATTCTGATGAGCAAAACGAGAGTGAAAAGGAAGAAGATGAACAAAATGATTCAGATGGAGATCCTGATGCTGAAGAAATTATGAAACAACCAAATCCCAAAAAACAGACTCATCTTCACCGATGCAAATTCTCTTTATATGTGTATGGTCTTCGAGGGGCCGATTTCCAGGTTCCAGATATATTCAAAAACTGTAACTACAAATTTTACAACATGTTAAAAAAGAAAGGTGAATATACCGGCGGTGCATTCGTTGGTTTTGATGAAGAACAAAATTACAAAAAAGCATTAGAAAAAAATGGGACAGTAATTAACGGAGTTACAATTTCTGTATTTCCGAAAAAAACTGATGAAAATGAATACAATATAATTGTACGAAATCTAAGTCACGATTCAAATATAGAAAATATATTCTCAGATTGTAAAATTGTAACACGTAAAATTATTCCTCATTCTAAATCAGCTTTACTTTATTTGGAAGACGAGGATTCCATGCAAAAAGCATTAGAGAAAGATCGAACAGATCATGATAGCACTACAATAACTGTTAGAAGGAGAGATTGCAGTGTTCTTGTAACAGGTTTAACAAAAAATATCAAACTGGACGAATTTTTTTCGGATTGTAAAATTCATAATTACAAATTGCACAAAAACAGAGATACTGGCGAATTTAAAGGCACAGCAAGTGTTCATTTTAAAGATATTCTATCTTATAAGAATGCTCTTGCTAAAAATGGTACAGAAATTGAAGGCAATACTATCACTGTACTACCTAATGGACGAAAAGACATAAGAAACAGGATGAAAAATAATAACATCAATCCGAAGAAAAACGAACTTCGAAAATTAAAAGCTCAAGTATGGCATTTAAATATGGGTATAAAAAAACTGGAATTTAAAATAGGAAACAAACCAGTTTTCAAGAAAAATTCAAATAAACCATTCAAGAAGAATACAAATAAAGTGTTTGTTAAGAAAAATACAAACAAAACATTTGCTAAGAAAAAGAATAATCCCAAGAAATGATAAATAAGGGATATATATTTTCTTTGTATATTTTTAGAAAAAGAAAAATGAACAAAAACGAGACAAACCATTTTTCAATAAGAATACAAATAAACCTGTTGTTAAGAAAAATACAATCAAAACATTTGCTAAGAAAAAATATCCGACAAATTATGAATAAGGAATATGCACATATTTTCTTTGTATATTTATTATAAATGGAAATAAATTTTATTTAATAATGCTTGAATTTCTAAAACCCTAAATAAAAATGATAATTTGCCACTGCATGTGAGGGAGGTATGTTGTTTCTATTCTTTCGGTCTATGAGAAATTTGCCCTACTCTTTTAATATGATCATGATTCTTCAAATCCATTAACGGTATTATATATATATTTATTTGCATTAGTGTTATTTCTTAAAGATATATAAATATACCTCTAATTTTAAATATTTAATAATACAATAATAGAGTATATTATGTTCCTAGTTAAAAAAAGTGAAAGTTTACCAGACGTGTAGGGCAAATTTAAGTACGGGCGATAGCAAGTTCTTAAATGCCATACGAGTACAGTAAAATCACTTTTCTGACGCGGTGCGTACACTATTTTTTGGTATTTTATATTAGTATTAAAATTTTAAATTTTTTGCGGCGTAATATACCGCATTAAAAACATCTAATAAAACAGTAGTCTGATTCTAAGTAACAAAGTAACTAGATAATATACCTCTTTTAGCGAGGGATAAAACCATATCATTCGATTCAACAAATGTTTACTGTTTTTTTTATGCAAATATGTTCAATATTTTCTCATTTTTAGCTTTTTTGTTTTTAATTTTTTTTAATAGTTTTTTGTTCAAAATTAAACTTAAAATTGGTAATATAAATTTAAAATGTATAATCAATGATTTTATGTACTTAAATTTCTCGGGTAAGTATGAAGTTTTCAAGTTATTTGTTTTTTTTTTCTACCAACTGATTTCCGGATCCAGAGCTGTTGTACTTCCTTTACGCACATGGGATTGAAATGTGCTGTCAGTACTTATAAGCATACTTTTATTGTAACATAAAATAATCAAAGTAAGAAACATTGCGAAACAATTGCTATTTTATGTTAACATATTATTGTGTTTTAGAATGGGAATAAAAACTGGAGTTAAACGTAAAACAATAAATAACAGCGAGACACCAAACAAACTTCGTAAAACAGACGGTGCGTTTAACCAAAAAACTCCGAATAAGTCTCACAACACACCTGCAAAGAATAAAAAGACGGCTCAAACGATAAATGCAATTAAATCTCCAAAAACATATACGAGAAAACAGAAAAAATCTCAGAAAAAGAATAAGCACAATCCTGAAGATGAACAGTCTGAACCTGAATCTGAGGAAGATGTTGAAGTTAATTTGAACGAAGAATCTGGTTCTGATGAAAGTTTGAAAGACTCCAAAGTTGTTAATGTTGACGAACAATTATTAGATGCCAATGAACAAAACGAGAATGAAAAGGAAGATAAACAAAATGATTCAGATGAAGATTCTGATGCTGAAGAAGTTATGAAACAACCAAATCCCAAAAAACAGACTTACCTTGATGGATGCAAATTCAGTGTCTTTGTAAATGGTCTCCGCGGGGCCAATTTGCAAGTTCCAGATATATTCAAAGATTGCAACCACAAATATTACAGCATGATTAAAGATAAAACAAATGGTAAATATACTGGTGAGGCAATCGTTGATTTTTATGAAGAAGAAAATTACAAGAAAGCATTAAAAAAAAATGGAACAGTAATTAACGGAGTTAAGATTTCTGTATCTCCGAAAAGAGATGAGTCGAAGAGAAAAGAACTTCTACGATTAAAAGCTCTGGAATGGCAATTAAATATGGATATAAAAAAACTGGAAATTACGATTGGAAACAAACCAGTTTTCAAGAAAAATTCAAATAAACCATTCAAGAAGAATACAAATAAAGTGTTTGTTAAGAAAAATACAAACAAAACATTTGCTAAGAAAAAGATTAATCCCAAGAAATGATAAATAAGGAATGCATATTTTCTTTGTATTTTTAGAAAAAGAAAAATGAACAGAAATGAGACAAACCATTTTTCAATAAGAATACAAATAAACCTTTTGTTAAAAAAAATACAATCAAAACACTTGCTAAGAAAAATTATCAGACAAATTATGAATAAGGAATATGCACATATTTTCTTTGTATATTTATTATAAATGGAAATAAATTTTATTTAATAATGCTTGATTTTCTAAAACCCTAAATAAAAATGATAATTTGCCACTTCATGTGAGAGAGGTATGTTGTATCTATTCTTTCAATCTATGAGAAATTTTGCCCTACTCTTCTAATATGTTCAAGATTCTTCAAATTCATTAACGGTATTATATATATATATATAATATATTTATTGAATTAGTGTTATTTCTTAAAGATATGTAAATATATCTCTAATTTTAAATATTTATTAATACAATAATAGTATATTATGTTCCAAGTTAAAAAAAGTGAAAGTTTACCAGACGTGTAGAACAAGTTTAAGTTCGGGCGATAGCAAGTTCTTAAATGCGATACGAGTACAGTAAAATCACTTTTCTGACGCGGTGCGTACACTATTTTTTGGTATTTTATATTAGTATTAAAATTTTAATTTTTTTTGCGCCGTAATATACCGCGTTAAAAACATCTAAAAAAAAAACAGTAGTCTGATTCTAAGTAACTAGATAATATACCTCTTTTAGCGAGGGGTAAAACCATATCATTCGATTCAACAAATGTTTACTGTTTTTTATGTAAATATATTCAATATTTTCTAATTTTTAGCTTTTTTATTTTTTTAATAGTTTTTTGATTAAATATTAAACTTAAAATTGATAATATAAATTCAAAATTGATTTTATGTACTTAAATTTCTCGGGTATGTAGTTTTCAAGTTTTTTGTTTTTTTTTTCCTACCACTTATTCCGGAGTTGTACTTCCTTTTCTTTTACGCACATGGGATTGAAACGTGCTGTCAATACTTATATGCAGACTTATTTAAAATAAAACTATGTAAGTATTGCAAAACAATTGCTATTTTATGTTAACATATTATTGTGTTTTAGAATGGGAATAAAAACTGGAGTTAAACGTAAAACAATAAATAATAGCGAGACACCAAACAAACTTCGTAAAACAGACGGTGCGGTTAACCAAAAAACTCCGAATAAATCTCACAACACACCTGCAAAGAATAAAAAGACAACTCAAACGATAAATGCAACTAAATCTCCAAAAACATATACGAGAAAACAGAAAAAATCTCAGAAAAAGAATAAGCACATTCCTGAAGAAGATGAGGAACAGTCTGAACATGAATCAGTAATTAACGGAGTTACGATTTCTGTATTTCCGAAAAGAAATGAAGAAGATTAATACAATATACATGTACGAAATCTAAGTCGCGATTCAAATATAGAAAATATTTTTTCAGATTGTAAAATTGTAGCACGTAATATTTTTCCTCATTCTAAAGTAGCTTTACTTTATTTGGAAGACGAGGATTCCATCCAAAAAGCATTAGAAAAAGATCAAACAGAGCATGATGGCTCTACAATAATTGTTCAAAGGAGAGATTGTTGTGTTTTTGTAACAGGTTTAACAAAAAATATCAAACTGGACGAATTTTTTTCAAATTGCAAAATTCGTTACTACAAATTGCACCAAATCAAATATACTGGCGAATTTAAAGGCACAGCAAGTGTTTATTTTGAAGATACTCTATCTTATAAGAATGCTCTTGCTAAAAATGGTACAGAACTTGAAGGCAATACTATCACTGTAATACCTAATGGACCAAAAGACGAAGTAAACAGGAAGAATAATACAATCGATTCGAAGAAAAAAGAACTTCTACAATTAAAAGCTCATGTATGGCAATTAAATATGGATATAAAAAAAATGGAAATTAAGATTGGAAACAAACCAGTTTTCAGGAAAAATTCAAATAAACCATTCAAGAAGAATACAAATAAAGTGTTTGTTAAGAATAATCCCAAGAAATGATAAATAAGGAATATATATTTTCTTTGTATATTTTTAGAAAAAGAAAAATGAACAGAAACGAGACAAACCATTTTTCAATAAGAATACAAATAAACCTATTGTTAAGAAAAATACAATCAAAACATTTGCTAAGAAAAATTATCCGACAAATTATGAATAAGGAATATGCACATATTTTCTTTGTATATTTATTATAAATGGAAATAAATTTTATTTAATAATGCTTGAATTTCTAAAACCCTAAATAAAAATGATAATTTTTACCTCTCGCCACTGTATTTGAGAGAGGTATGTTTTGGAAACATTCAAATATTGCGGAAAAAGAGTTTAATGAATAAACACGTTTTAAGGTCACTAGGATCTGATTTTAATATTTGTGTTCCATATATTAACATTAAAGTAAATGACATCATTCAATTCAACAAATCTTCATTGATTATCAAAATATATCCGATATTTTTTTAACTTTTCAGACTTCATTTCACGTTAGAAAATAGCGGATGGCGCTTGAGAGCTGACCGTTTTTACATGCATTAAATAAATAATTTAAATTCATCACCCCAAACTTTATCAATAATAAACATTTTTATGTATAAAAAGGTACAATACCTGAATATTAAAAATTACAAAGTCGAAATGATTAAATATAATTTAATTTTATCAATTTTATTTCATAACTAACAGCTGACTAGTGATTTTTTTTCGATTTTGTGAATTTGGTTTGTATTCTGACCAATCAGATGACAGAATTTATATCCCTATCTAAACCAACGCTATTTACTTTACATGAAACGAAGTATATGTATTTATATTTACCGGGTACGTAGTTATATTTTTTTCTACCACTTCTTTATCCGGTTTCCGGTTGCTTCTACGCACGTGGAATTGAAATAAGCTGTCATTACTTGTAAACAAGCTTATATTTGATCGTAAAATATAGAAAGCAAAGTAAGTAATAATGCAAAACAATTAGTATTTATGTTAACATAAAACATACTATTATTTTAGAATGGGAGTAAAAGCTACAGTTAAACGTAAATCATCATATAACAGTGAGACACCAATAAAACTACGTAAAATAGACGGTGCAATTAATCAAAAAACTCCAAATAAATCTTCGACAACATTTACGAGAAAACAGAAAACACCTCAAAAAAGGAATGCGCAGATTCCTGAAGAAGAGGAAGAGCAATCTAACAGTGAATACGAGGGAGATTGGAAGGTGATAAATCTTATGAACGAGGAATCTATTTCTGATGAAGATTCTAATGATAATGAAGAAGAATCAGATTCTGATGGAGAAAATACTGAAGACCAAAACGATAATGAAGGCGAAGAAGTTGAGCAGAATGATTCAGATGAAGAAATTGATATGAACGAGGAACATGATTCTGACGAAGAAAATGTCGTACAAGATTCCGAAGATGCTATTGATAGCGAACAAGAATCAGACTGCAATGAAGAAATTAATGAAGACGAAAGTGATATTGAAAAGGACGATGTTGGGCAAAATGATTCAGATGAAGAAATTGATATGAATGATGATTCTGATGAAGAAAATGCCTTACAAGATTCCGAAGATTCTAATGACAACGAACAAGAATTAGATTCCGATGAAGAAAGTAATGAAGACCAAAACGATAATGAAGAGGACGAAGTTGAGCAAAATGATTCAGATGGAGAAATTGATATGAATGATGATTCTGATGAAGAAAATGCCTTACAAGATTCCGAAGATGCTAATGACAACGAACAAGAATTAGATTCCGATGAAGAAAGCAATGAAGACCAAACCGATAATGAAGAGGACAAAGTTGAGCAAAATGATTCAGATGAAAAAGTGAATCAACAAAGTTTTAAAGAAAAACATGCTAACCGTTGTAAATACACTGTCTTTCTGACAGGTCTTAAAAGTAAAAATTGGCCAATTCCGCATATTTTCAAAGATTGCAAATATACATATTATAACATTCTTAAAAATAAAACTGATAAAACTCCTCAATCAGCATTTGTTAATTTTGATGAGGAAGAAAATTACAAGAAAGCATTAGAAAAAAATGGAAAAGTAATTAACGGGGCCACAATTACTGTATTGCCGAAAACATCTAAAGAAGAAAATCAAACTTATAATATTTTTGTAAGAAATTTAAGTCCCGATTCAAAAATAGAAAATATTTTTTCAGATTGTAAAATTGTAAGACATAGAATTTTTCGTAATTCTAGATCAGCACTTCTTTATTTAGAAAACGAAGATTCTATTCAGAAAGCTTTAGAAAAAGATCAAACAGAGCATGATGGCTGTACAATAAGTGTATGTAGGAATGATTGTAACGTTTTTGTAAAAAATTTGTCAGAAAATATCAAAATAGACGATTTTTTTTCAAACTGTAAAATTCGTCTGCACAGATTGTTCAAAGATAATAAAACCGGAAACATAAATGGCCCGGTTCATTTTGCAGATACTTTATCCTACAAGAACGCTCTTGCAAAAAGTGGTACAAAAATCAACGGCAAAACTATCATTGTTGAACCTCTTAAACCAATAGAGGATAGAAACAAGAATAATAACAAAAACGATCCGACGAATAAAGAAATTCTACATTTACAAGCTCAAGCATGGCAATTAAATATGGATATAAAAAAACTGGAAAGTGAGAGTGAAAACAAACCAATTTTCAAGAAAAATTCAAATACACCATTGAAGAATAATACAAATATAGAGGATAGAAACAAGAATAACAAAAACGATACGAAGAAAAAAGAAATTCTACAATTAAAAGCTCAAGCAAGGAAATTAAATATGGAAATAAAAAAATTGAAAAGTGAGAGTGGAAACAAACCAATTTCCAAGAAAAATTCAAATAAACAATTGAAGAATAATACAAATATAGAAAATAGACACAAGAATAATAACAAAAACGATACAAAGAAAAAAGAAGTTCTACAATTAAAAGCTCAACCAAGGCAATTAAATATGGATATAAAAAAAGTGGAAAGTGAGAGTGGAAGCAAACTAATTTTCAAGAAAAATTCAAATAAACCATTGAAGAATAATACAAATATAGAGGATAGAAACAAGAATAATAACAAAATCGACACGAAGAAGAAAGAAATTCTACAATTGAAAGCTAAAGAAAGGCAATTAACTATGGATATAAAAAAACCGGAAAGTAAGAGTGGGAACAAACCAATTTTCAAGAAAAATTCAAATAAACCATTGAAGAATAATACAAATATAGAGGATAGAAACAAGAATAATAAAATCGACACGAAGAAAAAAGAAATTCTACAATTAAAAGCTAAAGAAAGGCAATTAACTATGGATATAAAAAAACCGGAAAGTAAGAGTGGGAACAAACCAATTTTCAAGAAAAATTCAAATAAACCATTGAAGAATAATACAAATATAGAGGATAGAAACAAGAATAATAAAATCGACACGAAGAAAAAAGAAATTCTACAATTAAAAGCTAAAGAAAGGCAATTAACTATGGATATAAAAAAACTGGGGAGTAAGAGTGGAAGCAAACCAATTTTCAAGAAAAATTCAAATAAACAATTGAAGACTAATACAAATATAGAGGGTCGAAACAAGAATAATAACAAAAACGATACGAAGAAAAAAGAAATTCTACAATTAAAAGCTAAAGAAAGGCAATTAAATCTGGATATAAAAAAACTGGAAAGTGGGAGTGGAAACAAACCAATTTTTAAGAAAAATACAAACAAAACATTTGCTAAGAAAAAGAATAATCCAAAAAATGATAAATAAGGAATACATATTTTTTTTGTATATTTTTTATTATAAATGGAAATAAATTTTATTTAATTAAACCCGATTGCTAAAACTTTAAATAGATATATTACAAGAAAATTTGTACCTCTCGCTATCATATCAGAGAAGTACGCATAAAGCCTGTTAAAAATCACTAGATTTTAGTGAATAAGCACTTTTTAAGGTCCTTAGAATCAGATTTTTATGTTTTTATTATTAAGTCTGCATGGATGTAGTCGATTTCTTAAATATTACTGGAGACATGAAATTTTAACATTACTGGTAGCAGTAGTGTACTTGAAGCAGTAAACAGTTTTTTGTAAAAATATGTTTAAATATTACTTTTTGAAAAATTATGTTATTACAATAATAAAGAACATTAAATTCTTCATTAGTTACATTTATATGTATTTAAAATAATACGTTGTAATAAATCTCCATGGAAATTAGTTAAGGAATTCAAATGTTTGTAATTAATAAAAAAATCAATGGGCGCGTTCAGTACCCCAGCAGCAATGAGCACCGCTGCGTGCCGATGATTGCCGAATGCAATTGCTGGACCAATTACATTCGTCCATTTATTGTGTTCGTCAAACTTCGGAGGTCAGCGATAAGGTGCTGAACGCGACCAATGCCAAAAATCAAAAGTAGTTTATATATTAAATTCGTAATATTTTTTTTTTTATTGGAATTGTATACAAATCTGCAAGAAATGTTTATGTAAAATAAAAAAAAATTCATCATTGACGGATTATTGTATTTCATAAAAACTTATCTATGAAGAATTTAATTTGTATTTATGAATAAATCATATTGCGCGCGAGGCAAAATATACCGGAACATAAACCTAAAGGACCACAAAATGATTCTGGCATTAATCTTAGAAAATAAATATCTAAGTTTAAATTTCATGATTTATATGTATGTAATACTTTCATTTAAACCAACATAAATTTTAAATTAGCATTTGGTAAACTGAGAATTCTGTTTGAGAACGTGTTTTCAAGAAATATATTTTATGGGTTGTAATGTTGGTATCACTGTAGCGGATGCGGCATTTTCTAGAACGCATTTTATCTACGCTTCTCTTTCACTTGAAAGCGTGCGTCGTATCTGCAACACGTGGTGACCGATTGTAATTACAGTAATTGTGAAATTCTAATAACATCACAAATAAAAGGTATGTAAATCAATTCATTAGCACTTTACAATTAATAATTAAACAATAATTTATAGCAAAATGGACAAGAAAACTCCGAAAAGGAAATCTTTAGAGACTGTCAACGTGACTCCCAATAAAGTTCAAAAAATAAGTCCTCTTAAGAAAAACAAATCACCAGCTATACAAAAGAACCAGAAAACTCCACAACAGAACCAGAAAACTCCACAACAGAACCAGAAAACTCCACAACAGAATCAGAAAACTCCACAAAAGAACCAGAAATCTCCACAAAAGAAGCAAATTAACGGAAAACAAAACACACCTAAACCTAAGCCAGTCATGAAAGAACCCGAAGAGGAGGAGGAAGAGGACGAAGATGAATCTGAAGATGAACAAGTTCAAAATGGAAACGAGTTTTCCATTGAGGACCAAGACGACTCAGATGATGAATCAGATCAGGACGACGATGAAGATGAAGAACAAGACGATGAAGATGAAGAGGAACAAGACGATGAAGATGAAGAACAGGAACAAGACGATAAAGATGAACAGGAAGAAGACGATGAAGATGAAGAACCGAAACAAAAACCTTCCATTGTGAAACAAACACCAAACAAGCCCAATACAGAAAAGACCCAAGAGGCCAGAAAATACAGCTTGTTCATAGGAGGAATGGATTTCCGCACAACAGAAGAACAAATTCGCGAACATTTTAACAATACCAGTATTTTATTCGTCAGAATATTGAGGAATCCAATCAATAAAAAATCAAGAGGACTTGCATTTATAAATTTCAAAGACGAAGCTTCACAGCAGACAGGTTTGGAAAAGGATGGTTCTATACTGGATGGCCGAACCATCAGAGTGAATTTACCAAGAGAATTTGACCCAAATGCAAGTTTACAACGAAAAAAAGTTGTTCTAGAGTCTTTAAAGCGTAGAATAGAGCTATTAGAAAAAGAAATCGCGGAGGAGGGTGACAATCCTAAAAAGGCTAAAGCAGCTTTTCAGAAGAAGAACAGCCCGAAATTTATAAAAAATAAAAATAAGAAAATTAAAAACAATTAAGAAGTAACATTTAAATTTTAATGTTAATTTTTATTTTTTGATAATAGGTGCGATGTCATTTGTTTTTATAATAAAACATTTGAGTTACTATTTGACTTTAATTTTTACGGGATCAATTATTTCATTATTACCACGTGGGGTGATGCATATAACCTCAGTCTCATTTTATCTGTACACGTGTGTTTACTGTACATAACCTAAATGTTATCAATGTGTTTTAATGTTTGAAATAAAATTATAATTGTATAGATAAGGGTAAGAATAAAATCATTTCATTTATTATTTGTATTATATTTTATTGTGTTCAATATTAAAACATTGTGAGTATAATAAACACATCATATTAAAATTGAAAGTATACTATTTCTTTTATTGAATCATGAACTTTTTTGGTAGGAAGTTGATATTTCCCTTGATTGTTTATCACAGTGGGTAAATGTATCAAACATTTTATATAAACTTTAAAATAAAACTTGTATCACATGTAAATAATGCACTATTCGAGCCAAACCTGATAAGTTTAAACATAAAATCAGTCTGCTTATAAAAACCCACATATCTATACCTATTAGGCACTTATATACAATTTTACTCTTCTTTGTTATACAAAAACTTATGAATTTCATTTCTCATTTCTTGATTTATTTCATAATCTGTGTTTAGTAGAACTTCGTTGGTCATTGGGCTGGTGAATTTACCAGAAAGGAACCATTCTGTTATTGCTTGTTTTTCATAAGTAAAACCATCGCTGCACTTTACTGGAGTTCGCATTAGTTCTTGAGTTATCGGGCATAGGAATTCTTCGGGAATTCCAGTATAAGTATCGGGAACATTTGGTTGTAGATCGTCTTGTTTCAGCCATTTTAATTGTAGGGTAAATTCTTCAGCTGTTTCTCCTTCTAAAAAACAAAAACATGCATTTCATACCCTAATTTTTTAAATTAATGCATACATAAAATCACGCTTTTCCAAAAATGAATGCATTCATCCTTCGAAACATATTTCTATCCAATTTTTTCTGTTTCTACTAAACAATTTTCCATTAGTAGCATATAGTACTCATCACATCAAGGCATTTACTATGGAAGCGTAAAAGGGCCAAAGGTAAAAATATTATTTGAAATAAAATGTTTCGAATTTTGTATTTTTTATAGCATTTATCCATTTTTATTTTAATACTTTTATTTCTAAAAATTCACACAGTTGTTCAAATACTCTAAAAATGCGTACACTTACGTAACATTCTCTTTACAATCAGATAATATTACTATCAAGTTTATATCTCTACCCATTTTTGAATTATTGCCCCAAAAGTCAATATATCCCACATTTGGATAAAAACTTCAACATTTTCAAAAATTTTTATGTATACTTCTCAATGCGCTGATTCCAAATTTTGAAACCGCAGGTCGATATCTCGTTTCGTTCTCGAGATATTTAGATTTAAAGTTTAACTCAAAGCTGCCCATTTTTGGGTATTAACCCAAAAATGGGTCGAGATATGAATTTGGCGACATCACCGTTCGATTCTACGGACAAAAATACATAAATATACCAATTTTCATAAGTTTTGTCCAACCGGTTCATTTTTTATGAATAAAAGCTTGAAAACACCTGAAAATGGTCAAAATCTGAAAAAATCGTAAGAGGTACACCTTAGATTTTTGCGATTTTTGGCCATTTTCAGTTATTTTGCTTTAGAGGTTGTATGCGGTGTTCAAAAATTCTGAAAATTGGTGTACTTATGTAATTTTGCCTGTAGAATCGAATGGTGTTGTCGCCAAATTCATATCTCTACCCATTTTAGGGTTAATACCCAAAAATGGGTAATTTTGAACAAAACTTTGAATATGAATATCTCGAGAACGAAAAGAGATATCGACCTGCGGTTTCAAATTTTGGAATCAGCGCATTGAGAAGTATCTAGATACATAAAAATTAGATTTTTGAAAATTTTGAAGTTTTTATCTAAATGTGAGGTATATTGACTTTTGGGGCAATAATTAAAAAATGGGTAGATATAAACTTGGTAGTAATATTTGATTGTAATGAGAATGTTACGTAAGTGTACGCATTTTTAGAGTATTCATATTTGAGTATACATAATGTATATTCATATGATAATTTTAGTAGATTTATAGAATATTTTCCAAGGAATTTTCCGCGTTTTATTAAATTTTGCAGGAATTATTTCTTACCTAATTCCAGGGCTTCACAAATTTCGTCTTCTGCCAGTGTCATAACAGTATGTCCATCTATACTTGTCTCCATTAGTTTTTCCGCTATTTCTTCCATTCCTATTTCACGTATCCATTTATTCAAATCTTCTGTTCTCCAATCAATTAACGGTTTGTGTCTACATCTGATTTTACTCGCCACACTCGTTTGTAATATCAGCTTTTGCGGTAGATTCCACAACCAAAGTGTTTTATCCAAACATCCAACAGCTAACATATTCATATTTTCCGAAAAAGAGCAAGAAATTGTCATTGAATTGTGCTCTAAGACATGAAGACATTCAGAGCTGTAGACAGACCACAGTCTGGCTTGGCGATCTGTTGCAGTAGAACAGACAATTTCGCCAGTGTTTGGGGAGAATTTTACGCACAGAACATTACCACCGTGCCCCATAAGAGTACGCCATAATTTGACGTTGATATGTTCGTAACGAGGAGTAGATTCAATCTGCAACTATAACGATGAGAAATAAAATTTAAAATAAATAGGGCATTTGACAAATTTTGGGAAAGTGTTTTAAATTGTTCACCTATTTATATATGCAAAATTATTATATGTTTTTAATCGTTAATACATTTAAAATTAGATTTTTTACCGTCCATCACAAAAAAGTAATGTCTTTGGTAAAAAAAAATCGGTGGTGAGTGAATAAGCAAGCATGTTTTAGGATCCCTAGAAAACGATTTTACTAGTTTTACGATGATGTCTTTTTTCTACGACGACAACTCCAATACTACAATTCTAAATATTATAATTCTTTCGTATTCCTCTTCTTTACATCCATATGAAGAGCTCATTAGTTTTTGGTTATAATTGGTCAACCGAAAGTTCCCTTATTGGAAGTTCTTAACAGTATTTCTTGAAAAAACGCAGTTAATTATCATTTTTTGACATATTATGTAATTATCAATATGAAAGAATATTTTATTGTCTATTCGCGAGTGAAGAAGAGGAGGAGCTTAGCGCGAGACGTAACAATATGGCCGGTTTAAGGTAGATGCTTCGTTTCCCGCAACTGTATTTTTATACACTGCGGCGTTTGAAATACAAAATAATATTAATATTATAGTTAATATTAAATAAAAATAATGTTTCTAGTATGAATAACATTTTGAATTTTGCGAACTAGTCCGTCTCATATAAAAATTCTCTCGAATTTTGAATTTACATGATTCGAGTCTTTGTTTTCTTGAATCTACATAGTACTGCATTATTACAGTCTTAGGTAGATTAATGGAGAGATAAGTATTATTATTTTATTGTCATCTTTGTGCAGGCAGGTCTACAAGTTTAGATTTCATTACGAAGTATTTTAATAAAGACACTAAGTAATTATTATCTTGTAGTTATACCCGGCAAAATATAATCTTGCTTTACAAAATGCAAGGAGCAAGCATTATTTTTACTCTGTTCCTTTCCCATTTTTAAAAAATGAATGCATAACATTCGTCTACCAACTACTTCAAATTGGCAAATTTCTCTAATAAATTTTTCTATAGAATTTAGGTTCTTGTTTTCGGGAAATTATGGAAATTAATTATTTCTGGATTTCTGCGTGCTAATGACGTACATAGATTAAACGCAACTAAAACGTGTTGAAGTTTTAGATTTTGTTATTATACTTTATTTCACGTAAGAATAGCGTTGGTTTAGTTAGGGATATATAAATTCTACCCTTTGATTGGTCAGAATATAAACCTATTTCACAGAAACGAAACAAATATCGTCTGTCCGTTGTCAAATAAAATCTACAGAATTAAGTGATGTCTAACCATATTTTGTTGCAATTTTAGATTTTGACATTTTTACAGATAAATATATTTATTATTGACAAAGCTTGGTTTCACAAATTTAAATTATTTATTCAATGCATGTAAAAACGGTCGGCTCTTAAGAGTAATCTACTATTTTCTTACGTAAAATGATGTATAGCCTACAAATTTCAATCCACTCGTGATTTATTTGTTAAATAAGTGACAGAAACGATGCGTTCGCCGCTACCTCGGCTAGGACTTACTACCATGTACTAGTTCATATTTTCGCTGCTAGACGTCATATTGCTTTATTTCACTAGCGAATACGGTTTGATTATACATTTTCTTTCATATTCAATAGATTTACGAGAAGAATTGAAGAATTATAAAGAGATTAACTTTCATAAATCAGCTAACTTTGCTATAATCATGGGAACAGCTGATATATTCAAATAATTCTAAATCTAATGATAGATGTTAGTGTCAAATCCAATTTACATGGTGTATGTACATGTTATAATTTTATTAGATTTATAGACTCTTTTTCAAGGAACTTTTGGTATAGGATTTGTACAAAATACAAAGACCGGTAGTATTTACTCTTCTAAATGGTAGTCATGATAAAACTTTGAGTAAATACTACCGCTCATAGAATTGACGGAAGGTATTGTGCTGGCCACATCAGATTATTTTATTTTTGTTTCAAATTTCGCGCTAAAACGCTCGTGACGTAACGATATAGTATAGTTTAGTAAACTAAAGAAGTTTCTTGGTGTTTTTTTTTTGTATTTCCTTTTCACTTAAAAGTTTTAGAATACATTTTTAAAATGAAAATACAGATAAATACTAAAGAATTTCTATGTTTTCAAAGTATTTACTAAACTACTCTATACCGTGACGTCATGAGCGAAATATGTGTTTTAGCGGGAAATTTGAAACAAACATTGAGATCCCAAATTTAAAAAAATGTATTTGCGATTAAGAAAATATATAATAATAATTATGCATATATAATTAGGAAGTATATGTAGAATTTCCCAAAATTTGTCAAATTTCCTATTATATTTTTCTTACTTTCGGAATAGTAATTTTCCATAATTTCACGAGACTATCATTACCACAAGTAGCTAATAGATAATTTAAATTGTCTACGTTACTCATATTTGGTATAGGCTCCAAATTTTGTGAGAAATCACAACATTGAACGCCCAGATCATGTGCATCATCTTGTATGTACCACCAGTTACCCGAGATATCTTCATCTGTTGCCCAAATCCGGAAGTCTCCGTTATTACAAACTGTCACAACAATAAAGTCATCTGGGGAGAAACTTGCGGATGTTATTGAGTCTGAGTGGCCTTCCAAGACTCTGGAAGAGATAATTATAATGGAAATATGTCATCATGTCTTCAAACGTACGAATCCAAACCCATAATATTTCGGCCGGGTTACATTTTCAAGAAACAAATTATAAAACCTGTTTTTATTTGACATTTAACTTTTGACATATTATTATAATTAATTTTGAATGTTATAATAATATATCATTCATGAATCATTTTGTACTTTCTTCTTATGTTTAATTATACTTTTAATAATTATATGAAATTATTTATTGACAAGAGTAGAATTATGAGACCTGTCAAATAATAGATATTTACACAACAAGTGAGCTAAGGTAATGTTTATTCATGAGAAGAAAGTATAGCTCACGAACCCGTAAGGGCGAGTGAGTTAATTTCTTCGAGTATAAATAAATAAACATTCTTAGCTTACTTTGTACAATATTTTATTCAATTTTGACGAAATAATAATAAAAACCATTATAATATTTAATTTTGACAAAATAAAAAACTGATCAGTTAGTAGGCTAAGAATGACAATCGTCGCTGATAGATAAGGCGTCAAATAATCTATTTAAAAAGCTTTATTGTCTGTCATTTATGTCTTAAAAATAATGAAAAAGGCTGATAATGTCTGATGAATAATGTGGTGAGTGTTATTTTCGTTTTTGATGTTATTTTTAAATGTATTTTTTGTTGCAGAGTGAGTTAAAATTTTGTGAGAGTGATTTTAAAAAATTTAATTCACTTGTGAATAAAATGGTACTTGTAGTTGTTGCTATGGAGTTAATAATGACAGTTTAAAACGTCAAAATTGAATAAAAAAAATTAATATCAGTAATTCAATGGCACTCTGAAATTTGCTGTAATTGTGAATTTTAATTTGCGTTTTTTTCGTAAAATAAAATGAAATTATAAGTTTGGGCTCGCATTCTGTATAATAAATTGAGGGTATCCTACTTACGACATAATGTCCATAGTTTCCGTGTTCCAAATCGTTCCCTTTTCGTCATCTCCAGCAGTTATCAACATATTATTATTATTTGAAAATCTGCATACTCTAATGCTTAACTCATGTTCTGGGATTTGTGCCAGTTGTTCACCTGTCTAAAAATATTTACCTAATACAAATTTATTTCAAGAAATGTAACAATAAATTACTTGGGTATGCCATATAATAGCAGAACAATCTTGTGAACAAGAAACTAATTTTATACCGTCGTTAGAAAAGTTTATACTGTTTACTGGATATGAATGGCCCTCAAAGGGTGAAAATGCAGACTCTTCTAACGATGGGGGATCTTCCAAAACGTTGAATAATTTTACCAGCTTGTCTCTGCAAAGAAATAAATAAAAGAATAGTTCTTTGTTTAACTAGGTACTAAAATATGTAAAAGATTTATAGAAGAGGCTGCCGAAGCTGTAAATTTGTGTTTGGTGCCGTGTTGAACACATTATTTTTTGCCGATTTTAAAATTATAAATTTACAGCCCGATTCTCAAAAAATTTCAAGCTAATCCTCATTTTTGGATTAGTGAATTATATTATATTCTGGTATTTAAAATTTAATCTTCATAATATTATCATCAAAACAGGTAGATACTAGGAATATATTAGACTATATTTTAAGACATAAAATGTGAAAATTAGAGCAGCTTAAACTTTTTCGAGAATCGAGTTGTGAGTGATTATTTTTAATACATATTTCGAAAGTTATCGCCATCACAATATGTTGCTCTGTGTTTGTTATACGGTTGCTATGCGTTTGTATAACAGTTACTATGTATTAGGCAGTAAAAGTGACATTTTACTGACTGTTGGCTGTCAAAAAATAGCACTTTTAATATTAATCGGCAAAAAACTGTCTGTTAATTTAACTTGTCAGTTATAAGAAAAATATCGCAACGGAAAATTTATGCTATATTTTTCTTTGGAAGTGTCTACTGCACTGTCCAGACAGAGCCGCAAAAGAAATTAGTACAATACCTAACTGACAATTCATAAATGGTGGTAGACAGCGGTTATTAGGATCTGTACGAGAAGTGGCCGCTCTGCGTATGTGCGACAGTTCACTAATTTTTTTTACGGCTCTGTCTGGACCATATACCTATTAACTAATATATTGCGAATCCTTTGCTTTTCTTGAAGGAAACACTGTGAAATGGAAATATCATTTCTGCATAAGTCTATCTCACACAAACACCCAACCGCGAATTATGCGCATGCTTGGAAACCTTGACTACTATTGGCTAACGAGGAAATCATGATCACTTCTTGCGAATCACAGAGTTCTGTTTATTAACGACTAGCGCGAGAAATTTTAAATTTAAATTTGAGAAATTAAACAATGTACCTACTATTTATTTTGTATGTAAATTCTTAAATATAAATATTAGTAATAATAAAAAACATTGACATATTCTAGTGCTAAATTTGAATTAAATAATTTACTTTGTTGTACTATAAAAATAATAGGAATACAATCTGGTCAGTATTATTTTATTTAGATGACAATAAATTACTGTATGAAACACAAAGCAAATGCTTTCGAAGTGCAACTACAAACAGAAATGAAATCAACGTCAAAGTTAAACCATGTGCTCGCTGCATCACCAGGCCAGCGTTCCAAAACCTAGAATACCGAGTTTTGGCGTAGAGTATGATGTGTTTTGTTTTGGAACGAATGAGAGTTTTGTTGAAGTAAAAAATTGGAACTAAATTAAAAATAATTTTAAAAAACTAACAAAACTACTTATAATTACAACATTAATGTCAAGCCCGTAATAAAAGCGCTTTTATGGAGCACTCTCCTCAATATAATGTGAAAGTACGCTCCATAAAAGCGCTTTTATTATAGAAGTATGCTCGTAGTACACGCCAACGTATTTACTTATGTTTATTTTCAACCAAAAGCATGTTTTCTTCCTCAAGAAGGTAAATTACTTTCATATGTTGAGAATCGTGGGCATCTACGTTTGAAAATATTGTGGAGTAAGTTCTATACCCTCCTCGTTAGTAGAGTAAGTAGAACATCACTTTGGAATAAACTCTGGCAGTTTTGGAACAGGTTGAGTAAACTCTGAGAGTAGGATTTTGGAACGCAGCTCAGCCAGCAACGCTGTCAGCGTTAGCCAATAGTAGTCAAGATTTCCGAGCATGCGCATAATTGCCGGTTGGGTGTTTGTGAGAGATGGACTTATGCAGAAATGATATTTCCATTTCACAGTGTTTCCTTCACCTACTCTTATGGGAAAGATACGAGCATTAGCAATATATTAGTTAATAGGTATATGGTCTGGACAGTGCAGTAGACACTCTTTTTTTCTTTTTTATACAGCAGACTTTAAAGTGTACTTTTTTCTACTCTGGTCTACTCAAAATAGTACTTTGGTCGCAATGGTAGATAAAATAATACGTAATCAGCAAGAAAAGAACCACAACTTAAATTAATTTTTAAAATTGTGCTTTAATTTTTATAAAATTTAATCATCAATAGTCTTTTTTTAACTTACCCTGAGCCAGTGGCTAAAATGTGATTTCCAAAAAACTGACAACAGTTAATAGCACCGTCTGCAATATCATCAATCATCTCAATCAATTTAACTTCGTTATCATCTGATTCTGCATTGTTAACAACTTGATTTTCTTGTAAAACGTCACTGACTAAACTAAACATATGTCCTAGTTGCATATGTGGTTTCATCAATTCCGAATCTACACTTAAATTACCGTTTAAATCCCAGACAATAATTGACTTGTCATTTGAACCTGCTTAGAAGAATCAAATATTATATTGTAAAGTCCTTTATTAAATATTACATACCTGAAGCCAATAAGGATGTATCTTTTGAAAAGGCGATACAATTTACGTATCTAGTGTGACTATTTTCTGTTTTTAAGCATTCGCCATCTGTATTCCAAAGTTTGATTGTTTTATCCAAGCTTGTAGATGCTAATAAGGCATTATTAGAACTATATTTAACACAAGTTATGGCAGATTCATGTCCTTCTAGTTCTGAAGTAAGATCTACAGTTACGTTTCCAAGTTCTCCTAAATGTTTTGGTGTTACTTGATATGTTATTTGCCATAGTTTTATATTATGGTCATTCCCGCTCGATGCAAGAGTGTAGATTTTTATTAAGGGACTGGATTCTAAAATAGGGAAGATAAAATACATAACACAAATCTTCAATGTAAAAATATAATTGTTTTTTAATTGCTAATAAATATGTAAGATGAATGTTGTTACTAGAACTAAAATAATTAAATTTTGTAAAGCCCGCGCAAATTTTCATTGTTGGATAGATTCGAATTTGTTTTCAATACGCACAGTGCACAGTTATTCACAGTATTTACGTATTTTCTTTTAAAATAAATTATAATAACCAATTTTGTTGTAAAATATACATTTAAAATAGTTTTTATGTACATCCTTCGATGTAAATCGAAAAGTTACCTAATTATTTTATGAAAAATACTTTAAATAAAAATGATTATTCTAGCTCTTCATATAAACGTAAAAATTAATTATAAAGTTACAGTTTTTATGAGCTATTAGTCTAGGCAGCTATGGATTTATGACAAAAAAATAAAAAAATGCGTTATTTTAAACTATCATTTATAACTAAATAGTAAATTAACATAAAAAACAAAAAGGTAAGGTGTTTTAGTTCTAACAGTTAAAAACAACGCAATGGGGGATTACGGCTCAATCGAATTAAAGGAAAATAGTAAAAAAATACGAATGTATATGCTGAGTAACGAATATTAATAAAAAAATGAAATGGTATAATTGAGATATTTCGAAAATAAAGGGTTTTTTGTTATAACGCTTCGACACTAATATGAAAATATTTTGATTGGCGACTGAGAAACCGCCTATACATGCATTACAAATAGCGTGTTAGGAGGTAGGATTACTACCAATGGAAGTTAAGAAATTAAAATTCGGATGGAGGGGCTAACATTCCTGTCTGTACTACAGTTTCCAAACAGTTTTTATTTTAACATAAATTTCTTGCATTAAACTTAATAATTTAAATACACCTGTAATTATAAAGTATGTATACTTATACAGTGTTATAATATTCATTTATTTTTATGTAAATATAACTTAAAATAGCATATATTTCAAGAACATTTAGGTCCATGATGAAAACAGTTTGATATAAAAACACATAAATGTGACATCACGTCAATCTTTTCAAAATTCGGGAGACCATAACTCGCTTATTAATAGGATTTTTTTCACCGGATTTTCATCAATAGTCTTAGTTTTCCTAATATTTTCAGATCAAATTATAAAAAAAAAAAATGGTGTAATCCCCCATTGTTTATTTTTTATTATAAATCTATAGCTGCCCAGAATTAAAGCTCATAAAAATTGTATATCTATAATTTTTTTTTTTGAAGTATTTTTGCATGGGTAACGTTTGCGCAAAGAAAAACTGAATTCTCATGTTAAACGCCTATTGTCTCACTTTTCGATTTACGTATAAAAGTATTTCAAGTTATGTACATTTTATTCGATAAATTTATAAAGTTAATATTTTAGAAAGATCGGGATCGGGAGAAAAGTAATATCACAAGATCTCCTGATTTTATCGACAAATTTTTATTTTATTCGATTTTTTTTTGCTTAACAACAAACATGAAAACAAATTCCACTGAAAGAGAAGGGGTTTTACTTAATGTCCGTTCGCTTGATTGATTTTGCTTAAAAGCAAAAAAATTAATGCTTAAAAATTTATTTGAGAAAAATCAGATGGGTCGTGTGGTATTTGGTGAGATAAATTCCAAAGACAACGCAAAATGAAACAATTGAATATTAGAAATTATTTTTACACATAAATAGCAATTGTCACACTGACAGTTATAAACAATAACAATTGTTTATTTATTTGGTAGCGTAATTTTATCGGGTTAACGGAATTTTATAAGTATAATCGGTTCCCGTTGGTTGAATTTTCGTGTTTTGTATCATGATTGGCTAAAAACTAGTGGTTGGAATTTATAGATATTAAACTTATACATATTTAGCCTTCTTGATATTTAGTTTAATATGCAAATAGTAGTTATTACTTCGCTTTTATATATGATTATTATTTTTAATGAATAACTTATTGTACTTGTAAATTTATTATTTATAGCACAGAAAATGTATACAGTTTGATATCAATTATTTATAGTTCTAGTTTTAATATTACTAAATATATATAACTTATATTTTGTTGTATGTGTCCTTCAATAATATTAATGTGTTATGTTCTTTTATTGCAGATCATTTTCATAATCAAAGGACATGGGCGAACTTGCAATTATTCAGCAGACTACGCCTTGCAATAATGTAAGTGAATATATATTTTAATATTTACTTAAACTTAAAAATTATTTCTTCCCATATAACTGTGTTATTGACGTAAATTTAAGGCCGAATTTTAATAAAAGAAAAATTTGGGAATTTCTGAATTTAAAAATACAACAAAGAGAGATACTACTTGTTCGATATGAGACAGAACTAGAATCAGAATGATATAGAAAGCACAATGAATGTAGTGTCAAATAGAAGCGCATAAACAAAAAAAAAATATTCCTACCATCCAATTTAATGATGTTAGATATGTCCAAACACAACACTCCTAAGTCGTGAGCGTTGTCTAAGCTAGCAATAGACATCACAGGTTGATCTGTAGTCGTATCAGTGAGATTTTGAACGCGCCAGACTTGCAGTGTACCTGCAGAACATGCGCTTAACAAAAGTTGCGTATCCGGAGTAAATGCTAGGGCTTGAATTGTGTCTTCATGGCGAAATACACTCCTAAAAACATAGAAAGAATGATAAAGTCAATGTAATTGTACTTGAAATCCGTAATTTAAGGAATATAATCTTATTTTTTTTATTTTGCCATAGTTTCTGATCTATTAATTTTAGAGAAAAGTTAGAAATAAAAAAGTTGTTCAGAATTAAAAACTACACCCGGTATATGAACTTATATGTGATTTATTAAGTCATACAAGAGTGAAAACGGTTAGTTCGTAAATATGCAAAAAATACAAATTAAATATTCTTTCATAATAAGAGGGTATGTTTTTGAATAATGAACGAGTATTGAGTAATTAAGATATACGGAAAACGTAGTTAAATATTTAGATATGTCACCAGTTTAACACACCCCAAAAATAACTGCTATAATTGTTAATAAAGCAATTATGAAAACATTAATTCATATCTATCTGTGCCATCAATGTAGTATTATAAAACGATTGTGTGTGAGTGTGATATGTCATAATGAATAAAGCGGTAAAAGTGAATTTTATTTAGTTAATAATTTTATTTACCAACTTTCTAATGAGTAGATAATATCTTTACCTTATTAGACTTCTGTGAATTAAGTCCCAAATGCAAATGGCTCCATTATCGCCTCCTGAAGCTAAGATTGTACTATCGGGCGCAAATCTAAAAATAATAATAATTAGTTTTCTATAGTGTCCCCAAATGTTGTTAATAGTCGTTTTCATAATAAACTTTATCTTCACTTTCAAATTAAAATTAAAGTTGTGATCGTTTTCATAATATAACTTTAGCACTTTAGTGAGCTCTTTAGTATTATCGTTGTAATATGTAACAAACTTCTTTTGATATTTTTGCAATACAGGTTAATTTATAACGAGTTTAACAAATTTTATCGGTTCATTCCTCAGTTCATTTTGAAATGTCATAAGCATAGGTTTCAGGTTCTATTTCTTAACAAAATATAAGTCAACATTTATTTATAAATAACAGTTAATTTTCAAATAATGAAGTAGGTAATGAGCCGGTTTTACATTTTCTAAAAAGTTTATGCAATATTTATCCCAGTAATAAAAAATAATTTATTGTTATTGTCGTAAATAATTAAATAAAAAGATTGGCCCAGATATAGTCATAAAAGGCAACACTCCACTCCTGTGACGTCGGAGTACATACAACACGTCATTCATAGCCAATAGGAAAACAGTTTACGTTATTTAAATAAATAAAAGTAGGCGATAGTTTGTCACATGTTAAATTGTATGTCCTTTGAGGTCACATTGGCTGGTAGCACAAGTGTGGTTCTAACACCGGTGTTAACTAGAACCCTAGAACCATGTCAACGATTTGACACATACTTCAGGTTTGTTAAGAAAACAAGTGTTGCCAATATATTGATCAAGTTGAAAATTTACTGACAGCCATATTTAATAAATCTGCCAACACTATTTAAAATTATTTAATATGATTTATTTTTAACTTGTTTCTAGGAAAAACACTTATAAATAATGAGGTCAAATTTATTGAATATGGCTATCAGTACATTTTCAACTTAATTCAGTATATTGGCAACTCTTATTTTGTTAATAACCCTGAAGTATGTGCCAAGTCACTGGCACGGTTCTAGTTAATACCGGTGTTAGAACCACGCTTGTGCTACCAGCCATTATGTTTCAGATCACGTGACTTTTTCAAAATATTGCACAAATTTCAATATTTAATTGTAAATTATCAAATGAATATTTCGTGATATTTTCCAATTTGAGATTCTTTAAAGAACAATATCTTTTAAAATGTAGTACTTAAAAGTCATATAAAAATTCTTGCAACAGCCCTGGCTAACAAAAGCCAAAAAACTTAATAAAACAAAGATAAACAAATTTAACAAAATAACCAACGGGAAATTCTAAGATAGAACCATAATCCATAAATAAATAATAAAACCATTTCTGCATATTTACTAGCACTGAAATAAATAAAATTAATATGCAACAATGTTTATTTAAAAAACATAAGATATACACATTTTGATTTTCAAAAGTATCTTGATTATCAAAATTTAATGATTAACTGTTAAAAAACTTGGACTTGTATTTTGGTAACTAATGTCCAGTTGCACAACGACACTTAAATTAAACTTTGGTTTTATTCAGTTTGCCAAATAAATTGATGTTAATTTCATTTGCACAATTTTTTAATTGCAATGTAAATTTGAAATGACTTATTGATTATTGAATAAAACCAACTTTAATAATAATTTTTTGGAAACAGTTAAGCTACTTATTACCATTACGTATTACAATTTTACTAGGCAAAATTCGATATTAATTCTATATAATCAGTTAAGTTACCCCTATGAATTTTAGTTTACCTACGCAAAATTCGATATTAATTCTATGTAATCAGAGTTATTTATTACCATTATGTATTACAATTTCACTAAGCAAATTCGATATTAGGTAATTCTATATAATCAGTCAAGTTACATATTACCAGTTCATATTAACTACTTTTAATACGAATTTAAAATATTTAAACATTTGTAAATTATGTAGGTATCACATTACCTTTTAATTAAGAATGGGGTCCTCCACTTTAATTTTTTAATTTTAATTGAAAGTTCGTTTAATTTTGAAACGATTCGTACTATTAAAGAGTTTTAATTATTAATGTGTATTAAAATATGAAATAAACTATTTAAATTTCAACTTGAAATAACTCTTTTGTTTTTAATTTTAGAGGCATAGTGATAATGAACTTTTATATTCAGATAATAAAAATCTTTTAAATGGAACAATTTTCAATATAGCATTCCATTTAAAAAAATGTTATTTTGTTGAATAAGTCGCGTATTTGATGTTCAATTGTTTTGTATTTTCCACCGTTAAATTTGTCGTATAATATCGCCCAACTTTGTCCATTTAATCGTCTTTCTATCTTTTCAAATAAGAAAGTTAGCAATGGTGGCCCGCTTACAGCAGACACACTGTACATTTTATTATTTTTTTTTATGATAGAGGACCCCCCCTCTATTATAAGTTTACATTTTAAGTGTTGTTAGTGGTGCAACTGGGTATAAAAGAAATAGGACAAGACCTACAACCTACACTTATAAAACAATTTTCATTCAAAATTTCTACCAAAATTTATATTATACATATTTATTCAAAATCGTTCTGTAGTGGTATCTTAAGTGCTGCTGCATCGATTTCCAAGAAAATAAATAAAATTAGACAATCATTATCGGAAAGAAATTGGAAAAGGTTTTTAATGTCTGTAGAAGAAAGTTATAGAACAAGCAAAGCAATAATTATAATGATATTAATACAACTATAGACAATTTCTATTAAACTTTGTAAATGTCAATAAGTATGTATACATATCTGTAATTTATTTCCAGAACTATTTACTTACAATAAATAAATTACTTTTATTATTTGTGTCATGAAATAAAATATTGTTTTACAGTCAAGTCATTATAGTTTTAAAAAAATAAAACGAGAAATAATACATTATTATCTATGATACTTTAAAGAATATAAAAATAATAAAATTATAGATATAGATAATGATACATAATACCTATTTCTACAGTGTGTTGTATCAAAAGACGCATCATATCGATTTCTTTGTTAATTTTGAAATGTTCAAATATTGTGTCCCTTAATTGTTTTTTGGCAAAGTAGTTAAAAAAAAATTCCTATTTTGGTGTCTATTCGAAAGATAATTTTTTCAAATATTTCTTTTGTTACCAAACTTTAATTAAATTATGTATTTTTAGAAAGGAGCAAATGCCCTGCAAATATGCAAATCTTGACAAGATATGGGGACTCTTGTCAGATTGATAGCTAGTAATCATGTACATAACTTACAAATATCATAAATTTTAATTCAAAATTTTAAGATTTTCTAAGTTGGCGTGGTTTCTTTGTCACCAGGGAAGTGGACTTTACTTGGCGAGTTAAATAAACCAAATGAAATTGGAAAATCATGCAATTTGGAATGAAAAATTATGACATCTACTTGTCAAGAAAGTCCAACAAAGTCACATGACTGCTCACGCCTTATAAATTAATATCCCATGTTCCCATGTAAACGTAATATTATATGACGTTATTACTTTATACCCAAATCATTCAAGCAGCCAATGCACGTCATCACTTAATGTAAATACCTTAATACAATAAAATCACTACTAGTGAAAAATGAAATAAAATCTTAATTATTTTTAACCGTCAAAAAGTATATAACCTTATATAATTATTATTAAGATGAATAGTAAAGTTCATTACTTATCGTATATGACATGAATAATATATAATTATGTACATCAACGTCATATTATTCGTTTAATTGTTACTATAGTTGGCAACATTGATAATTTGTATGTTCATACTGTCAAAGTTATTATTTGAAAAATATTTGTATCGTGTTTGTAACATTTTTGTGCGTTGTAAAGTCCTATTTATAATAAAGTAATGTTAAACGCAACACAACGACGCAACGTGACCGTTAACGCAAACACATAATATGTGAATCTGCCAAAGGTAGCACTTCTAATCAATCAGAATTCGGTATATATTTTTGAAATTCGACTTACTTTTATTTATTGTTTTTATAAGGCATACATAAATATAAATAAGGTTAGTATTATAAAATAATTTAAATAGAAATGGACAGTAACGAAAATATAGTATTTATTTTGTAGATGTGACAGTTCATGACCATGTCGATAATACAGTTTGCAATCTGTATAACTCTTTTCTAAAGATTCTAAAACCTCTGCAAACGTACCAGTACACGACGTCACACATCTAGTTACTTTTATTCAATTTTTATTAATAACGTGCATTGGCTGCTTGAATGATTTGGGTATAGTAATATTATTTGATGACGTAAGTCTTCTTCTTAATCATTTCTTCCGTAGAACACTTTTATGATAAAAGTTACAGCATAGAAGCTATATGTATATTTTTACTGAAGAGGACATTTACAATCGTCAATTTACAGACACTTATGGCTGATGAGGAGAGTACCCCATAAAACGTAATTTTCCTACCTTAACACTCGTATGGGGTCTCCATTAACCTGCACCAAAGTTCCCAATTTTGTGGGTAAAGTATTCCTCAAACTCCATAAGGTGGTGGTGCCATCTACAGAAGCTGCAGCCAGCATAGCACCTTGAGGGGACACCCGAACGCATGTAACCCCATATTTATGGGCTCTTATGGGAGAGCCTGAACGTTCTAAATAGCCTTCGCCAGGGTGCCAGTCCCATAGTCTGATGGTTTTATCACTAAACAGAAAGAAAAATTGTAAATAGGCTATTCCACAGTAATCAAAAATAGTAAAAGTTTATTGAAAATATGAACGATAATAGATAAAGGATAAGGAAAACCATATTTCTTTTTTTATAAATTATTTCTTCTAGAAGACACGGGGAGTTTTACTTTTGATGATGCAGGACATGTGTACGAGTGTTTGAACAAATAGGATCCAAGTATGACCTCCGGTTTTGAGAAGCCCCGCCCTAATTAAGAATATACTTCTTCGGGTGTGTCGGATCTGTTCGGTTGCTGTTCGGGTGACGTTCTAATTTCTTTGTTTTTATAAAATGAGAAAAAAAAGTGAAATAAATTAAGTATAATAATTTATTTTATATCTCTAATAATAAATTATAATCATTGACCTTTAAACTAATGGACCAAGTGTTTCCTATTCTTTTATTGTTAGAATAATGCTCCAACATAAAAGGATAGAAATATATATTCTGTCCTTCGACAATACGGAAGTTCTCAGTTAAAGTATACTGCGCATGAGTTCGTACTCATTGTACATCTTTTTCAGCCATATGTAAACCTCTATACATCGCTCTCTTATCACTAAATAGTTGTCAAAATCTATTTGACGTTTCGTGACTGTTTGTGTATTATTTTACTTTTTTGGAGAACATTTACAATTATTTCTGTCAACATATACGAATATGTGTTGTGAGGTGCATATGCGACAAAATAATGGGAAAACGGTGTATTTTGTGCAGTCAGCAGTACGTACGCCGTTTAGCTGTGTCATTTCATATGTAAGTTCTTATTAATTATTACTTGTTCCCTATAATATAATATGTGTATATAATATATTGTATTAAAAATATATAATGAAAGTAATTATGCACAAAAATTAAATATATACTCTTAGCGATTATGCACCAAGTATAACAAGTTAGGGACAAATCAAATTTTTATTTTGCCGCGTTTTCTTAACTTCAGTACTGTTGAAGGATAGAGATACTGTGTCTGCACCGTTATGGCGGGACAAGCGTTTTGCTCGTACGCTGCGTCTATTAGTTTAAAGGTCGATGATTATAATATTACAATTTAAATATACATTATTTTGTAATTTGTTTAACATTTTTTCGTGGCTTGCGAACCACTGTTTGTTTACTTCTGGTATATCCACATTACCTACGTCACAAAGGTAATTTAAAATTCGGACCTTAATATCTCTCTTATTTGGAGGAATTTTTAACTCGGACTTTCACATGTGGTCTTATATTTTTATGTACTTCAAGAAAAAAATTTAAAAAAAATATCGTGGAATAGCCTATTGAGGTTTTATATTCAAAAACAGATGGAGACAGATATTTTATGGTATAATTAAAAATATGGACTCTTATGACCAGTTGCACTAACACAATACTTAAATTTGAAGTGACAAACAAAAAAAATACAAATCGAAATTTTGAAACATTTCATTTCGATAAAATACTGTGCAACCGACCATCGACTCACGTAATTGATAATAAAATTAAAATTATTTTGAAAACATTATTCTCATTTTCGGTAAGAATTAAATTTATTACAAAATTTTTAAAGTTGTATTAGACACGATGATCTATATGAACTACGTCAATAACAATTTTAAATGCAGTATTTCAACAAGCTTCCGAATCAATTCGGCTTGCCCTAAGCCCGAAAAGTCCGTAATAAATAATTTTACAATACACGTGGACCATTTATGCCTTTTGTTTCACCTTTAAACCGTTCTCATTTTCAGCAGTAAAATTTTACGCGAAACCGTATTAAAATGGTACTGAAAAATTAAGATTTTTCAACATGTTAACTATGCCAGAGGTCCTAACTGACTTTTTTTCTCAGTGTGGTTAAGATTACTCAACATGTAAAGTACCTATGTCTGAGGTCTTAATGACTCTGGTTGCAAAGGGGTAACTTGAGATGGAATAATATTTAAAATTATTCATTATATGTAATTTAAATATTTTTTATTAATATTGTTATTGATTCATTTCTGTATTCTGTAATATAACATGAAGGGTATCTTAAATGAATATGTATTTGAACGTGTACATTTATTATTAAAGAAAGATACAAAAAAAAACTACAATAGGTCCGGTATTTATATCAAATTGGTTTTATAGTAAACATTATACCAAAAAAACGGATGGGTGTGATTGGTAGTGTTTTGAAGGAGCGTTAGTTTCCGAGTGGAAAGAGAAGAAGAGCATGTATGAATACGATTATGAATGTGGCTGAGGCGAAAGAAGTTTGCCAGGATAGGAATGTGTGGCGTAGGATGATTGTTTCGTAATTATTGTGGTGTAAGATGAATGGTTAGTAAGAATGTTTTGTGAGAATGGAGAGACAGCTGAACTTTTATGTGGACGAGAAGAATGAAATATGTTTGTACAGGAATGTGTAGCGAAAGATGATTTTTGTGTAACTATTATTGTGGTCCGGATGCGGTTATTCGCTACCGAAAATCGGTCACTTTAATATGTTATTATGTATGAATACGTTTATGAATGTGGCTGTGGTGAAAGAAGTATGCATGGATAGGAATGTGTTGCGAAGGATGATTGTTTCGTAATTATTGTGGTGTAAAGATGAATGGTTAGTAAGAATGTTTTGTGAGAATGGAGAGACAGCTGAACTTTTATGTGGACGAGAAGAATGAAGTATGTATGTACACTGTACAGGAATGTGTAGCGAAAGATGATTGTTGCGTAACTATTATTGTGGTCCGGATGCGGTTATTCGCTACCGAAAATCGGTCACAATAATATGTTCTTGAATGAATGTTATGATGATTTTGGGCAAGGCGGAAGAAGAATGTTTTTAAAGAGTTAAGTGATTCTGTGGAGCTCTTGCTTTCATCCCTTTTCTTATTATTTTCGGGTTTTTGCTAACCCACTAAGTGGGAAACGCGTGATTTTATGTATGTATGTATGTATGTATGTATGTACGAATTTTCTTTACAAAGTATAAAGAAAATATATCATTATACCTTTGAAAACATACCTTACAATTAGGATATAACAAAATTATTCTTTTGTCTAGGTTTATACAAATTTTTACGAAAAATTTGAAGAAAAAAGGTTTGAAAAATTTTGCATTTTGACATTCCGCATTCATAAAAAGTGAATAATTCTTGACGACATATGTAATTGAAGTAATTTCTTTTTGTCTGACTGTAGAATCTAGGGTGGGATCCCGAGACTACGCTATGATAGCGTAGCGACAAATAACACGACGATTCCTTAACAACTGTCGAAGTTGTTCGGGAAAGGAAGGTGAAACGTAAGGGGTATTTTTCGCTACGCTATCATAGCGTAGTCTTGGGATCCCACCTCTGTTCATAAAGCGACGTAGGTATATTGTTCAGAAAAAATTTGGATCTGCCAACAAAGTTCATATATAAAAATTTGCCGATTTTTTTTTTAGAAAATATATTTGTAAGTTCCTACATTTAAATAAGTAAGTAAATTTTATATTTGCAAATTGCAAGGCGATATCTCTTTGTCTTTCTTTCGTTCAAATTACAAAACACTTTTTATTGAATAACTTTAAAACATAAAAATGGCACTTAGATTCTTTTGAATGTAAAATTTTTCTATATTTATAAAACGTCAAAAATAATTTGATATAATAGTTAGGATTAGGAACGCCAGCAAGCATTATTTTTAATCTAAAAATCAATATTTTGTAAAATTCATGGGATAAATAACAAAGGAAAGAACCAAGGACAAATTTAAATATAAGTTTCAAGTAAGTTCGTTTATTATTAATAACTAATGTGTTGCTTTTCTCACAGATACAACAGTAATTAATGGGCAACAACTTAGTTTACAATATGAAGAAGTACAAGACAGTGACATCGACTTTTAAAATAATAGGTTTACGTAAGATATGGTTGACATGCATTATATATTTATATTTCTTTCCAAGTTAGAATTGATCTTTTGATTTTCATATAATATTTAATATACTTTGTCATAATATTTTATATGGATGGAGATAGCGATTTTTCTTCAAATGATATGGCTATTGCTATTAATAAGAAATTGAATGAATTTAATAATTAATTTATGGGACTAAAATATTACGTAATTTAGGTACATGTATTTGTGTATTATATACAGGATGGAACAAACTCGAGTTCCTTATAAAAAAAACTTTCTTATGAGGCACGCTACAGAAAAATGATATAGGTCTTTATGGACCAACTTTTTGAGATAACTTTAATAGGCACAACAGGAATTTTCGATCTCCTTTTGTTATTAAGCTACAGGCTAAAACTTGTTTTTCGCTTATTTTGAAACTACCTCATATCTCGCTTATTATGAGAGATAATAGAAAAAAAAGTTTAGATAATTTTTATACTGTTTTTTACGTAGAATAATTTTATGTAATTAGTTTTTTTCAAAACTTAATAATTCACGAGATATAATACAAACATCATATTTTTTAAATGGGAACATATGTTGATGAGACATCTTATTAATTATTTTATAAGCTTTTCTTCGATGTATAACAAGTCTACATTCTTTTGTTTTAAACATGAAGTTGATTTAATTAAATTTTCTAAATTTGTAATAACAAATTATAGTAAAATTAAATACAAAATTAGATTAAATGACTACATTTAGTATTGAACTAAACATAATAAAGAAATTAACTAAATATATATTTAAATTTTCTATTTACTTACGTAATTCATTAAATAAATCACCGAAAATTGTAGGACAAAAATAATGAAGCCAAAATATAGTAAAATTAAATAAAATAAGTAATTAAAATAACTATTTACATATTTAAATTAACGATTTTTTACAAAATATTTATTATCTATTTCGAGGTAGTTAAAATGCTTAATTAAGATTTGTAAATTATACTAAATTATGAGACATAATAGGCTATTCCACAGTAATCAAAAATAGTAAAAGTTTATTGAAAATATGAACGATAATAGTTAAAGGATAAGGAAAACCATATTTCTTTTATTATAAATTATTTCTTCTAGAAGACACGGGGAGTTTTGCTTTTGATGATGCAGGTCATGTGCACGAGTGTTTGAACAAATAGGATCCAAGTATGACCTCCGGTTTTGAGAAGCCCCGCCCTAACTAAGAATATACTTCTTCGGGTGTGTCGGATCTGTTCGGTTGCTGTTCGGGTGACGTTCTAATTTCTTTGTTTTTATAAAATGAGAAAAAAAGGTGAAATAAAAATTAAGTATAATAATTTATTTTATGTCTCTAATAATGAATTATAATATTACAATTTAAATATACATTATTTTATAATTTGTTTAACATTTTTTCGTGGCTTGTGAACCACTGTTTGTTTACTTCTGGTATATCCACATTACCTACGTCACAAAGGTAATTTAAAATTCGGACCGTAATATCTCGCTTATTTGGAGGAATTTTTAACTCGGACTTTTATATGTGGTCTTATATTTTTATGTACTTCAAGAAAAAAATTTTAAAAAAATATCGTGGAATATCCTATTATAATTAGACAAAATTTCAATTTTTTTTCTGTGTACACCTTGACAACTATAATTACAAAAATAAATTAGTTCATTTGTCCTATAGAAAATATTCAGCGCAGGGCCTCTGTTTAGGATAAATCGACATTGAAACTTTTAAAGTGCAATTATTTTGAAATACTTTTTATCAACTTGCAAAAATTAATCAGCTGTCATCTCATGTGATAAACTTTTTTGTGAATAAAATATGTTTTTATTCACTTGATCATAAATAATAATTACTGTGTATTAAATTTTATGACACAATTATTAAAAAAGAAAAGGTAAATTAATATTTGGTTTATGAAATAACAATGCATATTTGTTAGCGCTTATAAATAAATCATAATATATAATTTGCAAAAGATGGTGTTTACAGTTTCTCGGATATATTTCTATATTATTATTTGAACGTTTCAAAGGAAATATGCCTAGAAATAAAAGAAAATATAGTATGTAATATTCAAGTTACGATGAGGTATGCAGGTTCAATGTATTCATTTATTAAAAGACCTTTATAAAATTCCTTTTTATGTTAAGCACACTTCTACAACTACAAATCGATTATAAAAATGCGTACGCTGTGTGATTTGTTTGTGTACATGTTTTATGTGTGGCTTGGGGGTGGGTGTGTTATCATTTACTTTACATATTAAAACAAAAACACACTGTCATTATTCTATTCCTTTGTGTATTCGTAGCATAAGCAATAAGTAGATAATTACACGAATTTCATTGCTGAAAACACTTTGTTTAATATTTTAACAGACTGTTCATATTTTTATTATTAAGTTTTTGACCAGAAATACTTGTATGTAAAGCGGATTGCGGTACTATGAAATGATAGACATTAAACTTATTGGATATCGTTTAATATGTTTTCATATCATTTATATTTAATTAATCCATTTTTTTGCAAGTAAAATAATGTTTTATTTACTGATAAATGATAACGTGGATAAATAAGATCATTTAGATAAGTAAATGAGTAAAACAGTTTCTATTATCTACATGTAAACATTTAATATACAAATATACAATTTTCGCCAAATTTGACATTCTGAATTAATTATTTAACATAAAAATGAAATAATAGTATAATAATAATAATAATAATAATAATAATAATAATAAGCATGTAGAAAATAATGAACCTATCATTTTTATTTATTTACATTTTAACCCTACAAAACACTAAATTTTGATAAAGTTGATTGTTACTTAGTTTTCTTGTATCCGATATAGGCTTTAATTGAGAATTCAACAATATCGAACAAATAGCCCTAAACAATAATTTGTTTATAAAACATTGTTATACGTAGGCCCCACCAGTCATAAAATAAGTAGGAAGTCGGCTCCGGTGGCTCAATGGTTAGAGCAACGCCTCTTACTCATGAGTGCGCTCGGGGTTCTGGGTTCGAATCCCACTAAGGCATGGATGTTTGTGTATGTGAACCTACTCACTATTAGTGAACTGATCAATAAATTAAAAAAAAAAAAACTTTAGAAAATAGTGAGATTTATAGAATTAAAAGTTCAGATTGTGAAGCCATATATGTGGGCCAAACGGGTCGCAGTTTTAATGTTAGGTTTAAAGAACATTTTAATGCCATAAAAATAATAAATGTTATTCTAATATAGCTACACATTGTTTAAACAATAGACATACGGTAGAAATAAATAATTTAAATGCTTTTCACATCTGTAAAAAGGGATTAAAGATGGATTTTTTGGAATTCATAGAAATTTAAAGTGTACCTCAATCGAAATATCCAATTTTGCGGTCTTTATACACAAATAGCCATTTACATTACAAAATATATGACTTGACAGATTGCACTGGCAAGAACTGACAATCGTAATAAGTGCAAGCGCGCACCCAATAAGGTTTAGTTTACTCAAAAAGTATAAATGTAGATAGAAAACGAGTTATGCGCTTAGTGCAAAAAATATACCCAGAGTTTTTTTTATCAGTGAACATGGGCGTATGTCATTACCATAGTTACATTTAAAATAATTGACAGCAATGCATTATCGCGTTTTTTTTAAAACTGGACATAGGACGTGACATTTAGTATATCTGTCAATATCATCAAATTGTCATACTTCAAAATGTATACAGTTAAAGAAAAGTTCAAATTGTAAATTGTAGTAATTATAACGAGTCTACAACAAGTTTCTGACTTATGTGCATTAACTTTTAATAAGCGACCCAGTCCAACAAGTATAAGAAAAATTTACAATGACTACAGAACTAAAGATGCGTCAATAAACAGCACAAGAAGAAAATCAGACCAAGTACTGTAGTTAATAGTAAGAAACAAGAAATGATGCAATTAATTGAAGGTGACAACACCATGTCAACAATTTTTTTTTCTGAAATTAAGAATACTAGTATACAAGGTTTTAAGACAAGAACATTTTAAGAGTTTTAAATATCAAAATCACCAAGAGTTATTACACAACGATATAGAACGAAGAAATATCTTTTGCGAAGATATGATGAACAAAATTAATAGTGGGGAAATATTACTGGATCGAATTTTATTTACGGATGAAGCGACATTTTATATTAATCGGGAAGTAAATTCACAAAATTGCAGGTATTGGAGTCGTCAAAATTTTCACTTATATCTGCACCAGGTATTCCCCCAACGCTGGATAGGACGTGGTGGAGAAGTGGAGTGGCCTGCAATGCCACCAGATCTTGCACCAAACGATTTTTTTTCTTTGGGGCCATTTAAAAAATTGTATTTACAATGGTGACAAAATAAATATTGATTTATCTTTATCTTTATTTCTTGCCTTAGGCTTATGTCAGAGTATAGAATTATACCATACAATTTGAACTTTTCCTTCAACTGTATACATTTTGAAATATGCCAATTTGATGACATTGACAGATATACTAAATGTCACGTCCTATGTCCAGTTTAAAAAAAAAACGCGATAATACGTTGCTGTCAATCATTTTAAATGTAACTATGATAATGACATACGCCCATGTTCACTGATAAAAAAAACTCTCGGTATAAATGGAAAACGCTATAAGATACTTCACTTTTGTATTCACGGCAGCTAACAATCAGGGAATAAGCTTATTCATAAATTATTATCATATATAAATCAAATTTGGTTAAAAATGAATGAACCGAATTATTATAAAATGTGTTTCACACGGTCATAATTTATTAATATTGTAATCGTGTGAAAATAAGCGTCTATACGTTTCACTTGTCTTATAATAATTCTGTTCATAATTATTTGTCACCAAATTTGTTAACAAATTTGATTATTATTGTCAAATAGTCTTTATAGAAAAGTATTTTTACGTTTACATTTAACGTAGAGGTGCGCAACCCGTCGACCATAACGTCCGAAGGAGTCACGGAAGAATATATTTGGGGGTTACGAGATTCTCAAAAACTTTGTGGGTAAAAGAAATTTTGTCTAAGAAAAGGGGTCGCGAAAAGAAATAGGTAGCACACCAACAAACCCATTACTTTTTTTTTTAGAAACAAAATTTTGAAATAAACTATGTATTTATAAGAAATTGTCATGAAAAAAATTAAATCAGTCAATGAACTTATGAAAATTATCGGGCATTTATATTAATTTCTTAAAATGAAGAAGCAGTTTTTATATTTTATTTAATATTATTCGAAATGATTTCAAATTTATACATATTTTATTTTTTTATATAAATGAACTAATCATTCATTTATCATTATCATAATTTAGTTTTTATAAAAATTATTTCATGTATTTTTCTTAAAAAAAAAAAAATACTTTTCAAAATTTCAATATTAATTTAAAATACTAAATTGTACAACATATGCTTCCCAAGGCAATTAATCGTGAAAATGTAATATAATCACTTATTTTCGTTGTCTAAAAATAGAAAACAAAACTTTCTTACCTTGAACCAGTGATTAAAGTAAAATTTGATGTAAAATCACAAGTAGTGACGTCACTTGTGTGTCCATGTAGTGTTTGCAACAATGCAACATTTTCTACATCCATTGTTGTTGGATTTGTCGTTATTCATTCACTGTAACAATCAACAATATTAAAAAAACTGAACTGCGTGATTGTTGTGATAGTTTTATCAAATAACACCTTACTCTAATAATTAAATATTAGTCATCTCATAACTTGTAATTTGCAATGGAATTATCACGAAAAACAACTTGAATATAGTTGCAGATAATATTTATTCGCTAAAATTTTACACTTGCAACATAAAATATAAGCAAGAAAATAAATAAACAATAAAACAGATAAACTTAAAAGCTTGTTGTTAATAAAATTTTATACCCCAATCAAGTAAGTCATGAAAAACTAAACAAAAACAAACGCAACCACACCTGCTTGTCTGTCCATATCTACGCGCTGTCTGAATAATGTGTTATCTCACTATCTCTCAAATAATGTGCTTCTAATAATTATGTAGTGTGCGACTCTTGTCATGACAACGAATAGAAAACAGTTTTCTATTTTTGTAGCCAATAGTTACTTCTATATTGATTGCATTCTTAACAGGTTGTTAGCTTCTGATAAGAACAATGCTGATAACAATGAAATGGATGGATTGTTGCAATGCAAAATGATTAGAATGAGGAAGAGACGTGTGTAAGACAATGTGTTCATAATTTACTTATTTTGTTGCATACTTTGTAAGATATTTTGTAAATACAATACAAACTATAATAGTAAATGTAAAACCTATGCATAAGAATCATAGATGGAAAGTATAATTTTACGGACACAATACCGTAAAAAATTTTTTTTGTTTTTCTACAGTAATGTACTATTTTAATATACACTAAATCGTACAGTAATGAGTTACTTCACAACATAGCAACAGTTACTGCATAGCAACGGTTTCGTCATTAAAATACATTTTGACACAAGAAATTGTTTATTTTTATTTTTTATTGTTTATCTTCTAAATCGTTTTCAATGTTCTTTTCATCATCTAGCTAGACCCATCGTTTTGCAAATTGATCTCCAAAAATTAATTTGTTTGGAGGTTGTAAGGTACAAAAAACAATAATTGTCAAGTTACTTACCTTGTACTGTTCTTAACTTGGAACGTAACATACTATTTCCCCCTCGCTAAGGGCCTACTGCGTACTAACAACTGTTATTGTCATTAAAACTTTTCGAAATATCCAATCGGTTGCATATAAAAACTTTTAAACTAAATGTACGGATTTTGCATAATCTGTAGGATGAAATAATACACTATTTTGATATTAATATTAATAAATATATACATATTTATATCTTATTACATATTATAATTAATTTTAATTTGATGGTATGTGCACCAAATAATTGTGGTTCTAACAACTCAAGTTCGTGCCTATTGAAGTACTTGCATAGAAGAGGAATTACAAAAATATATTTTTACCTCCCGCTACCCTTTGTAAGGGAGGTATAGGAATCGTGCTAAAAATCGCATATCGAAATTTTGGTAAATGACCACGTTTTAAGGTCCTTAGAATCCGACTTTGACATTTTCACAATGATGTGAGTATGCGCTTAACCGATAATAGAACTAATCCCATACAGCCCGATTCACAAAAAAGTTTAACCTAATCCTAATTTTTGGATTAGTGAATTCTATTCTATTTCGGTATTTAAAATTTAATCTTCATGATATTATCAATAAAGGTAGATACTAGGAATAGATTAGACTATATTTTAGGATATAAACTGTCAAAATTAGAGTAGAATTCGCTAATCCAAAAATGAGGATTAGCTTAAACTTTTCTGTGAATCGGGCTGTTAGATAAATCTGGGAATAATTTTTGGAAAAAATGTTGGTCTTCAAAACTGACAACGTTTTTTTACCTACCGTTACCGTTGGTAAGGAAGGTATGGTGATTGTGCTAAAAATCGCATATCAAGATTTTAGTGAAAGACCACGAAGTCCATAATCCATTTTCAATATTTTCACGATGATGATGATTGTGTGTGTGTGTGTGTGTGCGTGTGTGTATGTATGGATCTTGTCAGCGCTGTGACGTCACAAAATGAAAATATTTATTTTTAGCCAAAATTGGCAAAATTTTGAAAAAAGAAAAAATATTTATTATCATGCAAGTAGCCCATTATTAAAAATTAGTATCGTCAAAAATTAAATTAAGTTCTATGATGCATTTCTCTGCAACAGCTTTCAGTGACCGTAAAATGACGTCTGACAAGCGCCTATTACGATAAAAGTATTTCGTCGTTTCCCTATAGTTTCAAGCATAATACACCCAGTCAAAACGTCGTATTGATATGTTTGTATTATTGTTTTATCTTTATTATCTAAATATTAACGTAGACATTTAATATGTTATTACTTTGTTTGTATGTATCTGATAAATACTTTTTAAATTATATATTTTGTTAACAATAAATGTATGTACAGGGTGTAAATCGAAAAGTGAGTTTTTCTTTTTTCCGCAAATGCAACCTAATTATTTTATGCAAAAATACTTTAAATAAATGTTATGGATATTTAAATTTTGCATCTAAATCATGTGAAACGATTATTCTAGCTCTTAATATAAACGTAAAAATTAATTATAAAGTTGCAGTTTTTATGAGCTTTTAGTTTATAGGCTGCCTTGGATGTATGACAAAAAATAAACAAATGCATTGTTTTTAACTGTCAATGAGAACTAGAACATTTTACTTATTTGTATTTTGTGTTAATTTACTGCTCTAATCAAAATAAATGACACTTAAAAATATGTAACGCATTTGTTTATTTTTGCCATAAATCCATGGCTGCCTAGACTAAAAACTCATAAAAACTGTAACTATATAATTAAGTTTTACGTTTATATGAAGAAGCTAGCATAATCGTTTCACATGACTAAGATGCAGAATTTAAATATCTATGACTTTTATTTGAAGTATTTTTGCAAAAAATAATTAGGTAACGTTTACGCAAAGAAAAACTGCATTCCCATGTTCAATGCCTATGTCTCACTTTTCGAGAAATGGAAATGAAACTACCTATGCTAATTACATTGTAAATATCAGTAATTTATTCAATATTTTGTAACTATTTCGGTCATCATCATATTTACAAAGTAATAAGAATAGTTTTATTTTTTGATTAATAATGTATCACAAAGTTATGGCTGAATTAATTCAAAGTTCTCACTTTTCGATTTACACCCTGTACATAATAATGTCACGTACACGAAAAGTAATATGTCATGAATAATATGAGGTGTATATTATTGTCATAGTAACAATAAAATCAAAACAATATATTATTTATTACAGCGCATTTGAAAATTTTATAGGTACTGTAATTGAAGTATATACGAGTACATAACATATTTATTATGAATATAAAATATTAATAACAAATAACATAAATACGGGTCCATTCTAGATATTCGTAGAAATATAATAAATTATATTATGTTATATTTATTTGTATTCCCAGGATTCGATATTGATTATATCTGTATAGCTTAATGCCGGAACAACTATGTCAATTTTTGACAAAACTGAGATTGATTATCTAATCAGTTAAAATAGTTATTTGTATAACAATGCTGTAGCCGAATCAGACGGGTCTAAAAGTAATTTTTTTGCCCTCCTGAAGTGTAATGGGAACTTTACAATTGTATACACAGCAAGTGCAACCTACATTTTACGCTTACTGTGTTGTAACTTGTCTAACTATGCGGTAAAATAATCAAAATACACTGGACGTTTATGGGTATTTAGAAAAGAAATCATCTTTACTATAATAAAGTTCATGTAAAAAAACTACCTACTTAAGTTATTTTTTTACTTTAACATTTCCTATATTTAAAATTAATTTATATAAACTGAAATCACGGCAGCGACATCTGTCAACATTATTGTAAAAATCCGCCGTTACCGACATAGTCACCGATTGATATACCTGTCAAATTCGCGAGGCGAACATTGCTGAAATGTCAACCTACCTATTATTTATTACGAAGAAAAGATGAGCAAATAAATATATTATCAGTCATAAACAACTTCTATTATTACAAATAAATTTTCACTAGAAGAAGTACTCTAATGAAGGTAAGTAAAATCAAATTTGGAAATTGACTTAACCCCAGTATTTTAAACTAACCCTTTTCAGAAGTACAACCTATCTCAAAAAAAGTGATTTTCATTATCGTCGGCCAAAAAATTTGATACAATTCTCGTGCGTGAAGTATTTTACAGCGCTCCAGCTAATAAGGCACTTTAAACAAAGCTGTTGCGCTGTAAAATACAACTTACACGCACTCGAATGTAAATAACTATTTCCTACAACCATGCGTAAAGTACATACTTTACGCAGTCTTTACAATATGTAAATTGTAACTTTTCAAACACTAGTGCGTGAAAAGTACTTTTCAAGCACTAGTGCATGAAAAGTAAGTACGTTGCTAGGCAACATGCACATTAGCACATTCAGTATTATGAGAAATAGTACTAACATTTTGGTTATAGGAAAAATATTGTATGCAATTCGTGGGTAAATAGTACCTATTTCCGCATTATCGTCCTCGACGAAAAAGTACTACTTTACACATTTGTTATATAAATAACTATTAAGTGCACACACTTTTTTTTTGGAAAATATCACAAAAAAGTTATATATGTATCTGAGTGAATCACTTGCAGAATACCGTGAATATTTTTTAACGTGAAACATTGGGTTTGTCATATCCATGGTTACGACTTGATATTTGATTGACAGCAATGTATTTGCCCGTTCCATTTAAAATGAAACATAGGGAACGAATCTGACAGAAGTATTATATTTAAATATTGTAAGAAATTTAGCGGAATCAAAAAACCACTCGAGAGCACTGAACATATTTCGGGCACACAGGTGCACGCAGTATTTTTTCTACATCTAAATTTAATTTTTAGAAAATAGGTATAATTATTTAAACAAAATTAACCTCTAATGACATCTTGTCAATATGACAGATAACCGTTGAATTTTCCTATAAGTTATAATTTGACATTTGATTGACAGCAATGCATTTGTCTGTCTCATTTAAAATGACACATGGGGAATGAAATTGACAGAAGTATTATATTTAAATATCGTAAGAAATTTAGTCGAGTCAGAAAACCACTCGGGCACTATAATTTTTCTTCAACTGATTTTAATTTAGAATGCAGGTATAATTATTTAAACAAAATTAACCTCTATTGACGTCTTATCAAATGTCAAATTCGTTCCCTATGTTTCATTTTAAATGGAACGGGCAAATACATTGCTGTCAATCAAATGTCAAGTCGTAACCATGGATATAACAAACCCAATGTTTCACGTTAAAAAATATTCACGGTATAGTGTGCTGTCATTACAAAATAATCTGCTCACTGTCAAAATGTTTTATTTCTAAAATATAAAAATAAATAATTAATTTGAAGAGCAAAAAATGAGCGACAGCGACACCGATTTTAAAAATACTCAGTTCGAAATTTATGAAGCTGCAAGTAGTACAATATAAAATATATTTGCTATTTTAAACAAAAGAATGACTATAGCGGCCGTAAAGTAAAACCGACCGTAAAGTAAAACCTGCCGTGAAATAAAAGTGGCTGTAAAGTTGTCTTTGATAGATGTCAACAAACTATTTTTCTACTCCCATGCGTGAAGTGAGTACTTCACGTATCAATTTTTATGTGTGAAGTTAGAGTTTTTGCACACGGTGCGTGAAGTGCTACTTCACGCACAGTGTGCGTGAAGTAACATTTCACGCACCGTTCATTATTTTAAATATTACAAACTGAATTGTATTTTAATAAAACAAAGCTGTTAAACACCCGTTACGTTGGTAACCATGGTTACACAAGTCGATAATACAGAGGCTTTACGTTTAAAGAATGACAATGTGAAGAAAAAATATATTTTATTGCAAGGTCGTAGAAAAAGTACAGTATGTAACACGTGTGTGAAGCCTATTTTACATTTGGGTGGTTTGCAACACTCGCCTTCGGCTCGTGTCGCAATCTCCACCCTCATGTAAAAATGTCAGCTTCACACACTTGACACATAATATACTATTTTGTGATAGCCGCCTAAATATTATTTATATACAAGAACAACCAAAGTCTAAACGTATACCAGTTATTTCGGTTCAGGTTCGGGTTCAGTTTCAGGTCCCTCCTTGTATCTCAAAAGCAAATTACTGAAAACATGTGAAAATCGCTGAAAACAATTCACTAGTGCCGCCTTTCGTCAAAAAGTGTAACTACACATTCCACACACCTTCATTTGTTTCTAGTTGTGTCATTTTCCGATAGGGTACTCTTTAACCTACATTCAGCTTCTAATTTTATTGATTGTTGGACATCTTTTGTCATTAATGACGTCATAAAATTTCCTTTGTCGTCATCCACAAGAAATTGATCAGAAAGAGACACATATTTATAAAGATATTAATTAATAAACTGTTGCTAATCGGTATATATTAGCGTTGAAGTCGATAGATAATTTTTTAAGTAAGCGATGAAGAAATTTTTATAGTTCAGATAAACGTGTTTAAGGGATTAGTATTATTTACATATCACCTGAGAGATAAAAAATTAATGACAAATTTTGTTTTATAATTATTAAAAGTTGTTTAATCGCATTATTTGATTATGCACTTGTTTATTGGAGTTTGTATCGCTTCTGGGAATCGTATGTAGGTTTACTGCATTGTGCATTGAAGTTGCATTATTGAATGCACGTTAAATGCATAATGATGCATTACCTTATAATTTTATATTCATACAATGGTTTCATATTATAGATTTCAATAAATCACTTTATATTACAAATGAAAGAATAATAGAAAATGATATACCTACATTCATTTGAATTCCTATTGTAGTTGAACATTAAGATATTAATAATAGTGTATTTATTACTTTTAAATCTTGTAAGGCCGTTTTATATAGGTATTCATAAATTTATTAACAAGAGTAAATAGTCAACAAAAAAATATATGAATAATAATGCTTCAAGTGTCATAAAATTAGTGACGTGGCTGAAATGTAAAGCCAAAGATAAAAGTAATATTAGGAACAAAGGATTGTATTTGTGTAAGTAAACATGTATAGAATGGAACAAATTCGAGTTCCTTTTATGAAAAATTTTCTTATTATGCACCCTACAGAAAATTGATGTAGGTCTTTATGTGCCAACTTTTTTAAACAAATGTAATACCGTGAGTATTTTTTAACGTGAAACATTGAGTTTGTCATATCCATAGTTACGATTCGACTTTTGATTGACAGCAATGTATTTGCGTGTCCCACTTAAAATGAAACATAGGGAACGAATTTGACAGATGTATTATAATTTAAATATTGTAAGAAATTTACCCAAGTCAGAAAACCACTCAAGAGCACTAAACATATTTCGGGCACAAGGTGCACACAATATTTTTTCTACAACTAAATTTAATTTTTAGAAAACAGGTAAACAAAATTAACCTCTAATGACATCGTGTCAATATGACAGATAACCGCTATAAGTTACGTCTTGACATTTGATTGACAGCTTTGTATTTACCTGTCTCATTTATAACATAGGGAATGAATTTGACAGAAGTATTATATTTAAGTATTTCCAGAAAATCACTCGGGAACAAGGTGCACACAATATTTTTTCTACAACTAAATTTAATTTAGAAAACAGGTAGAATTATTTAAACAAAACGTCCACTGACGCTTTGTCAAATGTCAAATTCGTTCCCTATGTTTCATTTTAAATGGGACGGGCAAATACATTGCTGTCAATTAAATGTCAAGTCGTAACCATGGTTGACAAATCCAATGTTTCACGTTAAAAAATACTCACGGTAGACATCACAGGCATTTTCGATCGTCTTTTGTTTTTAAGATACATCGTTGAAAAGCTTATAAAATACGTAGATGAAATGAGACTAGTTTCAACATGTTCCCATTTAAAAAAATCTGATGTGGCCAACACAAAACCTCCCGCTATTTAATTTTTATTAATTTAAATACATACCTACGGATTTACTAACGCTGCAAACTGTTCCATTGCATAAAACTATTGCTTTATTTACTATTTTCTTTTTAAAATGTCACTATTTTTAATTTGAAGTGATTAGTTTTTTGACAGTGACATTTACTGTCAGTTACATTCATTTGAAATATGAACTGTGTAACAAAGGAATTGTGTTTTTCTTAGGTTTCGGGACTTGTAATAAAAAATTATTTTTAAATTTATCTGTAAAATATATAGAAAAAGTATTAATGTATTCCTGTAGAAAATTCAATAATCTTTAATTTTCATGACGACAAAATGCGAAAAAATGGCATTTAATGGTATTTTTTGAATAAAAACCATTATGAGCTTCTGGTAAAGTGCCATTTCCGGTTATCCGATTTACCCCAAAATCTAATGGCTTCTTTTCATATTAAAATAGGGTACAAATACAAGGTTTCAGATTTTTCTGAATGATAGTATGATAGTAAAAATATTATGTTTGTGTTATATCTCGAGAATTATTACGTTTTAAAAAAATCTAATTACACCACGTTATTCTACGTAAAAAACTGTATATAAATTATCTAAACATTTTTTTCTGTATCACTTATAATAAGCGAGATATGAGGTATTTTGTATATAAGCGAAAATCAAGTTTTAACCTGTAGGTAAAAACAAAAGACGATCGAAAATTCATGTGGTGCCTATTTAAGTTGTCTCAAAAAGTAGGCCCATAAAGACCTATATCAATTTTCTATTGTGTGCATAATAAGAAAGTTTTTCATATAAGGAACTCGAATTTGTTCCATCCTATACATGAATTAAAATATTTTGAATCATAAAAATAAATTAGAATATAATAATAAACGAAAAAGTTGGAGTAATCATCAATGTTTCGTACTAATGATTTATTGATGAATAATTTTAAAACATAAAACTGGCACTTAGATCCCTTTGAAATTAAATGCTTCACTGGGGAAGTTTAGCGATTTTTTAAAAAAAATTTATTCCATGCGAAATTACTTGAAAAATGATGTAACATGTTTTATTTTTTTCAAAAATGCTCAGATTTTCCGGAAAAGCCGATTTTAAGCTGTGATGACGTCGGTAGAGGCTTGGCGCAACGTATGTCGATTTATACACTGACGCACGCGGTTGCGGTTACCAGTCACTTGAGACTGAGGTGTTACGACCTACGTTCAAGTGGTTCGATTTCACCGTTCTGTCTGAGTCTGCGCATAACTGACTTGTGACGTACTTACAGTTTACCCAAAAAATATTAATTATAAATAAATGGAGCAATAATTTTAATTTTTAATTTCAATTTCAGCAGTCATTTGTGTTATATTTGTGACAAAATAGTAGATATGTTATGTAGAATTTTTACCATGCTAAACTTCCCCATTATATTTGAGACAATTTAATTTTTAAATAAAAATGTTAATTTTGATTCCAACTTGAAAGAAAAAAGAAAGCAATGCAAAATGGTAATACAAATTGCGGTTGTAAATTGATCCTCCCCTCTTTGTTGAGTATTAGGGCAAGTCCACCCCTGTATATAATCAAATAAAATGGAAAAACATTGCATTAAAGATCTGTTATACTAGAATAAATGTTTGTTTTTCCAAAATGAGTTAAATTTTATTGTTATTTTAAACACATCGTTTTGACAAATATAACACCGATCACCGGATATATTTGCATACAAGATACAAGAAAAATAAAATATGAAATATATTAAAAACAGATATGCAAAATAAATATTATACATGGAAAATAATTTTCTTATCGTTTTTATTTATAACACAAAAATAAGTTTGTTGGTGCATTCTCCGTAAAAAAAATTGAGTGCCCGTGAAATAATGTTTGACACAGGTAGAGTTTTTCTTAACTCACAGGATTGACATAAAATATGAATGATAATAGTTAAAAGATAAGAAAAATTCTGTTTTTCTTTTTTATTATAAATTATTTCCTTTAGGAATCACGGGGAGTTTTGCTTTTGATAACGCAGCATATGTGCACGAGTGTTTGAGCATGTTCCTAAATGTCAGAGATTTTTCCAATTCATTATCAAGATGTAGCTTTGAAAATGTCGCTAAAACTGTTGATTTTTGATACTGACATTTATCTGTCATTTACACACTGTGTTACAAACATTTGAATTTGTCAACTGTTCTTACGGTTCTCATGGGTCTGCTGTTACGGGTGAAGAATCGACTTCGACCCGTATTCCACTAGTGGTGGGATCCGGATCCGGATAGTTTCAGTTTCGGATCCAAAAATATCCGGATAACCAGATAATTGAATGTTGAACTATTCGGATCTCGGATCCAAATCTCAGTATCGGATTTTTGATCCGAAATTGAGTATCGAATTTTGGATCCGAATCTCAGTACTGAATTTTGGACCCGAATCTGAATATCGGTTCTTGAATCTGAAACCAAATATTGAATTTTGGAAACGGATTTGAGTATCGGATTTTAGATATGGATTTTTCTATATTTGCACAAACTACCTGGCTATATCATCACGGCATATTACCCATTTCTGGGTGTGCCAGTATCTACAATACATGTAGACATCGGTAATGATGACGATATATTTTACCGTGTGGGCGCTTACCAGGCGTCACCTGGTAAATATGTAAATAGTTATTTTAATTTTTTAATTACTTATTTTATTTAAATTTACTATATTTTGGCTTCATTATTTTTGTCTTTCAATTTTCGGTGATTTATCTTATGAATTAGGTAAGTAAATAGAAAATTTAAATATATATTTAGTTAATTTCTTTATTTATGTTTAGTTCAATACTAAATGTAGTCTTTTAATCTAATTTTGTATTTCATTTTACTATAATTTATTATTACAAATTTAGAAAATTTAACTAAATCAGCTTAGATAATTTAATGAAAACATATTAGAAGGCTGAAAATCACAGATTTATTTAGTTAATTTAACTACAATTTAGAAGGTTTGTTTTTTCTGTGTAAAGATAAACGGGTCCACTTTAACGGTTTGAATTTGAAAATTGGACCCAGAGTTAAAATTTGAATTCGGACCCGTGAACAAAACATCGAATTCGTATCCGCATCCAAATCCAGATCCGGATCCAAGTCCGAATTTAATTTATGGATATCCGTTTCAATACCCGAACATCGGATATCCGAGGAACCGGATACTTTGATATCCGGGTACTCGGATCAAAGTTTTGTCGGATCCTCACAGCATTATATTCCATTTGGTCCGGGTGGGTGGGTTTTTCCTTTCAACTAAATCTCCAGTTCTAAGTCCTAGCCCGATACCTAATTCATATATTATGTATATTTTTGTCTTTTATTAATATTGTAATGGTATTCAAGAATGTTTGATATGTAGTTATCATATTGACATATAAGAATATTTTATCTACCTTGATTTATGTGCGAATATAGCAGACATATATAAAAATATAGACACATATTTATATTTCTGGCAGTACTTAAATCTTCCTATTTACTATCAATTGCGTTATAATATGTTGTTCAGTTCGTATTTGTTCCCGATTAGGCGTACGTATGAAACAAAGAGATGTTTTGGTTTTTATTTTACGTAAATAAAATGTACAAGTTTAAAATCAATGCTGAGACCGTTTTAGCTGCTAGAACCAACTCCAACTTCCGCGGTTCATGATAACAACACACTGTGCCAAATCGATTTCTGTTTCGTTTCGACCTCATTTGGTTCTACTTATTGTCAGGTTTTTGTTTACACCCATATAGGTACGTACATACCAACAACCTTTCAATTTGAAACTAATGGACACAGACTTATTATAAGTATGTAAAGAAACATAGTAATCAGTTGTGTAAAAGTAAAAGAAATTGTATGACGGTGGTGTTTACCAAAAAAGAAACACTACAATGAATGTGTATATATTATTATTAATCATTTTTATGTCAAAAGAAAATGTAATTTATCCAGTTTTTAGTAGACTCTGCGATATTTACTGCCTGTACTAATTAAAATAAAAAAAATCTGTTGTGGCCAGCACAAGACCTTCCGTCAATTCGATGTATTTTGTACAAATCCCATACCAAAAGGTCCTTGGAACAGATTCTATATAATATCATGTAAAATCGAACAAGAACACATACTATTTTTTACAAATTCTATATCAAAAGTTCATTCGAAAAGTTCTATAAATCCAATAAAATTGTAACATAAATATACACTAAGTAAAATGCACTAGACACTTCCTTCATTTCTTCTTCAGCTATCCCCTATTTTATTCGCTGTTTCCTCTTCTCTTCCACTCATTCCTGTCCAACGCATCTTCTTCACAAAGTCCTTCCTTTCTGAAGTCTTTATACATACTACACACTTACGTTCCTTCGAAGTATGAGTCAAAATGTTTTACTCTTTTTATACTTGTGTATTTACACAACCTTTAGTTCATAAATTTAGTACAATATGTAAATGTAAACCACATACGGAATTTTATCACACGTGTATTTTTCTGAAACAGTGGGCTTTGCTCAGAGAATAGTTAAGTTTATTTTCAGTAGTAATATAACAAAAGAGTGAGAACAAACTGAAAATAATTTGACAGATTTTTCGAAAACTTGTAGCCAGGTAACAAGTTTGAGAAAGAAACTGGAGAATTATTTTCTAATTTATCGAACTCTCGAATTATATTTAATTAGATTATTTTTTGTTCTACAAATTTGTTTCAAACAAGGGAAAGCCAGTGTCTTGTTATTGTGTCGCCATACTGTCTTAATTAACTTGCTTCATTCATTTATATGGTGCAGTTGGCAAGTCTGTTTTGACAACTAGAACGTAACTTTGACAGGGCAAAATAAATATAAATAATTGCCTCATACCAAGTGATTATTAATTACGGTGTTTCCATAAGTGGTTTCTATAATTTTTTGATTTATTTCATGATCAGAAACATCACTAAATCGGTGTTTTTCGTTCATTTTATTTATGTGTTGATAACTATCTGATAAAAGCTACAGAGATTATTCCCGGGAATAGTCTCTAGAGCTTTATTCTCACTATAATAATGGCAGGATCGGTTATAACGCTGACACGTGACAACATGGATAATGAAACATTCTTATATATTTTTTGGTAATTAAATGTCTTTGAATTTAAATGCTATAGCAATATTTCGTCATATTACTTCTTATAAAACAGTATGAAACATTGATAAATGTATACTACATTTCCTAGAATAACATATTCGTCACATATGCATGTTAACATTTAAAATCAGGAAATATCTTGATAAAATATATTGTAAATATTAATAATTAATAGCAATAATCAAGATAATGCATATCTCATATTGCAATTAATAATAATTATGTTAATTAATTACAATGGGTGCAACAGCAACGTTTTTATGCATATGTATTTGATTGTTCGACGCCAGGAAATTAATTAAATTGAGTTCAACGACTAACGAGTAAATAAATCCCAGTTTATTTATTTAATTTAAATCACGGGGCTTCGGGCTACAGGTGTTAAAAAACTGCAGTTTGTTTCATACATTGCGATGAATTTCAGAGAATATATTTTTATATAAATCTGTTTAATATTTATTTATTCAAACAACATATTAGATTAACGTCAAATAATAAAATACACATATTTTATTTAAATACAGACTGAATTATTAATATGAGGTTTTATTATAAATTTTCAAATCAAAATATTTACATAAATCATATGGGTTTAAGTTCAAAGCGGTCAAAATAGAACAATATATATGTATGAATGTATGTACTATTTGCTTTATAATATTTACTATTAATTTGCACTCGTAGAAAAAGTATAGTATGTAACTTTTTATAAATTCTTTAAACACTCATGACTAAAGAGACATTTATAAAACTTGTTATATATACAGGGCAATATGTAAATAAGTATGTACAACGGTTGACCGATGGTAGATCTAACCCCATAGATAGCAAATCTGGTAATCATTTTTCTTTTATATGCTTCCTACAAGAATTGGAGCCCCTTGAGGCTTATTCACAACTACGAAAATAAAAAAAATATGGCCAAAATCTAATCAGCTCTTCATATGGATGTAAAGACGAGAACTATGAAAGAATAATAATTTTTAGAATTGTAGTATTGGAATTCACACACACACAAACACACACACACACAAACACACAAACACACACACACACACACACACACACACACACACACACACACACACACACACACACACACACACACACACACACAGAAGAGAGAGTGAGAGAGAGACATCGTAAAATTAGTAAAAACCGAATTTTTTGACCAAAGACAATATCTTAATACCGTGAGTATTTTTTAACGTGATACATTGGGTTTGTCATATCCATGGTTACGACTTGATATTTGATTGACAGCACGTATTTGCCCGTTCCATTTAAAATAAAACGTATGGAACGAATCTGACAAAAGAATTATATTTAAACATTGTAAGAAATTTAGCGGAGTCAGAAAACCACTCATGAGAACTAAACATATTTCGGGCACAAGGTGCATACAGTATTTTTTCTACATCTAAGTTTAATTTTTAGAAAATTATTTATGATAATTATTTAAACAAAATTAACCTCTAATGGCATTTTGTCAATATGACAGATAACCGTTGAATTTTCCTATAAGTTATAATTTTTTGACATTTGATTGACAGCAATGTATTTATCTGTCTCATTTAAAATGACACATGGGGAATGAATTTGACAGAGGTATTATATTTAAATATTGTAAGAAATTTAGCCGAGCCAGAAAACCACTCGGGCACAAGGTGCACACTTTTTTTTCCTACAACTAATTTTAATTTAGAGTGCAGGTATAATTATTTAAACAAAATTAATCTCTATTGACGTCTTATCACATGTCAAATTCGTTCCCTATGTTTGATTTTAAATGGAACGGGCAAATACATTGCTGTCAATCAAATGTCATGTCGTAACCGTGGATATGACAAACCCAATGTTTCATGTTAAAAAATACTCACGGTATATTATCATTTCGAACTTAACTGCTGCAATTGTACAAAATGATACAAATCTTTTCTTTTTCAAATGTTTTTCTTCCATGCGTAAACAACAGATTTGTAAGGAAATAAAAACTAAAACGCACATAAAAGTAATTCCAAATGTAATTAAACCAACGTCTTGCTTAAATTGTACTATTTGTCGCAGATTCATCTCTTGGAATTTCCTTGCCATCTTTTACTCTGACGTAGTTCAAAGTGTTGTGCGGTACACATTGTTTTAGGTCACTAGTGAACAACAAAATATTGATTTCGTTCTTGCATGACAGGAAAAGTTTGATGGAACAATATTTGTTCCCACCGATGAGCTATTAATGAACTGAATGTATCAACTGATTATTATTAAAGTAGGTTAATTTTACATACATTTCTTTTTAATACTATGTACTTTGTACATCGTTTGCTTGGAATATGAATGTTAATTTCATTTATGTAAATTTTGTAGAAGATACACTTTTATTTAGTTAGTATTTCGACATGGCTTTCTCCAATTCTCGACATTCATTTCCATAAAAACGGAAAAAAAATACAAATGAAACAATTTATTGAAATCATTCTGATAAAATGTTTAGCGCTGCGAATAAATAAATATATCATCACGGCATATTACCCATTTCTGGGTGTGCCAGTATCTACAACACATGTAGACATCGGTAATGATGACGATATATTTTACCTTGTGGGCGCTTACCAGGCGTCACCTCGCAGGCAATTAGCTGGTGTGGAGAGTGCACCACAGGGGTCACTTTTGTGCCATTTAAAATTGGAAATATTTGGCGTCTGTCGGGATCGAACCCGGTTCTCTCAGGTTCGCGACCAGACACTCAGGCACGCGGCCACGGAACCCCATTCGCTGCGAATTACAACAATATCTAATTACGGCCATTTTTATAATAAACTTTAGCTTCACTTTAACATTTTAAAATAAAATTAAAGTTATGTTCGGTTTTATAATATAACCTTAGTACTGTAGCGAGCACAATAGCATTTCTTTAAAATAAAAATAGTCTTAATTTTAGTTAAAGTCTTAAAGTGAGCCTGATTATGAAAACGGCCCTTAATTTAATAAGAAGTAGTTGTATGCCCGGTTTCCTAAAGCATGGTAAATCAATGATTAACTAATTGCATTGTTAACTGTAATCCCTGATTAAAATACTTATACATTTCATGAAATGAATCCATTTGTTAACCCGAATTGTTTTTGGTAGTAAATATATGTAACAATACCAATTAATTAAAATTGAAACTTAGTTACAAATTAAGTGACATTATCTAGGTACTTCAATGTACAATTAATTGACCTGTTAAAATTTATCCAGCCAAATTTTA